>JAMZEH010000023.1:7385000-7897500 GCA_024699665.1 Ostrea denselamellosa | reverse complement strand
GTGTGTGTGTGTGTGTGTGTGTGTGTGTGTGTGTGTTTGTTTAGGTGTATGTTCATGTACAGCAATATAGTGTATATTATTAGCATTTCATTTATTAGACATGGTCTTTGATATTTAATCACTATAATAAAGGTAGGAGTCAAATGTGTTCTTAGAAGAATAGTACTGGGCAAATAACATTCAAGATAAAACTAAATTACATTTTATAACAGTTATATTGGTTGGTTAATAGGCTACATTGGAGGGTCTATTATTTTCATTATTTTCTTTTATTCACTATACGGGCCAATATATATCGTATTTTTGTCAAGTTAAATATCATAAAAATATTAACCCGATATTGATGCCTGAGCTGTCAATATTTGAGACAGATCACCAGCTTTAAATTTCTTTATAGCCTTGTCTAGTCCTCTATGGTTGTCTATCCGTTCCCCTTCTTCCGTAATCTCAAAATCATGCGTCTCTATTTTTTTAAAACAACAACCTGAGCGTTGCATCTGGCGATAATGTCGAATGTGAAGCTAAATGAAGTGAGGGGGGAGGGGGTCATGGCCTGAAATATCTGGGATGACTCCTGCATACGCGGATAGTCTGAGCTTTACCGGTATTTCAGCTATAGGAACGTTGGTACTTTTCCGCTTTTGAGAGTTTAAAATTACCCGGTTTGCCATTTTCATTGTCAACGTACACACGGAAGTCGCCGTGTATACGAATAGGGTAGCGAGTTCAATGCTAATTTAAAAAAAAATATTATGTAAAATATATTGTTTAATTGTAATCAGAACAGAACATAAAACCCCAAAATATGTACTAGCGATAAAAAAACAGACACTTTTGTATAAAAACATATTATACTCCTCGCTTGAAATATGTAACTTCGTACTAAAAAAGTAGACATTGTCCAAAATAACTTTGCCCTGCGGAAGTAGTTATGCGCATATGCGAAAATTATCGTGAAACAGTCTATTCCAAATAAAAGTGTCTCGCAGCTTGTTGATCTGCAATTTTCGTCTTTTGCTCAGCTGTGTAATAAAAATCAATAAATTACGACTACGTTTTCTTAATTCCTGGTGTCGGCGTCTTGTCTAACTCCATATAATCACTGACCACAAATTCATTCAACTTGATAAGTCCTCTTTTTCCGGGTTCCGTATTTCAGCATTCAGTAAATTTTTAGGTTTTTCTTTCCTGGCAGTTTTCAAATAATTCAACATAGTGAATGCTTACGATATGTTACTTAAGGAGTTTATGGACAGCTCAGTATAAGAATTATCTCCAAGAGCTATAGCAAAAATGAACAACCGAGCGGTGTTTTAAGTGACTAAAAACATAATTCCTAGACACACATTTTGCAGAAATCGAAAAGATTAACTTGCGTCACTGACATGAATTTTCAAAGACGTAAATTACGTGAAAATAAACTCTCACTAACAGGTTTATTGTTAAAATTCGTTAACTTTAGTCCTCGTGTATATTTTCCACTTTATATTCAAAAATCCTTAAAAAATATTCTAATATTTTTGATAGTCTTTTCAAATAGTTTTTCTTCAAAAGGGATTGTAAACTGAAACAAACGTTAGTATGACTATTCATTTTACGAACATTCTGAGATCCGAGAGCCAGTAGTTAGCCATACACTATTTTCATTGCTTCGAAAACAACATGAAAAAAGAACCGTTTTAATATATATGTACATAAAAACTCTCAAAATATATATCTTGACGGATTCACAAACTTTGGATTTCTTACCTTGTCTGAATATAACAGCTTTGACGTCTCCAATGAGCCTTTATATCTAAATCAAACTCACCCCATATACTACATCAGTTCAACCAGATGTTTTACTCTATATAGAATTGAATGTTTTACAGCGGCCACATTGTCAACGAATTACACGTCCAACTATCCTAAGCTACACGGTTACTGTTAAATATTAAACACCTACTTTATAATTCATGTGTAAATATTTTTATAAACGTTTAAATTCTCTAAAACTAAATAATAATATTCGACACGGAACACATGCATGTGTACTGAAATGCGGACTGTGTCGTGTTGGATCATTCAATGGGCCCTAAATTTTTTATTTTTTTTGACTAAAGACTAGAACTATAGTTCTGATGTAATGATTGCAATTTGGTAATCACGATGGACATACATCGAAGTAACTTCGTAAACCATGCTTTATCTCAAACAATACCCCCCCCCCCCCCCACACACACACACACACACCAACTGAATGTATAATAATTATCATTATGGAATGAATTTGTATTTGGAGCATTAATTTTCACATAAGGTGGGAGTTAAAGTGTTGAAACTCTTTTGAAATTTGCACATGTGTTAAACTGGAAAAAAAAACCTTGAAATTCGAATAACTATAATTGATTTCATAATTGATTTGAATTCATTTCGTGGTAAAGGAACGGGAAATCGCCTTAACAAGTAAGTGTTATTGTTTTAAAATCATACTTGTAATTGTTTTCACGGTAGTAAATTGAAAACGCGGCTTCAAGGTAGAAATTAAAAATATACTTCCAACGAACAGGCAATACTACACAATCTGGAAGCCAGTTTCTTTAATTGTTTATAAGACAGCCTCGTGGAGAACCCCATCGTAAGCTGGCCCTAATTACATGTACTTTATATCTTGTAAAAGTAGTTATTACTTTCATTCCTTATAATCCATTTAAAAAAATGACGTAGTTTGACGAATAATTATAAAGTTAAATTACATATGACACGGAGCAATATTGCCGTAGCAAAAGTAAATAAATGTATAATAATAAATAACAATTATGCCCCAAAAAAATTTAATTAATAAAAGTAAATACATAAAATAAGATATAAAAAGGCAATAGAAAATTTAAACTCTAAGTATATTCTAATTTGCACTACATACAATGTTTGAAAGGGATTATTTAGCGAAGGACTTTTTTTTATAAAGAAAATGTACCAATTGTATACAATACTCTCTTCCATAATGATTTCTATTAACAGTTCCTTTGACGTTACATAGAAAATATAAGCTTTTAAAATTGATACCAGGAATGAATTCAGTAATTGTGTGAATATTTATGAAAAGTTTCACATTTTCACTCGTAACATTTTATATAGATAATTTCAAAATGGACCCTTTATTTCAAACTTTATGATACAACGTTTTTAATTACAATAGATTAAGAAATAGTTTAAAACTTGGGATTTTTTAAGTTAACGTAATAATTTATGTTTAAAACTATTTAATAATTCAAGTGCAAAAGGTATGATAGAAGGGATAGTATTAATCAACATGTTTAAGGAACAAATGTAAATTCTACTCATTATATACATGTACTATTCAAAGTAAGTTGGGGGCAAACTGTCCCAACGTACTTTCATATAAAAGAAGTAGAAATTATTTCTATTCAGTCTAGAACCAATTTGATGTGATTTTGAATTTCATGTGAGATGGAGCAATACTGCCGTACCATCAAAATAATATGTAATCAAATTGGGGGCACACATTGTAAAAGTTTCCCTCTACTGTCGAAAAGCATCCTGACCTTACCAATTACTGTAAACTTTCAACTGGAACAATAAGCTTTCATAAAAGTCACGGGACCGTGATGATATTCTAAAACAATTTAAAGGGCAAAACAGTCAATGATTCAACGTACAAAACGCTCCAATCCACGGTAACAATACAGAAATCGACAAATGCCCGACTGCACCATTTAAATTTCTCAAAGATTGGCACCAGCTCTCTCGACAACAGATCTGTGTTTGGGAAAAACACAACACGCCAATATGATTTCAGTGGAATCCTAAGCCGACATCTATGATATTCCATTGAACATGGAGATGTCCTGGGTCATAGTTTTTTGTCTTTTTTGCTGTTTGTTCAACACTGGTGAGTTCTTTATTTGTAAAATATATACAAATTGTATCGATAATATAATCGGATTATCTCACTACCCCCCTTTTTTGTTTTGTTTTTGGTGGAAATAATATCACCGTCGACAGAGGGAAGAACAACTAAAGAATATTTTCATATTCTAAGATACAATCCCGTTGACAATATCGAATCAATTTCATCTAATTCAAATTCTTGAAACAATATCACTACCAAAAAGTATCCTCGTATATGTACGCCATTGAATGTTTATATGGTTCCTGTACAGTTAGTAGTTGACTTGCGAAAACATCGTTTAGGATACCAGAAATGGGTACTGTATGTATCACAGTACTCCAAAGATTCTTGATAATATTATCATGAAACTATGCACTTCGATCCTCAACGTCGTGGAGTAAATCATTGATTGTCTGATTTCAAAAACATTTTCTGCAATGAATATTTGATCAAGCTTAGTTAGCCATAGCACTAGTACATCAGCTACAGAGCTCAAACAGACTAAACAAAAAAAATCAAAATAATATGGCGGAATATTCTGTATGAAAACACACATTGGTCTTTAGAAACGAGCTTCCATTAAAATCCCATGTACCATAGGAGCTTCCATTAAAATCACGTATACGATAGGAACGGTACAGACTGTCACGTTTTATTTTTGTTTATGTGGAGAAGCCCTGAATGATTGTTGAATTCTGAAAGTTTATTGATATTTTTTTCAGTTTCGTAAATACGCATGCACTATTCTTCTGTTCATCCAATCCATATCGTATTGCTTATTCTTCCTTTGGATGTATGTACTATGCAAGTTTCTTATGGACCCTCTTCTATAAACCGGTCGCGACGACTTAGTTGTAAAGCATTTTCATTCTCTCTTTATTTCCTCCCGTGGGGGATGGCATAAATAATAAAGAAATTAAGGAATTAGAACATTACACATGTAAATGTATAAACAGATAAAATCGCTTTATATCCGGGAAGTCTTGAGTTCGAGTCCCGCTCGTGCCAGGGTGTGATGTTTCAATATGAGTGAAAAAAATCTCAACGGGACGTAGAAAAATCAGTCAATCTATATTTCTGTTAGAAAAGGTCCTCCTTGTCGTAAGAGGCGACTGAATGGGGCCCCATGTCACAGCAGGAGTGGCACGATAAAGGTCGTAAGAGCCGAGCATAGGCCTAAAATTTGCAGCCCTTCACCGGCATTGGTGAAATATCCATATCTGTGAGATTCAACGGGCAAAAGTATTTATCAAGTCCTAAAGAATGACTTAAGAGATTTTCAACATTGCAGATACATACTACTGTACATAAAGATGTATCATGAGACAAGACTATTTAATATTTAATTCACAGCCAAGGGTCAGTCATGCAGTGAAAGTAATTTGATTAATTCCGAGAGCCTCCCTCCGGCCAGTCGGACCCTGCAGACCTTCAGTTCCCCAGGATGGAGAGTGTCATATTACCCGTAAGTACCCCAAATGCATCCTGTAACAAAACTGTACAATTAGAAGTACTCCCAAACAACAAGGCGTTGGATGAGATTACAAGAAAGCAATCAACAGTTAATTATAGTTTTTGGTTGTTAACTTTACGTGTAACCAGGGCTGTAACTACCATTGAGGCAACGGAGGTAACTGCCTCCTCTAGATTTTCGTCAATTTTTCAAAATCAAGGAAAATGGTCCAAACGCCATTTGAAGCGAATTTTTTTTCTGCCTCAATCGGCGGCCCCCAAATCCCCGCCTCCTCTATATTCTACCCCTAGTTACGGCCCAGGTAACAGTAACACTGCTGATTTTATTCATCTGATATTCTGGTATATCTGTATTTCATTATATAAAGGGCCTCCGTGGTCGAGTGGTTAGAGCATTGCGCTCAAAATCACAAGGCCTCTCACCTCTAGTCGGGCCGGGTTCGATTCTTACTCGTGCCGATATAGGTGAGAAATTTGGCCAGTTTACTTTCGGAAGGTCGGTGGTCTCTTCCCGGGTACATTGTGTCTGGGTTCTCTCCTCCACCTACAAAAACCGGACGCCACCAGATAACTGAAAAATTGTTGAGTGTGGCGTAAAACAACAATCAATCAATCATTCTATAAAGCTATCTAAATCCTTTACAGGAACATGGATTGCCAGTGGCGTATATCTGCCGGAAATGGGAATCGAGTTGTCGTAGACGTACGGGAGTATATTATAGAAGACGGGGAAGGACCAGAGTGTGTTTACGACTACCTTCAGTTCTTTGATGGTTGGTTTATGTAATGTATAATTTTAGGACTTGCTTTGGAATTTAAATATTATTTGCTGATTACTGAAGGATATGAAATGGGTTTTCTTTTGGTTCTTTTAAATTCACATTCCTATTGTGAACGTTTTCGTACAATCTACTCAGAGTGGAGATTTACCCACCATTAATTGAATAGAGACTGCGCTGAGATATGCCTCTGATTTGTGGAGTATTTCAATGGTAATTATTTAAATGGATATTGAAATATCAAAATTTAAGATGTGACGTGAGGATTTTAATGCTTGGCCGTCCTTTGATCGCACCTGTCAGTTTGTGTCCCAAATTTTGTGAAGTTCGCAAAAGTGTGGTTATTCGGATCATCACACTTTCACTGTATACAGTCTGTCATTTACACTTTACGTCTGAAATGTTTGAAGGTAAATGAAAAATGACAGAAACACAAGTGGTCTACAGAGACACCCCCCCCCCCCCCCCTATTAATAATCAATAGTTGAAGTTCATTGTATACGTAATGTGATGTAACTAAAGACTTTAAGTCGAAAATGACCAAAAGTAATGTACCGAAATGTCTTGATACTGGTATAAATATACACTGGTAGTATCCTCAACAAATACTGACTACAGAATTGTGTCTCTTTTGAAAGCGAAGAACAATGTGGAATGAAAAGCAGAAAGAACAAGCATGCAACAGTTAGATCGAGAACTGTGCACTTAGAAGAAACCCAGTCCTTGTAGTCCTTATTGTAAATATAATCAATAGTGAACTGTTTTGGTGTTATGAATGGGATGGAAATCTCAGACGAGCTGCTTTGAGTTTTATACAGCATTGATACAACCTGAATTACAACGAAATATCGTATACCAAGATCCGCCAATCTGTGACAAATGAATGACTTGCAGATGACGTTGCGGTTTTTTTTATGTGTGTTGACAGGTCCCAATACTGCCGCTGAAGCTATCACCGTTTGCAGCACAGCCCGTCAGGGTAGACTGTTTGTGTCGACTGGGCAAGAGGCCCTTCTTCGTCTCAAAAGTGACTCTAGCATACAAACGGCCGGTTTTACAATGAGATACTTCATTGGAAAAACAGAGGGTTAGTTATTTATTTCTGTTACTTTCACAAGGAGATAATTCATATTGATAACAGAGTCTAGTAACTTATTTCTGTAATCTTCATAATGAGATAATTCATACTGATAACAGAGTCTAGTAACTTATTTCTGTAATCTTCATAATGAGATAATTGATATTGATAACAGAGTCTAGTAACTTATTTCTGTAATCTTCATAATGAGATAATTCATACTGATAACAGAGTCTAGTAACTTATTTCTGTAATCTTCATAATGAGATAATTCATACTGATAACAGAGAGTTAGTTACTTATTTCTATAATATTAGTACATGTGCTATACAGTAAAGATTTAAAATCGTTTTAGAATATAACTAAGTGAAGGTTTCTTTTTCGTAGATCGGAACGGATGTTCTGCTGAAGTAACTTTAACAGCGACCTCTACAGTCCAGTACCTTACAAACAAACAGTGGCCAGATTCCTACGACGAGTCAGTATTTATCTTGTTCATTTCAAAATTAAACAACCTGACTATGAATTAAAATGTATTGTTTTTGACGTGGTACATTACACACATGTACGTTATCAACAGAAATGCATTATGTCGATGGAAAATCACTTCAAGTGGAAAAGTGGAAATGGAGATTTTGTTCTCCGATATGGTCAGCGGTGAGGAATGCTTTTCGGACACGCTACAAATATTTGATGGTACGTATATATATATATATATATATATATATATATATATATATATATATATGTGTGTGTGTGTGTGTGTGTGTGTGTGTGTGTGTGTGTGTGTGTGTGTGTGTGTGTGTGTGCGTGCGTGTGTGTGTGTGTGTGTTCATCTTTGTCGAAGTAAATCATATATACTGGAAATGTATTTTTGTAGGGAGCAGTACGAATAACCCCTCGCTGACCCAGGGATATTTCTGTGACAGTAGAAGCACATTTCCAAGCACTAACCGTCTGACATTCACAACCAGTGGTACCTCTGCGTACATCAGGTTTAGAGCCATGGCTAGCGGCTATAGGAGACATGGATTTGTTCTCAGTTTTAAAGAAGTAGCTGCAGGTATGTCGAGCTGGAAAGTATTTCATTTTAAACCAAATCTGAGAAAGTATTCGAATAATTAGAGTTTTAAATGCAAGTCAATTAAATGTACGAATAGCGCCAATAATTACTGTCATATGTATGTAACAGCCGTTACCACCACGCAAGCTCCGTCAACCACCACCACACAGTCTCCTAATAACGTGTGTAGTAGTGGTACCATCCAGCTTACCGCTACCAACACCTCGCAGTATATACAGTCTCCTAACTATCCCATCTTCTACTCCACGTAAGTACTGATCCACAGATATCAAATATCACTATCCCCTCAGGATAAAATCAAACATCACTATCCTCTCAGGATAAAATCAAATATCACTATCTCCTCAGGATACAAAATCCAACTATGGTTTTACGTCAAACCTGCAATTAGTTTAAGAATTAAATGTATCAGGAACCTGCTTTGCTCTTGGCTGATCGTGGGTGCGGAGGGTACTCTTGTCCAGCTGAAGGTCATAGACTCCTATTTGGAGGACAGTGAGGGCTGCGTGGGAGACTACGTACACATCCACGATGGTAAGATCAGAGAGAGAGAGAGAGAGAGAGAGAGAGAGAGAGAGAGAGAGAGAGAGAGAGAGAGAGAGAGAGAGAGAGAGAGAGTTATGATACGCTACATCAAATTCTGGCTCAATGTTGGATACTTTACTTCTAAACTTATCAAACTGAGTGATTGTCAGCTTTATCAGTATCAGATTTTCTGAAGCTTCCCCGAATCTGAATTAATGGTTTCAAAATTTACGAATACAGGCGGCAACACTGAAGCAGTTGTCATTGCTTCATACTGCGGCGAGATTTCCAGCAGCGTCAACTCGACTAGCAACAAGCTGTACATCCAGTTCCGGTCGGACGGGTCGGTTGGCCAGAGAGGATTCCATCTAGAGTACACTGCTCTTTCAGACTATTGTAAGTCAATGACGTAATATTCTACACGTGTTATTATCATTAAGAAAATATTGCATTGTATGTCATGAACACTGTCAAGTAAACACGTGGCAATATACAACTCGATAGCGGTAGTTGTCTTGTCATGTATACAATTCTATGATTCTCCGCTCAAAGGTGCATGGTCACAAATCCAGCTGAACATTTTGTCATTTTATGTTTCCATTACTAATATCTACAACGCTCAACTAAGGTATTTCTAATGGTCAGCAAAAATTTGAATATCACTTTTCAAGTTACAAGAGAGAGACAGAACTATACCATATATAATAATATATATGGTATGATAAAATGTTCCATCTATTTGATATTATACAGGAGTAATATTATATACATGGGGCATTTTATCATTCCAACGTACTATATTTTTCCAAACATACTTTATATTGGATTAATTATCCTATTGAAAATTATGGGAATATGAGAATATTTTATTCCATTGGATTATGATAGGAATTTTGAAGGATTTAAAATCCTGTCATTCTCCTGTAGGATTTTTGTTTGTGTTTGGAAGCTGTTACTCTACATGGATGTGTAAATCCAACTTTGGACTATGACATACTGCTAAAACATCCCACCACATGCTCTTTGATTTTTCTCAATATCTTTATCATGAAGGGTAGCAAAAAGTCTGGACTTTGTCGTGTCCGGAGTTAAACGTCATGCTGTTTATTTCACGATTCTGTTAGATGTACACATAAGATATTTGTAGTATTGGGGCTGCACCCGGATAACTTAAACTGAAGCAATGAAACAGTTTCTAGTATTTGTCACATCGTATTTTGTCTTAAACATGCTAGATTTTCTATTAATCATTCTACATGAAAACAAAAGCATGGCACGGACCTTGTTAATATAACAAAGAACTGTGAGTACTATATCTCACTCGTAACTCGACAACTGAAGTTCATGCACACACTGACCGTCAGAAATACCTTAGTTGTGCATTGTAATCAAAATTAAATTTGAAAATCGTGATCATGCCCCTTTAAACGGTGGTATTGAACAAATAAGTCATTAAAGACCCCATTTCGTTTTCTGATTTCGGGCATGAAATTGTAAAATAGGATCAGAGAAATATCTAACAATGAAATATGTTTTTTCAATGAGCGAATAATTTATAATGTTATATCGTAACGTCATTTCCTCATTGAAGATATTCAAATTCTTTCGATCAGTTCACATGAATTTCAAAATAAACATGGAATCATGGAATGTCATTTTTAAATCTTCGGTTGGTTTCTTTTTTCTTTCATTTTTGCATGCATAAATAAACAATCGTAATGTTGGGTGCAAGTCTAGAAAATTCTACAAAGGTGGGGACCAGGCTGAAATGTGCTTTTGATTAAACTGTACATTGAATTTCGATTGAAGTGTACATTGAATTTCGATTGAAGTGTACATTGAATTTCGATTGACGCGTACATTGAATTTCGATTGAAGTGAACATTGAATTTCGATTGAAGTGTACATTGAATTTCGATTGAAGTGTACATTGAATTCTGGAGGCATACATCCACGCTTAGTGGCGATACACACAGAGGGAGGGAGAATTATCCAGTTTTAAATATTTTTACCGATTTGATTTTGCATTAAATCACATCTAACTTTCATGTAATATATCACTAAAGAGATAATAGTTTAAAATCTCTCTCTCTCTCTCTCTCTCTCTCTCTCTCTCTCTCTCTCTCTCTCTCTCTCATTGTAATTCCTAATAAATAATAATATATCTGCATTGATTCATGGAAATTAGAAGGATCCGATGAGGCGAACTAGCTTGGTCGATTTATATAAACGTTTTGTTAACTGAAAATAGAGTCGGGGGTAGTTAAAGTTGTTCATTAATAAAAAGTAAGTAGATGTGGTTGAGTGGTTTATTAATGTAAGTTTTGTGAAAAGGCTAAAAGAGGACTTAGATCTCTCTCTCTCTCTCTCTCTCTCTCTCTCTCTCTCTCTCTCTCTCTCTCTCTCTCCAGGTTCCTTTGTCTTTATAACGTAGTCAACATAATAATCAATCGGAACATCACTCCGCTTTTTCCGGAGCTCCGATTGCATATTAAATGTAGCATTTAAAACAAAAAGGATAAGTATTTCCGTCTTATTATCAGTGATTGTTGTCCGGATGTGTTGTTTTTTCCACCAGCCCAAAATTTCTTTGCGCGGATCTTCATGTAGTTTTAAGATTGTGTTACAAATGTTATCTTGACATTTTAACTATTTCTTAATTTTTTGTGTAAAAAATCAAAAAAATCATAAATCTCTTTAGCGTCACCTGCCTGTATACCCCCCGCGGGAGTAACTAATCTAGACGCCAATACTACAGCACAGTACTTTGAATCGCCAAATTACCCTAACAATTACAACAGGTAAGCAACACTTGCTTTTGAAACCAAAAACTGCATCGTGTGTATTATATATGCATCAAAGTTTTATGTTCTTGTAAAAATATATCGATATACTACGTATATAATATGAAAATGAAATATTGGAAACAATTATTTGTCTATTACTCCGTAATGACTTTGATATTTTGACTGCTCAACGAAATCTCGTTTCTGTATAACTAGGGCAAATATTCAGTAAACAAATAAAGTAACTACTAGATGCAGTGAATTTAGGCACATATTGTTTCTGAAAGCTGGATAGTGTGGGGAAGACGGAGAAAAATTGACTTCACATTTGTCTGACGATTTTAACAAGAGAAGAGTAGTTCTGTTCAAACCTCAAAATAGTGGATGGGGATAGCTTTCAGCAATCTCAGTAAATGAGTTCAATTCATCGTTCAATTTTACATTTCCTTCTATAAAAAGTGGCCAGCCAAGGAATCAAAATTTGTGCTTATAATCATAATGGGTAAAGTAAAGTTGTCAAGAAAAATTGGTAGAAGCGTGGGTACATGCCTGGATCTAGTTTGCCAATACAACCTGTGATTGGGTCAAATGCTATCTGACGTGTTTCATACCATTTGTAGGACGATCTTTACACACTGATTTAACTAAGGAATACTCCTTTTACCTGATCAAGATATAGGGCTCTCAGCCGGTGTGACCGGTCGACAGATAACGCTTACTTCTCCAAGAAACACCTGATCCCACCTCTGGTGTGCCCAGGCGTCCGTGTTTGCCCAAGTCGTAATTTCCTTTTCCTTATAGGATTTACAAGATTGATCATTATTCGTTATCTTGACCTTTTCCTTCATAAATGTGGTTTTTATGTTTTTATAGTCAATTGTTATAATGAATCGAGGAAATTTAATAAAGTGAGTAAATGACTACATACGGTAGACGAAATACCAGGTACTGTGAGTTCGCACGAGTGCGAGTGAGTGTTGTCTTCCGCTACCAAACACCAGATATTCAATCTAATAACTCATGGTTTTGGTACCCCGATATTCATTTGCAACATTCAGAAAATAATCTTTAAATTAGGCAGATATTGTATCAGGAATTAATCGTCTTTAGACATAACGTGACACATAATTTTTGTAACTTCCTTTTCTGAAGAGTTTCAAAATTTTATAGTGTCATTAACAACTTTTTGGTTTATTTTTCAATGCAGCAACAATTTAGTAGTTGAATTTTCAGCTCAATTGCAATTTATTGGTTTGTTTCTTTTTCAACTCAAACACAACCTTTTAAGTTATTGGTTAATTTTTGAGTTCAATAACATCTTATTGGTTGAATTTAGCTCATTAACACATTATCGGTTGCACCCAGCTTAGTGATTACTTACTGGTTTATTTTACTCAATATGAGTGAAAAATTATCAACGGGACGTAAAACAAACAAATCGAAGAACAAAAACGACTTATTTGTTGATTTTTTCAGTTCAATAACAACTTATTGGTTGATTCACAACCCCACGGATTCCGGCTATATTAGGCTTGAAGTAGAAGATTCAAGAATTGAGGCGGATCCATACTGTTCATATGACAAAGTAACAGTATACAGAGGTAATATTATTCATATCAAATTGTTTCTTCAGTTTCGAATGTTTGTTCAGTTCCGAATAACTCCACAGACAGCTATAACAGTAATATATATGGATTACCCCATATCCAAAACATTTGACTTATAATTTACTCGAATTTTCAGTGCTCAGTTGATGTTTAAGAAAGAAATTGCACTTATTATGAAACTGGTGTATTGTTACAGTACGGTCACCAGTCTTGCATCACTAACAAAGAGTGTACAAACTTATGCTTGGAAGACATATAAAGTATTCTTTCGGTGGATAACACAAAAATGGTACAGAGAATAGACTTTTTGCATAGGCGCCTGAGTTAAGGATAATGCACTATAAATGGTATGTACAGTGTATACAATGGAGGAAATTCGAACGAATAACTATGTCTCTCCAATCTATATTGTAAAGAAGACAATATAGATAGAAAGAAATATGTATTCCTTGTTGGAATTTCCTCCATTGTTTACATATCGTTTATAGTGCATTATCCTTGACCCAGATGCTTATGGTTTTTCATCAGAATGATAAAGAAGGAAATCAAGAAACCTGGGTAAATCAAACAAGGCTTATGCCCTCAATTCAAATGTTGACCAATCTGTACGCATGTTTACTGAACTGGTTAAGATGTTCTAATGATAATGAAATAGAAATGAATAGCAAATTTATTAAAATGGACAGAGAGCAGAAAATTTGCATCTGCAGAAAATAACCTAGGTCTACACATGTGCGACCAGAAAAGGTTGACCTCATTTCTCTGCAGGTGCTGTATAATCATTCTATCATTAAAAAGAAAAATACACAATTTATGATTAACATTCACTCTCAGAAGAAATTCTATGATAGATAAGGAGCAAAAATCATAAAAGTAATACAATTGTAATAATCAATATACATGAAAAAATTGTCAATCAGAGAATGACCTTTATATTTTATAATAAAAGAATTGATTGATTATATATATGGTTTATAAGAGATCTTTAACGTGCCACAACTGCTGTGACACGGGACCTCGGTTTTTGCGGTCTTATCCGAAGGACCTCACGACAAGCAAGGGTACTGAGGATCTATTCTAACAACGGATCTCCACGGGGAGTTATAAAAGAAAGACTGAGGGGGCAGGTAGCTTATGAATATGGATACTTCTAAATTTCTAGGGGAAAAGCTACTTTGAAAAATCAGTTTGCGTTAATTTTGAATTCTTCAACGTATTACATATTCACTGTTATTCTAAACATTTGTTATAATGTTGTATCTGCTAATCGTGAATGAATAGAACTATATTTTTCAGAGCAACTGTGTGAAGGGTACCTGACTTTAGTAATATATTTTTATCAGTATGCAATGATCGAAGATTTAAAAAAAATTCCCTATCGACTGTCTTGTGAAACAAGTGGGTTTATTTCCTGTTTGATGGACGTTATGAGACTTATCGAAACCAGACAATTGATTTGTTGTTGTTTGTTATTCTACGTCATAGTCCAAAACCTTTCATCAATGTAAAGACATTACCAGCCGAATTTGTGTGATATTTCATTCTGCAAGGACATGCATCTTCATACGTAACCAATCATGATGTGAAATAAAATGATATATCACAAACGAATCCCATTGGTTCCACAGATTTCAAATAAAAAACTTACTTGAGATTTGATAAAAGACTAACACATGTGTACATATACCTAGGTCCTTCCAAAAGTAACCGTGGAGATCCGGGCTAGAATAGATCCTCAGTACACCTTGCTTGTCGTAAGAGGTGTCTAAATGGGGCGGTCCTTCGGATGAGACCACAAAAGTTAAGAACCCGTGTCATAGCAGGTGTGGTAAAGATCCCTCCCTGCTCAAAGTCCCTAAGCACAGAACATAAGCCAAGATTTTCCAGCCCTTCACCGGCAATGGTGACATCTCCATATGAGTGAAAGATTCTCGAGAGGAACGTTAAACAATATACAATCAATCAATCAGTCCTATGCTAACCAAAGGATGCTGATGGTTTTAATGCTTAGTTAGTGAATTAAAAAGTATAGGGGTATAGTATTCATAACATCATGATTATCAATACTGGCATATCCTGCAAATGGTCTCGGCAAAGACCTTGGAATGCTTTTACGAGGGCCGATTGATATGTTGTGAGCATTGTATTGAAGGAGGTTAGCACCGATGTCCTTTTTTCAAACCTACTATTCCCTGACCATTAAAGGCCGTGTACCCGAAGATTGGTGTCATTTGGTCAGTATATATCGACGAAGTAGCACTCTTCTTCTTCTTCTTCTTCCCAATAATGGCCACCATCAACATGTTGATTATTTTGCCATATGTAAACAAGGCAAGTGACAATTGCAAAATGGAAAAAATCGGTGAAAGAGCAGTGATCCAATATTTGCATAAGAAAGGTTTAACACCTAAGGATATCCAAACTGATATGGTAGCTACACTAGGGAAAGATGCCCCTTCATATGCTACAGTAAAATGGTGGGTGACGGAATTTAAAAGGCGACTGGCAGAGCCTTGAAGATGACCCCTTCCTGGAAGGCCTGTCATAGTTACAACCCCAGAAATGGTCAATAAAGTCTTTGATATTATTATAGCTGATGGACGTGGTACAGAAAGATATATAGCCTTTATAGTTGACATTCACAGGAAAGAGTACACTCCATTCTGACAGATGATCTACCAGTGAGAAATTGGGTACCAAGACTTTCTGACAGTTGATCAGAAGCACACCAGGCGCACTATGTTGCGTACTCATCTAAACATTTTAGAGAGCTTAAACTTTCTTTAGAGATTTGATACTATGGATGAAACGTGGGTTCATCATTTTAACCCAGAGGCCCAGATTTATAGATTTGATACTATGGATGAAACGTGGGTTCATCATTTTACCCCAGAGGCCAGACAACAGTCTAAACAATGGAAGCACCCTGGTCACCCCCGCAAAAGAAAGCGAAGACTGTTCCATCAGCTGGGAAGGTTATAACCTCGGTTTCCTGAGATGCTGATGGTATTCTGATGGTATATTATCTCCAAAAGGGTCAAACAATCAATATCACTTATTATGCATCACTTCTGAGGCAGTTACGGGAAAATATTAAACTTACTCGCCGCGGAAAACTCAGTAAAGGTGTGTTGTTTCACTAGGACAATGCCCCTGTTCACAAGTCTGGTATTGCCATGGCTGCCACTAAAGATTGTGATTTTAAATTGATTGAGCATCCGCCTTATTCCCCCGATCTCGCTCCATCAGACTTTCATCTATTTCCAAAACTGAAAATGGTCGTTTCCGGTGCGCACTTTGAAGCAGATGATGACGTCATACATGCAGTGGAGGACCTCTGAGCGGTCAAGAAAATGACTTCTTCAAAAGTGTCATTGAAGCCCTTAAACATTTCTGGCAAAAGTGTATAGATACTGAAGGGGATTATATTGAAAAATAATGCAGTATGGCCGCCAAAATTCAAACCCTTACATTTGAGGCTCACAACATATCTATCAGCCCTTGTAGTATGCGAGAACGTAGTTCGATGTATAAGACGTGTTTTGAAAGGGTAACATAGTCTTCAATTCCACCATACATTTAGAGACTGATCAATGAAAATTAACCCATAAAACGCATAGGTCGTCATACACCTACAGTAAATTCAATAAATTCCCAACACGTGTCTTACTCCCTCCAAATAAAACCAGAGAGATGTGTCTCTCTCATAAAACGAATTATTGTACATCATAACCCACTGAATTTTTTTTTATTGTATTTATATTCAACACGATGATTGTTGAATACTCTACAGTCCCCCTGCTCATTTCAAGCTAAACGTCTTTATATTTGACAGGTCCTTGCACAACATACCCCGTGCTTGGTTCTTTCTGTGGCGTACAGAAACCCACTATGACTCAGTACTCTGGTTCTTATATACTGGTGGTCTTCACCACTGATTCGAATGCTGAGTTCAGGGGATTCAGAATGAAATACTACATCACCACAGGTAATATTACTTGTTTGACGATAGAAACTTTAAACTAACTACAAAAACAAATTTGATGAGATTTTGAGCTAAAGTATTTCAGTGTATTAATTCATATTTTTAACTTTACCGTTATTCACCGTGTAACATAATGATGGACTTTCAAAAGGCATTTACTTTCCTGATATGATTTTAAAATGTATTTCAATTTTAATGTTGCTTGCGTTTTTAATTTTGGTTTTCTTACATGTAGAGAGAGAAACAACGAGTACTTTCTGGCGAAACGCTGCTATAATAGCAGGAGCAATAGTCGGAGCCATTGTTGCGGTGGCCTTGATTGCAGGGTTAGCAATAGCAATAAAGAAAAAGAAATTCCCCGGTATGAAATCAAAAGGACATAAAAGGCGCCGCTTATCGTCGGTGTCTAGCAGTAGTAGCAGTGACGAAAGTGACAGTGAGGCTAAAAATCGAAAGCGCCGCCCAAAGACAGCCCTCAGATCAAAAACGAAAGTGAAACTACCACCGGTTAAAGCTAACGTGGACAAACTACCAAAGTTGCCCATATCAACAAAAAGCAAAATACCACCTATTTCAAAAATTTCAAAGTGAATTATAGCAATGCCATGTATAGTTTGTTTTTGTTTGTGAGTCTGACGTAGTGTGGATGAGGATTTGTTTGACTGTCTTTGTGAATTTCACATATTTGTAGTTGTTATAAACGTTAGTAAAAACATTTCAACTGTACACAAATGGCTTGTGTATGACTATGTGAATTCTGTGCATTAAAGCACTAATTAAACACGAAAAAATCCATCACTTTGGTTTTAACACTTTTTAAAGGCTTTTAGAATATTCAATCCATTGACCATTTCATCGTTAATTGATACATATTTTAAACTGTGTGTGTGTGCGTGTGTGTGTGTGTGTGTGTGTGTGTGTGTAATTCTGCCAGCTGTCAAAGATGAACTAATTACACGTCCTCCCTGTACTTTACATGTGTACGTATATGTATGTTTCCTGAATTTCACAATGGTCAGGCTTTACAGACCTACATGTGCGTACGGTCATTAAATGGTAGCTGTAATTGAAAAACGAGAAAACACGTGTACAATCCTAATGAACCAACGATACTTACTAATTTGTTCTGATAAGGCTATCATATATACAGACAAATGTTTTCATCTAACAATACCATTGATATTAAAATACATATCATGCTATCGTGTTATATTATATTGATGTTATGTCCTCTTGATAGAAACGTGGATAATACGACAGTTTCTTCAACAATTGACCGATGTGTGGTGTTCGAGGCTCTAACAATTGATCTTGTTTATTTTTGCTAGCGCCAACCGTAAAACCTGAGCGTCCTGACCACTAGGCTGCGCTCTTTTGTGTCCTCCCGTACAGTGCAGTGCACTGTTCATAGGAAGTCGTACTCTTAGAAAGGGGCCTCCGTGGCCGAGTGGTTAGAGCATCGGGCTCAAAATCACAAGGCCTCTCACCTCTAGCCGGCGAGGGTTCGAATCTCGCTCGCGCCGATATATGTGAGGAAGTTTGCCAGTTGACTTTCGGAAGGTCGGTGGTCTATTACCGGGTACATTGTATGTAGGTTCTCTCCTCCACTAATAAAAACTGGACGCCACCAGATATCTGAAAAATTGTTGAGTGTGGCGGAAAAAAACAAACAATCAATGAAACAATCATCGTCTAGGCATGACCATCGTAGGATACCCACGGTTGATTACGCTCTCTCTCTCTCTCTCTCTCTCTCTCTCTCTTAGGTCCATAAAAGTTATTTTTTTATTCTTTAAATATTTTGCAAACCTACATCGAATTTATTATTGAGAGTCACCAAACATTGCACACACTGTGTTGACAAAAATATCTTAAAATAGTTTGTTATTATCGGAGTTGCAGACACCATATAAACAGTCTAGTAAATAATCAGCATCATCACGTGACACAGATCCGGAGTTTCAATACGATACATATCAATTTCTTGCCATTCCATTCTGTTGAAACGTGTAAATCAAAATTCAACACTATTCATGTTTATTTCATTATCATGCATGTAGTTTAAATTAACCCACTATAACATGACATTTTCCTTCTATGTAGTATGGGTTCTGTATCTTCCACTCGAAATTATCCGTTTGTTATTGCATTTCCTCGGTTTCTCAGGAACTTTGGACCTTTAAGAATCCGTGTTCTAACATAGCAAGACTTGTACAATGTCAGAGGTTGCCTGCATTAAAACTATGAGTGATAAAACTTCTGACACAAATACGTGTAGGTATGATAAACGTCTAGATTCTGGAAATTTCAATCTTCTCTTAGGAGTAGCCTTTACATAACATGTATAAATGAAAGGCAGTGAACTTGAAATAAAAGACACCGTAGAGTTTTCCACTCTGCTTTGTACTAAAATATTTTATTGAAAATAGATGCTAACAGCAAACTGGCAATTCAACTTTATGATAAACAGGATGATTTCAGTTTCTCCGTCGTCAACTTCCCTTAGCTGCGTAGCAATATTCCATTATCACTTGCATATGGTGTGCATATCTCCCAACTGATTCGACACGCAAGAGTTTGTTCTGTATATGGTCAGTTTTTAAGTCGAGACAGGCTTCTGACAAACAAGTTGATGTCACAGGGATTTCTACAGTCTCGTCTAAAATCAGCATTTCGCAAATTCTAGTTGTTATAACGATCTATTTTGCCAGTAGAACCTTCCATTAGGTGAAATGTTATCTGTCATGTTATTTAACAATTGTTAGGTCGTTCTTAACACACTGATTCTGACTGCGGATTACTCCGTATACCTGAACAAGATAAAGGTGTCGCGGCGGGTGTGACCGGTAGACAGGGGATGCTTAATCCTTCTAGTTACCAGATCGCATCCCTGGTTTGTCCAGAAGTCCGTGTTTGTCCATCTTTCTGATTGTATGTTCTATGGGAATTCTATAAGAATTACTGTTCGTTATATTAGCTGAGCCTTTTCATTTGCAACACACTACTCATTTCTTTACATTCCCATGTCAAATACCATGATAAACGTAAATAATATTGTACAAACAATCTTGCACAAATTTTCTACAGATAAAAGAATCACAAATAGTCATACGTGAACCCCCTGATTTCATAGCTATACTTTGAAAAAGCGCGAAAGTGTATTTAAATAGCTTACCTGTATAAATGAGAGGCGAAGGACCAATTTCTAACTACTACACGAGAACCTTTCCATTCATACACCCGGACATCGTGCTACCGTGTCCCAACCTTATCAAACTACCTGCTACTGACGATCACCTGACCATCGATCCATGTAAAGAATTTGCTTGATTGCTTGTTTTCTATTTTCTACGTCAAAACTCAGCCGAACATATGGTTTCTTACCATGACACTTCAACATTTCATAAATTATTTGATATATAAGCACCCGAAATAGTCCCGAAATTTATAGAACGCAAATATAAAATCTCTTGGTGATGATTTTTATGTGTTTAAATTTATTTTCTGTCGCCCTCAATCATCGCGAAAATATTAATCAAGCTAGAATTTCTAAACACCTGCATTTTTCTTCAAGTAATGTGTTTATTATATGCGCTTAAATCTTCCATACTACACTAGTGCATTTACATGTTTGAATGGTATCGCATACATTTATAATTTTTGAAAAACACTCACAAATATTCTTCCATAAATGATATTAGTAATGCTTTTTAGTTCACCTGAGATGAAAACTCTGGCCACATTTGTCCAGAGTCCGTCCATAAATTTTTAATATTTTCAACTGGGCTATTTTTAACCAAAACTCCCACAAAGTATACTTGGGTAAAGAGGATTAAGTTTGGTTCAGAGGAAAAGCTATATGCACGCCCCTTTTTTAGAGGCGATAATTACATGTAAGAAACAGTGAAAACGGTGGTGCCATTTCTTTCTTTTTTCTTTTCAAGAACCACTGGGCCAAAAAAATGAAACTTATTTGAAGCATCCTCGGTTACTACAAATCAAACGTTCTCCAAATCATGCCTCGGAGGGTAGGGTCTTATTAGGGGATCAAAGTTTTGCAACAATACATTCGCGACAATACACCAGATGGTGGTTTGCGAATTAATGGAAGAAGAAGGGAATATAAAGGAAACGCCTTTGAAATTCTTCTTATGATACGTCAAATATGTATGCATCCTTAGGTAGAGCAGATTCAATTTTGCTCAAAGCAAGGGCCTCGGGGGTAGGGTTGGCCAAGAATAGGGGAACACCAGGGTAATGATTGGTCATATTAATATGCAAGCTCCTATAGTAGTTGTCACATGAATGTGTTATATTTATTTGCATGTGGCACTGTATCATAGCCCTGTACGCTTGACTGGTCACTGAGCTGTGTGCGGTGGCATTCAGTGGACAGTTTTGGTCAGTAATCAGGTTTAGCCGGTAGAAAAGAGACGTGTCCCATGCTGTGTGAACCTTGACGTTTCTTGCTTGGTGAACTGGG
Source organism: Ostrea denselamellosa (assembly GCA_024699665.1). NCBI lineage: Eukaryota > Metazoa > Mollusca > Bivalvia > Ostreida > Ostreidae > Ostrea > Ostrea denselamellosa. The sequence goes on along the minus strand of JAMZEH010000023.1, from coordinate 7,875,808 downwards.
ATAAGATGTCCTATGTGATCGTCTGAAGTACCTACTCACTTCTGTATATCAACATATAGTTCTGAAAGCTTGGTAAGCTTTGTTTCTTGCATACAATATTTTGTCAGTTTCTGCACAGTATTTAATGACATAGTCAATGTTCGATAAACTTTAAACAGGTTGGGAACACCTCCGCTATAGCGAGATCTTCTCGCTACAACGCGATTATCTCTTTTTAGCGAGAAAATAAACATGACCATAAACGGGTGTTTTGGTGTTCAGATTGAAAATAATAGCAAATTCCGTGCAATGCTGATTAAGTGCAACATACACTCAACATGGCGTGATTTGTCTCCATGAAATTCACAACACGGTCAAGAAATGTTTTATCAGTGCTGCAACGTATGAGGGCAGGATCCTGTAATCTAATGCATATCGCGAGTGTTTTTGTTTGGATTTATAGATTTGTAGTAGTTCCAGACATTTTAGCACTTTTTCGTCTTTTCACATAAAACATGAGGAGGTGTACGCCTCTGGTGTTTTTCTCGGTTGCACGGGATATATTTACTCTCGCTAAAAGGGATAATCACGTTGTAGAGAGAAGATCTCGCTATAGGGGAAGTGTTCCCAACCTGTTAAAGGTATTGAATACACGTATAGAGTATAAACGTTGGTTACTTTTGTTAAATGCGTGGAATATATTTATTGATACGAAGTGAGAACGTTTCTTGAAAATGCGTTTGACTTGGTTTATTACCTGTGTTAATTCTTCAAATTCTGTTTTCATACTTGAAAATGTATTGTACAATTTGTAGGTGACCAGATTTTACACGTTTGATTGTCTTATCCATTGGCATGGTATACAATGCGGATTTGCATCATCATTTGGACTAGACTCGCCATACAAACTACAACAGACACTTGTCTCCGATTCAATGCACTGGATTCCGGGTTACCTTTAGGAACACAATGTAGGGACGTCATCAGATAGGGACAGGAACACAATGTAGTGACGTCATCAGATAGGGACGTCATCATATGTCTGGAGTCTGCCTGTGACATTCATGAACTTTTTTGATTTTCCATATATTTATTTATTAGTTTAGTTCCTTGTGTGATAGAAGTCATCCCCGGGTTTTGCAACATTTAGGTATTATGATAAAGAACCCAAACATCTAAGTTTCGGTTGTGACAGTAGTGCACACCGAAAGTTTAAACTTACCAGAATTGAAAGCTTAAGTTAGGTGTTCTAACTTTTTGACAAATGTGTAGTGTAGATTCTAATTATATAAAAATCATAGCCCCCAGGGTAGGGTGATCCTACAGTAGGGGATCAAGGTATGTAGAAAAAATTCTTTAAAAAAATAAAATGATTAGAAGTATTGGTATGCAAGCATCCTCATACAGTGCAAATTAGAAATTTCGAATAAATGCTCAGGGACCTTGGGTGGGGATCACAGATTTGCAAGGGGATATATAGGAAAAAGATTAAAAAATCTTCTCTAATCAACATGGCCATGATTAGTGATATTAATATACTGTCATCCTCAGATAATGCAGATTAAAATTTGCTTGAATCGACGCCAAAGGGTTTTGGGTTGGAACACAATAGGGAATCAACGTTATACATGGAAATATACATGGGGAAAAAACTTTCTCAGAACCCCAAGAAGAATTATCAATTTGCAAAAATTCTTAAGGTATGTGGATTCAAATATTTTCTTCAAAGTAATGACCATGTGGTTAGGTTTGGGCTAAAATCGGGGATCAAATTTAACATAATTCATACAGGAAACAAATTCTCTTCTCCATAAAATCAAGACCCATTATTAATTTAGTTATATAGCTAATGAAGCATCCCCGTGAATAAGGAACGGAAAAATATTTTTTAAACTTCTGAAGAACAGCAGGACTAAGGTTACTCAGGTTAACGTTGTCGCCCATGAGCCTCTTGTTTTTATAATGTGAGCATTTCATCAAATTGCTACTTCTGTTTCCGTTATATATAAAAGATGCTACGTTACAATTTCTGTGTGTTTCTCAGGAAATAGATTAGAATGCATAAAATTTTATCAGCCGATTTTAATTTTTCATCAAAATCCACTGTGCAGTACGGTATACGTACATAATTTTTGAATTAAACCATAAAATTGGAAATGTAAAATGTATATAATTTCCATTTATAAATGCCAGGATCTATTTTCCTTACCAGCTGTAAATGTCATGGATGATATTTATGATTAAATTTTGCGTATCAAATTCTTAATCACGAATTTGCGCACTGTCAACTAGACCCATATGGGTCAAATTTATCACGTGACAGTTCTAATTTAAACTTTAATGACCTTAACTACATCTGATGTATAAAACTACATTATTTAAATGGATATTTTCGTAATCTCTCCATTGCAATCCCCGCTTTGAATTATCACAAAATCCCGAGTTACATAATATTAGGAAGATTTATCACTGGAGTTTTGGTAAGTATTAATAAATCAACGGGTAAAATTGACCTATCCTTTTCTAATATCTAATGCTGATGTATATACTTAATACGTTCTTGTAGTATAATTTGCATGAAATGAAACTGGATCTTTCAAGGACTGAAACTGATGGGCCATTGAATGGTCACTGTAAAGTCGCTGAAAGACAGATTATATGAAATGAAACTTTTAAGACGCCTTTCATACACAGAAAGGTACATTTGTACCCAGTGATGTGTTGTATCTGTATAGTTTAGTGAATTTTAATTCAAAAAAATGTTTATTGAAATTGGGTATGTACTGCAACGCTTCACGTCCTGACGTGTTGCTGTTCATACCGTCATGTATTTTCAAAATTGAAGTTTATTTCTTACATTTATGTTCTACTTTTATTTAAATTCCAACCGTTACAACAGACGTACTTTATTTTTCTATGTTAATACGTGCATTATTTACAAGTGCAACAGACTGGTCATTTTCACAAGTCAAGGGTTAGTGATTCGGAACAAAACACTAACCCTCGACTTGTGAAAAGGAAATCGCTATCATTATAATTTCTAGTATTCTAGTAATGTAAAAGAATCAAATGGCTTCTTTCATTAGCAATTATTTTATTCGTGAATCACCGTTAGAAGAACATTTTTTGCAGATAAATGTACACAACGACATTATATCAATGTCCGAAAAGCTATCGTAATATTTCTTTCATATGTACTAATCGGTTCAGAAATTGCCGAAAAGGGGTCATTCGTGTGGGTAAAACCGACGTACCAGGTAAAAACGCATGTCAGAGTGAGCTACCGCATTACCTTCGGAGCTCGTGGGGATCCGAGTTAGAATATGTTCTCAGTACTCCTAGCTCCTAGCTTGTCGTAAGAGACAGCTGAATCGGGCGGTCCTTCAGATAAGACCGCAGAAACCGAGGTCCCGTGTCACTGTAGGTATGGCACTATAAAGATCCCTCCCTGCTCAATGGCCGTGAGCGCCGATTGATTGATTAAATGTTGTTTAACGTCCCGCTCGAGAATTTTTCATTGATATGGAAACGTCACCATTGCCGGTGAAGGGCTGCAAAATTTAGGCCTATGCTCGGCGCTCAGGGCCTTTGAGCAGGGAGAGATCTTTATGGTGCACACCTGCTGTGACACGGGACCTCGATTTACGCGGTCTTATCAGAAGACCGCCCCATTCAGCCGCCTCTTACGACAAGCAAGGGATACTGAGGATCTATTCTAACCCAGATCCCCACGGACTCCGAGCATAGGCCTAAATTTTGCAGCTCTTCGCCTGCAATGGTAGCGTCCCCATAACAGTAAAAAATTCTCGAGAGGAACGTTAAACAATATATAATCAATAAATCTATTAATCAATCAATCAATCAATCAATCATAATCCCTTTTGGAAATAATCTACTATCAAAATACAATCAGCATCCCAGAAAACCGGGGTCATAATCTTTCAAGCTGATGGAACAGTCTTTGCCTTTTTTGGCGGGGGTGAACCAGGGTGCTTCCATTGTTTAGACTATAGTTTGGCCTCTGGGGTGAAAGGATGACACCGGTAGCTCAGTGGTAAAGCGTTTCTTTCATACCGGGAAGTCGTGCGTCAAACTTAAGACGTAAACATAGGTACGTGTAGTGATTGCTCCATTACCAAACGCTTGGTATTTGAAAGTGAGAATCACGGGTCTTTCGGATATTACCTTTAAAACGGAGGTCCCGTGTCGCGGCAGGTTTTGGCACATCACTGCAACGGCCCTGAGCGGTAAGCATAGATCTAAATTTGTCGTACTTCACCTACAACTGGTGACGTCTCAATATGAGTGAAAATTCTCAATGGGACTTAAAATAACAATGAAATGATGGACCCACGTTTCATCCATAGTAATGAATCTCTGAAGAAAATTAGCATCCACCTCTAAAGAGTTTACATTAGCACGCGACATAGTGCGCCTGGTGTGCTTCTTATCAACTGGCAGAAGTCTGGGTATCCAACGGGCTGAAATTTTTTCATTCCAAGATACTCAGAAAGGAATGTACTATTTCCTGTGAAATGCCAAATGTACTGGCTATATATCTTTCTGTAATTTGCCTATCAGTCATAAAAATATCATGGATTTTATTGACCATTTCTGGGGTTGCAATAGTGACCGGTCTTCATGACGGGAGTCATTCTCAAGGCTCTCTCTACCTGCCGCGTTTAAATTCCGCCACCACCTTTTTACTGAAGCATATGAAGGGGTAGTTTTCCTTAGTGTTGCTACTATATCAGTATGGATATCCTTAGAAGCTAGACCTTTCTTAAGCAAATATTGGATCACTCTTTTTTTCTTACTGATTTTGTAAATGTCGCTTGACTTGTTTACTTTATAGTGCTACCTCGTCGATATAAACTGACCAAATGACACCAGTCTTCGGGTACACGGCCTTAGATAGTCAGGGAATAGTAGGGCTGAAAAAGGATATCCATGCTAACCTCCTTCAATACAAGGCTCACAACATAATCAGCCCTCGTTGATGTGTATCCTATATATACAGTTATAAGTGTCTACACTCTATATACAATTATATAGTTTCTACCCGCTATTGTGTACCTTCTATATACATTTGTAAGTGACTAACGTTAATGTACAATTATAATTGTCCACCCTCTATATATAGATGTAACGAATGTGCATTCTATGTATTCGGATACGGAGACACTGGATGTGTATCCTCTGTATATGGAGATACTCATACTCAACTATACGTAGGTGATAGGAAAAATACGCAGCTCTTCGTTTCTTTCTTTCTAACCCCGTGAGGATCCGGGTTGTTAGAATAGATCTTAAGCAAAAATACCTTGTCGTGAGAGGCGACTGAATGGGACGGTCCTTCGGATGAGACCGCAAAAACCGAGGCCCCATGTCACAGCAGGTGTGGCACGTTAAAGATCCCTCCCTGTCGAAAGGCCTTAAGCGCCGAGCATAGAACTAAATTTTTCAGCCCTTCACCGGCAATGGTGACGTCTCCATATTAATGAAAAATTCTCGAGCGGGACGTAAAACAATATATAAACAATCAATCGTTACTTTTGATCCACATGTTTTCGATTTCTTGAAAAAGTATTCTATGCTGAAAGTGAGCACATAAATGTATTGTAACTTTTTAACTGGTAGTCTACAGAAAAATCAGGTTTTCAATAAATTTGCCAATGTTCAGCTTGAACATTTCTCGACTGATGTTTAAAACAATTGCATTGATTGATACAACTTTATTTCCTAGATAGTAAGACTGCAGTTGGTGGTACCCAGTGAGTTGGAAAGGACCGGAGACCCTAGTTATTGTGAAGCATAAGCAATTCAGTCATGGCGGCTCTGCTCCTACTAGGGACTTTATCCACTTTTGTGACTTCTTCTGCAGAAATTTATGTTACGGAATTTACTGTCAAAGAACAAGAACCACCAGGGTTTTATATTGGGAATATACCTGAATCAATCAATCTCTTCCAAAAGGCAAATATTTCCCAAGATGTAATCGACAGAATGAAGTACACTTTTCGTCAGTCTGATAATGAATATAAAGATATATTTAGTATTAACAATGTCACCGGTGATCTATTTTTATTGACAACAATTGACAGGGAAGGCATTCAGAAATGCATATACTTTCCTCATTGTGTTTTAACATTCGATGTAGGTGTAAATGATGGTGATGACGAGTTTCAAATTGTTACAGTAAATGTCCACATAAAGGACATCAACGACAATGCCCCACAATTCCCAGAACCTGCAATAACCATCAACATTTCGGAAACGTCTAGCATCGGCCATCTTGTCCAGCTTCCTGCTGCCGTGGATCTGGACACAGGTGAAAATAATGGAGTCCAAAGCTATGAAATTTTCCCTGCCAATGGAACTTTTGGACTTGTAACTACGAAAAAAATGGATGGAAGCTTTGATGTGAAGTTAAAGTTGCAGGAACGACTAGACAGAGAAAACATTGCAAAATACATCTTCCAAATTTTTGCAAAAGATGGTGGTGCTGAAAAGAACAGTGGAAAATTACAAGTTTACATAAATGTTTTAGATGATAATGATAATCCTCCACTGTTTAGTGAATCAATTTACAATACAACTGTAAGTGAGAACACCCAGCCTGGAAGTACGATTCTGACTGTAACTGCTTCCGATAAAGACATTGGTATGAATGGAGAGGTGGAGTATTACATCAGTCAACAAGCCTTCAGTGATACCTTTTCCATCAACTCCAGAACAGGTGAAATCTCCCTGCTTAAGAAACTAGAGCATGAGCAAAAGAAAGTCTATTCCTTTGTAATAGAGGCAAGAGATAAAGGGGCAATGCCAAAATATTCTCAGGTGAAGGTGAACATTGAAATAGAAGCTGCTAGAAACAATGCTCCTGTGATTAAACTACACATGATTTCAGGACTCGGTGGAGTTATTCCTTTATCTGAAAGTATCAATCTCAATGCATTTGTGGCATACATTAGTGTGGAAGATTCAGACACTGGTAATAATGGTAATGTGCAGTGTACGATCTCGTCCTCTTACTTTGGGATTGAGCCTTTGTCTAGCAAAAGTTTCAAAGTTGTTGTTCAGAAGCAATTGGATAGAGAAAGCGTCAGTCAACACACTGTTATTGTGATTTGTCGAGACTTTGGAACTCCACCTCTGCAGTCCTCCAAAACTTTCCTTATCATAGTTGTGGATGAAAATGACAATGCACCCATATTTCATCGATCTGTTTACATAGTTACCATGAGAGAAAATAATCCTTTTGGAGAAGCTGTTACGAAAGTATCAGCCGTTGATGACGATGCAGGAATTAATTCACGGATTCGATATGTTCTTCAAAATGATGCAGAGTCATCTTTCAACATCAACAGCTCAACAGGGGTAATCTATGCCACTACAATTCTGGACAGGGAGATGAGGAGTGATTATGAATTTCGTGTCCTAGCTGTGGACAGTGGTTACCCACCAAAGACAGGCACTACTACTGTGATATTAAATATTACTGACGTCAACGATAATCGACCAATTTTCAGCAAATCGCTTTTCACATTTGAAGTCAGCGAAGAAACCAACCCATATACTCCTGTTGGTACGGTCACCGCATATGATTTAGACTTGGGATTGAATGCTTTTGTGCAGTATTACATGTTGCCTCCACAAGATATACTGGAATATGTTCCATTTAATGTATTACGTAACGGAACACTCATCACGATTACTGATATTGACAGAGAGTTTCAAAGTCAGTATAACTTTATGGTGTATGCTAGAGACAGTGGAAATCCTTCTCTGAACAGCTCTACCAATGTCACGGTGTACGTAATGGATGCCAATGATAACACTCCTACCATTCTGTTTCCAAACAAGATGAGCAACACTGTTTCCTCAACTGTCACCTCCCTACCCATCACAAAAATTGAAGCAGTGGATCTAGATGATGGGATCAATGGACAGCTCACGTATTTCCTAATGAATGAAAGCGACAAAAACATGTTCAACATTAATTCTCACACAGGAGACCTATATTTCAATAGCAATTTTCACTTCACAACAGAACAATTTGCTAGTTTGATGATCTGTGTTACAGATTCTGGCCTCCCGATGAAAAATGCCTGTACCCAAATGAATATAAATATAATCGCCAATGATGCTGTTTCTGAATAGAGGAAAGCTCAAAGTTTCGTCCACTCTATGAAAACATCAAGCAACTTTAATGCAGCTGACTATTGGAGTAGTTTTTGGCCTGGAAATATTGCAAAAATTGCTTCTACAAATACATATTTAATGTTTAGACATATTCATATATTTAATACTCTAGTTTCTAACTTATAATGTAGTTTGAATTATTACAGTCTTGTTTTATATCTGTAATATGCATCCTAATAAATTTGTTGCAGAATGAAACAATAAGATCAGTTTTTACACCTTATATATGAAATAAATGTTGCTCAAATACAGGTGGTGTCAGTACAGGAATAATGACTTTCCTACTATAGTATTTAACAGTACTGTTCCATTCGTGTAGTGCAAGTCGTATAAGTCTGTTGCGTTTGTATGAACGTATGTAAACACACAGGTGGCGGTAGACTAACTAACAGATGTATCAGAAGGTTATTTATCAGTCATGCTGAGATGTCGTCATATGTTGGTGAGGTAGTACAAATTGAGTGAGAATGCGAAGGATACGATATGTAGCAATTTTCAATTCAGTGCGAAAACAAAGGAATTTAGAGATGATCCTTAATTGGAATTTTTCAGATTAAAATTCATTCCATGATAACATTGTTTTCTAAAGAAATATATTGCAGTAAATGAGAAGTAAATCAAAGCTGATAGATTCTTTCTATACCATGTAACACATATTGATGCCAGTAAAATTCCCCGAAATTTTCATTTTAAAAAAACCTTTTATTTCCAAATCCTATGAAAAATGGAAAGATATAAATTGTGTCAAAATAATTAAATAAAATATTGTTTAGCAACATTTACACCTTTTGAAAGAGTTACATTTCTTACAATGTTTAAAAGATTTTTTTTAAAAGTGTTTTTATCTGTCTTAAAAGATTACTTTTTCCAGCTGATAAATGTGACTCTCATGATGTATTGAGTTTAATAAAGAAACCTAATTGTATTGCTAAACACCCACGATTTATTTTCATTGTACCAATTTACTGCTTTCCCGTTAGAATAGGTCCGCAGTACCCCTTGCTTGTCGGAGAGGCGACTAAATAGGGTGGTCCTTCAGATGAGATCATAAAACTGAGGCCCCGTGTTACAGCACGTGTTACAGCATGTGTCTTATCACTATTTTACTAATAATTTGCCAATTTTATTCTTAACAGTTCTTTTTATAAGTGTTTCATCTTCATTAAGACAACTACCCCGTGGGGATCCGGGTTGTTAGAATAGATCCTCAGCACCCCTAACTTGTCGTAAGAGGCGACTAAATGGGGCGGCCCTTCGGGTGAGACCGCAAAAACCGAGGCCCCGTGTCACAGCAGGTGTGGCACGTTAAAGATCCCTCCCTGCTCAAAGGCCATAAACGCCGAGCATAGGCCTAAATTTTGCAGCCCTTCACCGGCAATGGTGACGTCTTCATATGAGTGAAAAATTCTAGAGCGGGACGTTAAACGATATATAATCAATCAATTATTAGGAGAACTAGTCATTCTAGTAATACAGTAAGTCCGCCTTACAGGATGAAATAGAACAGGAGCTATGAAATTTAATAATACTTTGTCATTTTTCAAAATTTATGATGAAGACAAGTGCATGTGCATATGTTTTTGAAATCAGTCCTTGCGTATTAATTACCTCATATATCGACAGCCTCTGTAAAAGTTAATTGAATGTTTTACAAATCGTGGTAGGTTGCCTGGGGTGGGTAATCCGTCATTCAATGTTCTAAGAAATTTAGATGTTCCCACTGCCATGCTGTAATGTTTCTGTACATTGGGCAGATGTAGATACTAAACATTTTATGGTATGTGTTTTCTATTTACATATATTCATCTATTTGAATAAAGTATTACAACATATATTTTATGATTACTATTCATATTTTATACGGAGCGAAGCAAGGCTTAAAATGTAATACATACGTGAAAGAAAATTGGGCAAAGGAATAGAAATAATCTCCACATTTTGTGAGGCGTATTGGTGCCGCCAGTTTTTGTTCATTAATTGCTTCAACAGTTATTTGAGTTTTAAAAATTTGATTTCCACAAATACAAGACTGAGAAGCAGTTGGTAATTTAAACACTCAATTTGTTAAAAATAAAGGGTAAAATTACCATTGTAGCAGTTTTTATCAAGTCAATAAACAGTAATTTTTTGTACCAATTTTTAAATCTAGTCGCCACTTTGTTTATTGTCAGCTTTCTTTTAAATTGTAAACGGGATGTATTGTTCTTTATAATCGTTTGTTTTGGATTTCAAATTAAAAGAAAAAAATCGAGCCCAAGTATAACATCACAATACACTATTTATGTTGGCTGGCGTTATATTCTCCATGTTAAATGAAAAGGCGACTCATATAGTTATCCTCATTTTTATACACTCACTTTATTTATATACACATCAAAACGGTCGAGGTAGCTCAGTGGTTAGAGCGTTCGCATCGTAACCTGGAGGTCGTGAGTTTGAGCCCCGCGTCAAACCTAAGATGAAAAATAGGTAGTGATTGCTCCTTCGCCAAACGCTCGGCATGTAGATTTGAGAATCACGGGTCTTTCGGATGTGACCTTAATAATGGAGGCCCCGTGTCACGGTAGGCGTTGGCACGTTAAAGAACCCTCACTGCTATGGCCCTGAGCGTTAAGCATAGGTTGAAATTTGTGGTCCTTCACCTACAGCTGGTGATGTCTCAATATCAGTGAAAAATTGTCGACGGGACTTAAAACAAACAAACATATACACATCAATATTCCGTCTTTTGATACTGTAAAATTCACAGAGTGTTATCCGACTTTCCGAATCACCACCATGTGGTGTTCTGAATCTCTGAAACAGATGACGTCACAATGCATCAATGCAACTTTTCTGTGGAAATTGTCAACCGCGTCACAAACTGCTTAAAAACAAAAATATTTCACTGTATTTTGTGATAATATGGAATACATTATCTTATAAACGTGGATTTAAAAGTGCATAAGGAGGTATACAATAAATCATTACAACAGTACCTTGATCCAAAGAGTTAGATCAAGTCCCGTTGACAGGCGCAGATCATCAGATCAAACGAGACGCGGAAGTTTGATATGATAATTCGTGCCTATCAATGCGACGTGATCCTCATCTTCGGATAAAGTTACTGTAGTATCCCCCCTTCGATATTTAGACGTTACTGGACGTTTAACGTAGGGGAATTTCATAAATAATGTTCATTTTAAATTGAATGAATTTTCCTATCACTAATTTACCGTACATAATTATGATTATCATTTGGGACGTGCCAATTGATGACCATTCCATGCTTCGCTCGGTTCAACGGTCATACCGTATATACAAATTTATATATAATTAATGTTTGTATTGTCTAATGATTTACATAAGTATTGTATACTGTACGATATATATTTTATAACATTTCCTTTTCTATGGTATCAAAATTAGTTGTTTTTGATTTGTAATCTAGAATTGGGGACATCCTTATTAAACAGGATCATTTTATCAGATATTATTTGATGTGATGACAGGAAGGACACTTAATTGAAAAGGATTTAAAATTCATTTATAAATATTCATATTTAATAATTTTTTTTTTTACATTTGATATCTTTACAAGTCATAATGATAGCCATTTCCTCATGAATGCGCTGCAGTTGTGAATCATGCGCATATGAATATTGATGATACAGTACTTATATTTCAATGACTGGGAATTCCGACAGAAACGAAAGTATAAATATAAAAAATAAAATAAATTTCACTTTTGAAAATACATTAGGGTATGGGCAGTGACGTTTCACACCGGCTTACTTTTCAATAAGAGGTTTTGTCGCACTTCGCAATTGCATTGCAAACAGACTCAAATGTGTCATAACACAACGCATTACTGTGTTGGCCAAAATGTTCTAATTCAAGAGTTATTTGCGGTAATAGTATACTCGAGAGTTTAGTCTTGCGTGGGAATATGCGATTGTTCAGGTGAGTTATGTGGCCTATGGGCATCTTGCTTTTTAGAATGTTCAGAAGGGTTTGTTTATTAATGTCACTGCTAGAATGTATAAAAGGATATTCTTATTTTGTAACGTAATGAGATATAACCCCAAGATTGTGGATGTAGGAGAGTACCCAATTTGTTGCGAGAGTCCATATATTCTCTGGAGGAAATGTTAACAAGACGTTTATAAATGAATGTCATTTTAAAAACTAATATTATTCCAGATCTTAAAACTAATTTGATTTACATTAGTTTCAGATAATCAAGATCCATCAGCTAAATATGAAAGGATACAGACACGGAAGAGAAAAATGTTGAAAATTGATAAATGTTCCTAAATCTTGAAAAACACATTCCTTACAATTAACGGTAAGTTTTACTGAACTGGCACAGATTTCCTTTTAGACTTTTCCTACATATGTTAGTTATATGATCGCCATAACACAGATGTATAACAATATAGACACACAAGCATCAGGCCTCAAGACCATAACATGTTATTAGACTTGAATCTAAATTTCGATATCCAATTAACTTTTGAAATAATTTTCATAAACAAATAAAACTTTCAGTATTATTTTCCCATTTATTGATTTTAACATCTGTGCTAGATGATTCTGAAGATATACGCAATCAAAATTTTGACGCAAGTCTATTCACAACTCGTGGTTTTAAGGCCAGATACAATATAAACACAGACGTGTTAATATTATTCAATTACAATGCATACACAAAGATATGTGAATATACAATATAGAAAAACAAATATGTGAATACCAGCCATAAACAAAGTACACACAAACATATGAATACCAGTTAGATACCATATGAATACACAGACATGCGAATGGTTAGTTGTATTTGTGTAATATCAGTCTCGAGATCTTTCAATCATATGGAGACGTTACTATTGCCGGTATGTAGGGCTGCAAAATGTAAGCTTTTTGGGGTGCTTACGGCCCTTGAGCAGGGAGGGATCTTTAACGTGCCACACCTGCTCGACTTTTGCGGTCTCATCCGAAGGTCTTCCCCATTTAGTCGCCTCTTACGACAAGCAAATGGTACTGAGGATCTATTTTAACAATCCGGATCCCCACGGGTACATAGGGATCGAGAGAGGATACCTTATGTAAATAATCCTCAATGTCATGACATAGCATTCAATGGTTTATCTTCATTTACAGCATCTATCTATGGAATTACTAATATTAAATGCTTTCCAGGCAACATCTACAAGAAACGAATTTTAACACCAAGAAAATAAAAGATGAATCTATATGGTCATTGAATTACGGAAACCTTGATGGCTTAAAGTTGTAAATAGCAAGTATTATCATCTCGGTTTGTAAGTTGATCAAGAGTTCATTCCATTCAAAGCCAATGTCCTGGAGTACATTTCCTCCTTTCTGTAATAGGTTATGTGTATGATTTACTTTGCGTATCATTCATAAAGCTCAAATTTTGTTATCCTAGAGTTTAAACTGACCTGGTATTTCACATAATTACGTATGCATTTGTAAAAGTTCAATACTTCATCTAATATCCTATAAAATGCATTTATGAATAATGATCCTGTCCCTGCCATCTTATCAAATATCTTGGAGATTTTACTCAGATGGTCAACTGATGATAACGACTTTGTGACAAAGTAAACGTTTTAATGCATTCATTCCCAGAGCAATGAACTTTAACGACAATTTGCTATTTGTCAAGATTTATGAAAAATATATGTATGGGTTTGAAATTATTCCTTGAGTATTGAAGATTTGGATCAGTTACTTCAAATATCGGAAATAACAACAGGTCTCTGTAAATGTAAAATACATTTCATGATGATCCCTCCAGTAGTGATGATCGCGTTATTCATAACAGGGACCTTTTCGGCGGATATTCCTGTCTCAAAAAATGACAACATACCCACTTTTTCTCACTCCCTTTATCTTGCTAACATCAGAGAGAATAGCCCTTTCGGAGTATCTATCATCCAAGTTTCGGCCACTGACATGTATCACTCCCGGATTCAATATAGTCTTGACAGTGTTGAGGACTCATCTTTCAGTATCAACAGCTCCATAGGAATAATCTACTCGACTTGTGCTCTTGACAGAGAAATAACAAGTTACTATTTATTCCGTGTCTTCGCAGTGGGCAGTGGCAATCCAACAAAAACAGGCACTGCTAACGTAAAAATCAACATTACTGACGTCAATGACAACATCCCAAAATTTACGGAATCGTTCTACACATTTGAAGTCGCCGAAAAAAGCGCCCCGTATACGGCGATAGGCACAGTCTTAGCTCATGATCTTGATGAGGGGGAAAATGTTTTTGCAGTATTTCATGTATACACACGATATATACAGTCCATTTGAGGTTTTACGTAATGGGACCGTCATCACCACTTTAAGATTAGACAGAGAGACACAGAATCGATACAACTTTGTGGTGTGTGTCAAAGACAGTGATATTTTGTCTCAAGCTTTGATGAGTTTTACCAATGTCACGGTGCATATAATTGATGTCAACGACAATGCACCTATCATTGTCTTCCCAAACAAATGGAACAACACCATTTCTTCAGCTGTCACCTCCTTGCCCATCGCCAATATCCTGGCATTTGACCTTGACAGTGGCATCAATGGACTGCTAAACTTCTCCATACAGAGTGGGAACAACAAAGGCATGTTCGACCTTCATCATCAGACAGGAGAACTTTTCCTCAATCGTGATTTCCAGTTCAGTACCGATCAGTTCGCCAGCCTGACTATTTGTGTGAGGGATTCTGGACTGCCTGCGAAAACTACTTGTACGCAGTTATACGTTGAGGTGTTTGTCAAAGAATAATGTTTTTAACACTCAAAGCCCTTAGCCATGTCTAGAGAGTTTAGAACTGACATTATAGTAGAATAGATTATTTTCAGTGGTTTTCCTCAGTATACCATCCTTGTCCGATATATTTCGAATCTTTTCAGACACCAAAAGTTGTTCCAAGCTTATGTCAATCCCATTGCAGTAGTTACTTTTCAATGCTTTTCTGGTATTTGTTTTGAACACTGTATGTTGCAGATAACTTATTGTTCACGAATTCAGAAACTGAATGAATGATTTGATCAATATAGTACTCAGTACTTTTATGTTATTTCTTTTGAACACTGCACAGTCCAGATAACTGAGTATTGAGAAATGCAGAAACTGAATGAATGCTTTGATCAAAATAGGACTCAGACGCTCAAAAACACAATGAACTGGAAGCTGATGTGCGTCAGAGGTTACCCGTGTCATTTTACTAGTATACAGATATGAATAGTATAGATTTTGGACTTGACAGTTATTAATGAACTTATTCTAGGTCAATGAATTCCCATAATTTGATCAAAGTAGAATATTTGCTGTGGAATGAAATTCACATTCTGACTTGTGAGAGGTTCAACTCGTTATGAAATAAGGACTCATGCTGAAGATGCGAAAAATTTTCATTGCTTATCATTGGTATTATAATTGGACATAGTATTGCCTTGTTCGTTAGAACAATTTTCATATGTAAGACGTTAGAATTCACTCTCGTAGTTCCTATAGAAAATACAAATCGTAAAGTCATACCAGAGGTGGGATCAGGTTCCTAGGAAACATCCCCTGTCGACCGGTCACACCCGCTGTGGGCCCTATATTCTGATCAGGTAAACGGAGCAATCCGTAGTCAGAATCAGTGTGTGAAGAGCGGCCTAACGATTGGTATGAAACACATCAGACAGCTTTTGACTTAATGGTAAGTTGTACTGGCAAACTAGATCGTTATAACGACCATAAAATTTGCGAAATGCTGACTTTAGACGAGTCTGTACAAACCCCTGTAACATCAACTTCTTTGTCATTAGCCCACCTCGATTTAAAAACCTATTATTTACAGAAAAAGTTCATGCGTATCGAATAAGTTGGGAGATATAAACACCATATGCAGGTGATGATAGAATATTGCCACATAAATAAGGAAAGTGGATGATGGAGAAAATGAAATCATCCCCTTTTTTATACTGTTGAGTCGTTAGTTTGCCGACGGCATATATTTTCAGTAAAATATCTATGTACGAAGCAGAAGTGAAAGACTCTGTAGTGTCTTTAATCAGCTGTAGTGTCTTTAGTTTACTGAGATATATCGAATCGACATATGAATGAAAATGATCATTGTTAATAGACAAATCGTCGTCGATATATCTAAATGTCGAATTGAAGGCCACAGCAAGAGATTTTTTTCTTCTCATGTAGAAGCTTTTGAATGAATTCTGCTTCATAAGAATATAAAAGTAGGTCAGCTAACAAAGGAGCACAATTCGTGCCCATGTGAATTCCAACAGACTGTTGAAAGACTTGATCATCAGAACTACGAGAATATTGTCAATGAGGAACTCTAGCATCTTTTTAATATCAACTTCAGAATACTTGTGCGTAGAGTCAAAGTGGTGTTTAAACAAAATGATATTTGGGATGACCAATCACTAAATATGAATATTTCCTTTTACCATTTTTGTTCACGAAGCAACTGTCTATGATGTCAAAAAGTCTAGTTTTTAATTTATCGTGAGATATAGTCGTGTAAAGTGTTGCAAAATCATACTTTTTAATGCTGTACAATATGTATACATAGATAGCAAGCCATTACGCAATGTTTTGTCCTATCACGTTCAAACGCATATTTTTATTTGATGTACATGCAATCTGTTGTACTGTTCTATATTGATTTTTTGGGTTAATGTGAATCCTCATTGATTACATCGGGATACATGTTTCGTATTTACATTTAGTTTAATTTCAATTTACAAAATTACAACAGGTCGTGGTAGCCCAGGTGTAGAGCGATCGCTTTGTAACCGGGAGGTCATAAGTTAGAACCCTGCCCCTGCCATGGTCTCGACGGGACGTAAAATAAACAAAATAAACAACCAACCAACCAAACTTACCATTTTTGAAGTATTCATTCTGTGTTTTCTCCTTTTAGAGATGACTGACACAAAGGACTTATTTATAAGAATCATTACCATGATAAGTGGCAATACTGTACATAACAAACGGAAAACATTTTAGCATAAACTTCTTTTGATGAATCACGTGGTCATAGGTACCATTCAGAACAGATATGTAAAAAACATATTCGCTAAATATAATAAAATATTACAATGCGGCATTTAACTTCGAACACGACAAAGTCCAAGTCTTTGATTCGACAATTAGATTTATCGACGACGTTTTATCAATTAACAATGACGATTTCATTTATATGTCGACTCGGCATATCCCATTGAACCTTGAAATAAAAACCACCACCGAATCTTTCACATCTGCTTCGTATTTCGATATTCTATTGCAAATAGATGCTGACGGCAAACTAACAACTCAACTTTATGAAAAACGGGATGATTTTACTTTCTCCATCGTCAACTTCCCTCATCTATGTAGCAATATTCGATTATCACCTGCATATGGTGTTATATCTCTCAAGCGATTCGATACGCAAGAACATGCTTTGCATATGATCAGGTTTTAAATCGAGGCAGGCTACTGGCAAAGAAGTCGATGCCACAGGGGTTTGTACAATCTCATCTAAAGTCAGCATTTCGTAAATTCTATGGTCGTTATAAAGTTCTAGTTTGCCAGTACAACCTTTCATGAGATCATATGCTGTCTGATTTGTTTCATACCAATTGCTAAACCGTTTTAGGCACACTGATTTTGACTGCGGATTACTCTGTTTGCCTGATCAAGATGCAGGGCTCGCGGCGGGTGTGACAGATCGACAGTGGATGCTTACTAGACACATAATCCCACCTCTTGTATGTCCAAGGGTTCATATTTGCCCATCTCTCTTGATTTACATATTCCATAGGAATGACGAGGTTGAGTACTGCTTGTTACCTTAGCTTTTGACTGTTGACTTTGTCATGTCCAAAGTTAAATGCCACCTTGTTATATATATAAATATCTCCTTATTCAACTAAACGGTCAGATAGAAATACACATCTATCAATAGAAGTAAAATGAGAAGATGCTATGACATGTTGGAAAACATTTATAAACGATTTGGAACAAATAATGCACTGTTCGATATCCTGTTTCGGTATAAGAGTCAACAAGTTAGCGATGGAGCTATGTACTTCCATTTCTGGTCATGAGAGTGGATGTGTCCACAACAGCAGGCTGACGAAACATGAAATCGGTAAAATCGGAATTAATATTGATGTTTTATTTCATTACTGTACTGTAATAGGAATTGAAGGTTTGTTTAAAAATGTTTTTCATAATGTTTTCAGTTGGAAAAGTCGGTTTGGATGTGGAAATTGTTACAGAATAACAACAGAACAGATGAACAGACATACATTATACAGAAACTTCACTTCAATATATACTATAAAATTAAAACAGTAGATAAGATTGCAATTCAAATAAAATGAAATTGTTGAATCCCGAATCTCCACAACACACTCAGTACATAATTCGCCCATTGACTATCATCATATGTCATTCCGAAAAGCTCTCAACATTGCGAGTCAAAGGAGACCTTAACAGAGGTCCCGTATCACGGCAGACATTGACGAGATAAAGAACCCTCACTCCTACATCCTTGAAGATTATGCACATGTCTAAATTTGCATCATTTCACTTACAGCTGGTGATGTCTGAATATGAATGAAAAATTGTCAGAGGAGACGTAGAACAAGAAATAATATTAGACCCCTGTCATTTAGAAACAAATATGTGCAAATTTTATTCTTGTATCGTCATGGTGAGCTGGAAATAAAGTCCAATTATCGGCTATAATCAACATTCAACCATCATCTACTGTTTTTCAAATGCAAAAAATCGGTGAAGAGAGAACGGAAGTTGACATAATTTCGGGATATCTCTTTTTTATTGGTCGATAGAATTGAAACAGTAAATATCATGATTAGAAGTAAATGTGGGGAAATATCGTATGTTAGATAACGAGGTAATGGATCTTGAACACTATTCTTTTGATATAATATCACTTTATTTAATCTTTTATTTTTGTCAGTGAAAAGTTCATTATATTGTAATATTATATGAAAGTTTTCGCCGAAATTGCAAGCGATGCAGCTGGTAAAATAGTTGGTATAGTTTGTCTACAGAATGTTCATCATCAATGATGTGGCAAACCCTTTTATATACGCAATTTTTGACAATGGATTCGTTTCTAAACTGGAAATATCATTGTGTTTTGAATATCAAGGATTTTACTTCCTGTCATCCAAGTTAAATTAATTCAATAAATATAAACTGATTCAACAATCTTATAGAGGAATACTACACTAGAGAAATTTAATACGGATGAAAAGGATATTTACAACAATGTTTTGAAATTATAAACTTTCAAATATTCGTTATTTAGTCAAAAGATGCCGCTTTAGCAGTAAGTACTCTGAAAAATATATAAAACCTTTGCTGGACTCAAACCCGTGATCTACAGATCAGAAGCAAATCTACTGAAGAATTCAGATGGGTAATGGAATCTAACAGGAATATACAAATATTGCTGATATTTATATCATCATTCATATTTTAAAAGGAAGTGGGTCATTATGAGGATGAAGAACATATTACGTCCTTAAAACAAGAAAAACCATAAAAGTCAAACTAATCGAACAAATGACAAGATATCGGTATCCATGTATTTGATATATATTGTACTTACTTGTACAATAAATTGATGAAATAGTTTGGTTTATAATACCTAAATATTAAATCAATCAGACAGAAGAAAACATAAAAGGACGAGTACTTCTTGACCAAAAGTAAGTTTCCAGAGGGAAAATCTCGATACGATTGGTAGAAAACAATATTTCCCTCTTTATTCTGTCTTGATATTTTTTTGTTTTATTTTGGATGGATTCTCAGTAAAATCGACAGAAAGGAAAGTGTTGGATTTTCTAAATTTAAAGGTTCTTCTTTGAACCACGAACACTTCATTCATTGGGATAATTTTATTGAAATATTATTAAATATGAACTTTATTAATAAAAATTCACTTTTGGTATTACTTTGGTCCATGTTAATCGACATGGTACTTTACTTTTGTCACTCTACTGTATGTGTGTATCTTCATATTACTATAGCGGAAGAAAATTGGGTCAAGGTAAACAGCGGACAGCATTGTATGAATGAAGATGGATATCGTCCTATCATTGCACTTATTCTATGTCCTTTTTTGATGCTGTTGATTTATAATTTCATCATACTGTGCATTCTAAATGATAGTGCAGACTTGCATACCTGTGTTAATGCATATAATTTCTATTAAAGAAATCTATTGATAAGAAACATTAACAAAATTATAAGGTTCTTCAGATCTTGTTCATAGGTAGTATTTCCGTGCATGAAAACCAGGAAAATATCTGTTCTCTGTAGACGTTTGAAAGCAGTTCAGAACTTCATGTATCACATAGTTGATAATAAAGGCAAAGCATTACAAAAACATCAAATTGCGTTGCAAATAGACAAATAGTCAAGTTGTCAAAATGCAGAAAATATTTATATCATACTTCTGGTTCTACGTCATATTGATCAAATTGAGAATTATAACAGAAATAATGATAATAATTATAATATGATAAATATATGAAATTACATTTTATTTATAACACGCAATTGTAGGACTGAATACTTTGAAAAAAGTATATTTTAAAAACCTAATTTAGTGTGGGGACATGCTTCCTTGATGACTATCGGATCACACTCGTACTTTTCCGTAACCGTTTAGTGGAGAAAATCATCTTTTCACATCTGGACGCCACCAGATAACTGAAAAATTGTTGAGTGTGGCGGAAAGCAATAAATAATCAATCAATCAATCTTTTCACATCTCCAAAATGTACAGATAAACATATGGATGGTATATTTTTCAAACATAGCAACAACAAAGTAGTGCATTCACACCACACTAATGGCCTCTACCTACTTGCGAGGTTTATTTGAAATTACGAAAATAGCCTAATAGTTCTGATTGTGACTGCTCAAGACTACTTTTATTAATCTAATTAACATCGCAACAATGTGTCTACTATGAAATACAAATCAAAGGAATTAAAAGTGCTTAATAAGATACCTTTGTTAGACAGAACTTTTTTCTCGATATCAAACAAGACGTAGATCAACTTGTACACAAAACATTGTACGAATAATTCTTTTTCATATCTGTATGATCTTTATATAAAAGCGTAAAACAATAGCATCATATATGAACTTATTAATGATATATAGTATTCTCAATTTTACTCCGTTTCATTTTAAAAGACATTTTTCACTTGAGAAAAATTGCTTGATCCGCCTCTCAATGTATAAAATGCTTGACATTTCACTAGATTCGCAGCACATATGACTCGACTGATCTTTTGATCGAGATCAGTAACTTGCTTATAATTGGCAACACTATTGCAAAGTATTGTATTTTCTGTTAATGGATTTGAAGATGTCTTTTGTGCTATATCAAGAGTAACAAAGTCCCCGTAATTTCCGTCGGGGGGACTTCAAAGTGGAGGTGCTGTTAAGTAAACCTTAGGCCTAACATCTCTTATCAACATGCATTGTACACCTTCAATAACTCCGTCTTTCAAATTGGAATAAAGAATTACATGTTCCTGTTACATAAAGAGCACAGGTGATTTCTTTTCATCGGTCTTTGTTCATTTTTGTAAACTAAGATTTGTAGTTTTGTCGTTTTGCATTATATGACAAGAAAAGAACCTAATTTTTACCTATATGATGCAATATAATCTACATTTGCAACTTGGGGCATTTCACGCGTTTAACTGTATTTCGCAAGTTTCATTTGCTATTTCATTCATCAATAAAAGAAACCACATCTTTTTCGTACTTAGATATTTTTCGAACATAGATGTTAACAACAAACTAATAACTCAACTTTGTGACAAACGAGATGACTTCGTCAGCTTCTCCATCGTCAATTCCCGTATTTATGTAACAATATTCTATGATCACCTGCATATGATGTTTTCAATTGACACAGTACGCAAGAGTTTGTTCTGTATATGATCTGTTTTTAAGTCCAGGCAGGCTACTGACAAACAAGTTAATATAATAGGGCTTTAACCGTCTGGTTTAACGCCAGCATTCTGCAAATGTTGTACTCGATATAACAATCTAGATTGCCAATAAAATTCTGACATTGGGCAATTGCTATCTAATGTTTCATACCAATTGTTAGGTCGTTCTTTACACACTGATTTTGACTAAGATTACCCTCTTTACCTAATCAAGGCTGATGGCGGGTGTAACCGGTGGACAGGGGATGCTTTTCCAACGCACCTGCTTCCACCTCTGGTATGTCTAGGGGTTCTTGTTTGCCAAACTCTTAATTTGTATTCCTTGTCGGAGTTTTGAGAGTGATCACTGTTCTTCACCTTTTCATGTATTTTCCTAATACTTATGAGTCTAATGTCTCAAAGTTAAATAAATAATAAAAGGACAACATAGATAAAAATAGATCCATTCCCTATGAAATATATGTATTGTTTTTTTAAATCTTTATTTAATTCAACATCAACAAATATGCAAATCAATCAACAACATTATTTCCTTACAGCATCAATGTTCTACATATTCAAATATATGTTATACATCAATGAATTTGAAGAGTATACTAATATTCAGTTATTTCAATATATAATACAATTCTATACTTGAATACATTTTAGCTTATAAAATATCATGTATTCTATTGGGGAGAGAAAAGTTTTTATGTCCAATATATTTTAAATATAAATGCATTCCATGGGGTATACCATTACGTTTACAATGGTTAGGCTAAATTGTCAAGTTATAAATATTCATAAATATACAGAACACATGAAAGGCTACCTTCATTTACCTGTAAGGCACACTGTCACATACACGTTACGTTAATATGCGAACGCTTTGTGATATTAAGTTGATGTATTCCATACCATTATTATGACCATCAAAAGTCAGAAATAAGTGAAAAGAAAAGAAGATTGGCATTGACTTTATTTTTAGAACTACATGTATTGATATTGAATATCAATCCAGATCAATTTTAGAGGAAAGATTATTTAAAATTTGAGAACAAATTTTATCTATTCCTCAATTCCAAACTTGAAAACAAATATTAAAATTTTAAGAAGTGGATATTCCGTCATAAAACTCAATCACGAGATAAAAAAGCTATTCAAAACGTTTGAAACACTATACTTCGACCGCAAATATCATTATAGTTGATATAAACAAGCCCTCTATATACATTCAACTCTTTGGTTCAAGAAGTATGGTAAATGGTGGTATAGACTATGGTGTTAAACAGAGGTGAATATTATTATACTTCCATATTAAATGCAACAAAAGCATAAGGTATTCGAGAATGTTGTTTCTCATTTGCAAACTTTAAACAACAACTTGATTTCTTTAGCAAACTGCTGGTCAAGGAATGCGTAAATGAATGGATTAGTGATATTGTTTAGGATGTACATCCTATACACAAACAGTACGCCAGCTCGTGTAGTATCTGAAAACTCCTCCCAGAATTTCGGGTTCCTGGCCTCTAGTAACATGATGATAACTTTTGGGATGTAACAAATGAGGAAGATTATGGTGATGAACATAAACATCAGAGTAAATTTGTGTACAACTCTCTGGTTATTTCTTTCTTTTCTTCGCTTTGCACTTGACTTATGAGGATTCGCTTTTCCTTCAAATTTTGTATTTGTCGTTGGACTTTTCCCTGTTGTGTTTGTAGACGTTTGAGGAGATAACGTTTCGGATAATTCAGTGTTGTCCGTCTCGACGGAGTACGTTTCATTTTCTATGTCACTAAGTGGCCCGTTGCTGCTTGGGATTGTGACCTGAGAGTGATCGATCGTGCTGGATTTTTCTGCGCCTGAACTGGTATCAGGTTTCCATTCGGATTTTGAATATTTGAAATGCCTAACAATAGTGTATCCAATTTTAGAATAAAGAGAAATTAGCGTCCCTATGCTTGTAACTGCTGCAATGACTATGACCCCTCCAAAGATCAAAGAGCCTGTTTTATTGGTGGTTTTCAGCCTACTACATCGTAGTCCAACGATCCCATCATCATCATTAGGAAAAGGAACCGATCCATAAAAATGAACCATAGGTACAGCATGTATAAATGCGACTAACAAACTCAAACCTAAAGCAAATCTCTTCCATTTCAGTGTCATTTGTTTTCCAAGGGGTCTACAGACTTTCAGATATCTGTGTACGGCAATGATCAGGAGAAAAAAAATTGATGTAAATGTAGTGAACGCCGCGAAGAACCACCAGGCTTTACACAGATGCGTGTTGTTAAACTCGGCCTGCATCATGTTGAGAGCGATTCCGAATGAAGCGCAAACCAAGGAAGCCCACAGATCCGCCGTAGCAAGGAATGGAATAAAGTATCTTTCTTCCTTGTTCCCACTCATCTTAAATCCATAAATCAGAATCACTGTAGAATTTCCCAACAAACCTATTACAATATACAGAGATAAAATCACATTATTCGGGGTTAAACCTCTGGCTAGCTCACTATTCCAGTTCTCTAATTTCTCTGATAAATACGAACTGTTGTCCATATTTGTCTTTGCTGTCTAGTATGAGCTTCCTGGTTCAAATATGTTTGGTTTTTTTAAGATTTGATAGGAATAAAAGATTGTTATTATGGCTGACTTACTTCCACACAATAATGGAAATGTGAAAACATTCCTATTTATAGTTTACGGCATATTTACCTGCAAGACTACCGCTTTGTATTCTAGGCTTAAAGACAGCATGTATCAAATGTTTGTTCAGGTTGCTATTAACTAAAACTGCATTTCTTCATTTGATAAGGTAAATGAAAATGTTTTCAATTTAAAACATCATTGAACACTTCCTGCATTTTCCATTCAAAGCAGTTTTCTCAGGTGCATTGTTCTCTCTTATGTTACTCTTGGATATATATCACTTGTGCTGCATTTTTACGCACACTGCCGCAGGACACAGTTACCTTAAAGCAACAGATACATATTAGTATAAGAATGATTTTAGAGTTTAATTTCAGGTTTTTTAAATGAACTTCCCTTTATCATACAAAAACTCTATAGATGAGATAACATCCTAGTCTTCGACGCTTCCTTCATAACTGGGACATTAATCGGTAGCATTAAGGTGGAATCACATACCTTTCGATTTTTGCTGAACTAATTCCTCATGTTTCTATGTTAAGTTATAAAACTTAAAGTCTCTGATTAAATATACTTTTTACCAATATATAATGATTTATATGCTTGCTATGACCACAATTATTAATAAAGTATTCTTTACATTTTGTTACAAGTCACTTTATTGAAAATAAAACTTTGCTTACAACCATTTACATGTAGACTGGTCGCGGTAACTCGGTGAAAAAGCATAACCGGGAGGTCGTGGAAGGGAGCCCCGCTCGTGTCATAGCCGTGTAAATACAAAAGACATAAATATAGCTAAATATAGAAGTGAGAATCATGGGGATTTCGGATATGACAGGGGCGAATCCAAGAATTAAAATTAGGGGCGGAACTTCAAAAGACAGGGGTCTGTGGGCCGCCTTAAGGTCCCTAGTGGGTCCATGGCACGCACTGGTGAGAGCATGGGACGAAGTTCCAGGAAGCTCCTGGATTTTAAAGATTTATAGGGCTTGAAATATGTCTTCCAAATATTTAATTTTACTATATTTTTGTCATTTGTAATGACGTGCAATGAATAAAATGATGCAAATTTTAAGGGTTTTAGGAATAAAATATAAGTTTTCCCAATAACAATAAATCAAAAGATCTTGTCATTTATTTCTCTCAGAGGCAAATAAAAAAAAAAGATTGCTTCTTTTATCCTGTATTGTTTTATCAAGAGATCACAATTTACTTTAAATGTGAAAATTGTATTGGGAGGATGCTGGGTGTTTCCCCTCAAACCCACCACCATATGACCATAAAAATGAGGTCACATGGCACGTTAAAGAGGTCTAGTCTTACAAACCGGAGGAGACTAATAACAACATTTCCTTGCTGCATGTCCATCTTCAATTTGTTCATTTGATAAAACGTTTCATTGCATGAACTGATAAAGTTATTTTACAAATTCCCTACCTATGGTGGCACATGTTCCAATAAACTATTAGATATCATAAATGCATATTTTTCATGTAGTAAATCTTTTGCGAGTCAGTTAACATTTTAATAGTGTAATGCAAATAAGTGTCGTCTTTTTTGCATTTCCCTATAGACAACAATAACAGGCAACTAAAAATTCTAAAGGACACATTATGATTTTTATTGATGTACAATGACGTGTTACAGGAAATACAGGTGGGCTAAATAGTAAAACATAGCTAATAAAGACTGAAATGGTCCGACTTTTGCAATGCTGGCAAATTGTACATATGGGTGCGTTCTACCAACTATATTCATTAAACGAATTTTAATTTCCATGAAAATTGCATGTAATGCAAACCCTATTGCATTAAAATGTATTTCGAGAATATATATTAAGTATTTTATGTTACAAATACTAGTAATTACAACGGCAATAAAATGGACTTCCGTATACATTTCTTGGTCTATGTTTGTTTCTGTCGTCTTTATACCTATATGGGGCTTCTTTCTAGCATAGGCATCGATAGAGGATACGAGGACGTTATCTAAACAATCAAATAGCATTACAAACCAAATGGTTACTTTCATTTAGGGCGTTTACATACAGTATCCATAGTGGAATTACGAATAATGTTTTACGGTGTGCCCGTTGAAACGAGCGAAGATCCTTGACATCTTGTAACACGATTTTAGACATTAATCCGTCTATTCATTAACGCTGAAAATATAACACCAGTCGATGTAAACAGTGCATTGTAACTTCATAATGGCCCCTATGTTTCTTTTTCAAACCAAGCAATTACCGACAAAACATACGAAGGTATGAAAACAAATCGTCTGGAATATAAAACTAATAATAATAGCGATAATTTCCCAACAGTTCATTTATTTTCTCTCTTTTTTTTTTATTTTTCAATGAAATCAACTCATATGACTCAAATATGTGTAATAATTAGGTACTAAATGTTTCCTTGGAAACATCTACATGTAATGAATTTTATCACGACTTTTTCTCCTTATTAGCTGACCTGTTCCTATATTTTTGTTAGGCAGAATTATTTAATAGCTTCTACATGAGAAGGAAAAGAAACCCTTTGTTGTGGCCTTTAACAACTTTAGATATATTGACGACGGTTTATCACCGATCATTTTCATTCATATGTCAATTCGATATATCCCAGTGAACTCGACATCAAAGGCATCACAGAGTCTTCTACATTTGTTTCGTAATTATATATTATGTTGAATATTGGTGGCAAATTAATAATTCAACTGTATGACAAACGCGATGACTTTAGCTTCTCCAATGTCAACGTCCCATATTTATTTAGCAATAATCCATTATTTCCTGCTTGTGGTTTATATGTCTCTCAACTGATTCGATATATAAAAAAAAAACCTGCTACTGCGAATGATCAGTTTTTAAATCGAAGCAAGCTACTGACAAGGAAGTTGATTTTACAAGGGTTTCAACAGTCTGGTTTAAAATCAGCACTTCGCAAATTCTACGCTACTTATAACACTGTAGTCTGTCAATAAAACGTGTCCTTGGGTTTAATGCTGTCTAACATGTTTCATACCAATTGTTAGGTCGAGTGGTTAGAGCATCGCGCTCAAAATCACGAGGCCTCTCACCTCTATTCGAATCTTGCTTGTGCCGATATATGCGAGAACTTTTGCCAGTTGACTTTCGGAAGGTCGGTGGTCTCTTCCCGGGTACATTGTATCTGGGTTCTCTCCTCCACCAATAACCAGATAACTGAAATATTGTTGAGTGTGGCGGAAACCAACAAACAATCAATCAATCAATCAGACCGATTACTCTATTTGCCTGATCAAGATACAGGACAAAAGCCGGGTATCTATCACCTGTCAGATAGGCACATAGCAATGTGCATACCTATCATTCATACT
The DNA here is from genome assembly GCA_024699665.1 of Ostrea denselamellosa. Lineage (NCBI taxonomy): Eukaryota > Metazoa > Mollusca > Bivalvia > Ostreida > Ostreidae > Ostrea > Ostrea denselamellosa. Next base: position 7,847,599 of record JAMZEH010000023.1, on the reverse strand, counting down.
ATAGACACATAGACATTTGGATACCTATCACCTATAATATAGACAAACAGACATGTGAATACTTGTCACCTATCATATAGACACACAGACATGTGGGTACCTATCACCTATAATATAGACACACAGACATGTGAATACTTGTCACCTATCATATAGACACACAGACATGTGGGTACCTATCACCTATAATATAGACAAACAGACATGTGAGTACCTATCACCTATCATATAAGCGCACAGAAATGTGGGTACCCATAACCTATAATATATACACACAGACATGCTAACATGCACCCACAACATGTGGAACTATCATACTCATACTGAGCTTTTTAATCAATGCATGATTTAAGATAAGGAAGTACTGCCTACGGATACATATGTACATATTCCTGTTTTTCAAAACCTCAGGAAAATTTAATTATGGGTTGTCCTTTTATTGGGGGTTAAAATTGTTAAGTACGGAGATTTTGTGGGAAAGTTATTATTTTGAGGTAAATACTGCTACTTAGATACATTTGCAAGGAAAAGATTCATACAAATACCTAATTATACTAAATCATTGGTAGAAAATAATATAAAAGAGTAAACACTACTCGGTGAAAAGTAATGTCCCACAGAAAAATACAAAACAAATATTTTTTTGTGATTTAATTTAGATGAAAATTAAGAAAACTGGGCAGAAAAGAGAGCATTAGATTTTCGGAAGGTTAATGGTGTTTATCAAAACTTTGAATCACAAGAGACTTCGTGAGAATAATTTTGTGAAAACAATGCTACATAAAAATATGCAACTAAATTACATGGGGAGTTATTTTTGTCGCGCTACTGTTCATTGTAATTTACTTTTGTCATTCTACTGTACATAACTACTTAATACTAACTTTTATCGCTCTACTGTTTTTCAGTTTCTTTTATACTACTACAGTGAAAGAAAATCGAATCCGCAGCATTGTGTGAATGGCGATGGCAATCTTCTTCCTCGTCCTATAAGTATTATTGTCATATTTCATTTCCTTGTATGAAGTTACACTATGTGTATTTTAAATCATATTGCAACCATTTGAATAATGAGATTTTTTTCTGCAACACTTGCGACCATCATCTCCTGTTTAAAACACCAAAGAAAAAAATATGTTATTATGTATGATTTTTCTAAATTGTATTTTAATTTGAATACTTTCAAGTGTGTAAACATATATGATATTGACTTGTAAGTTGTTTTAAGGGAGTCTACTACATCATCATAATGGCTGACTTCATGTTACAACATGAACCAAAATATCAATATCAGCAATATTTGTCTATTCCTTTCAATCTAATTGTGTCGATGGGTACTCAATCAGCCAACGTGTCAATTGTTCAAACGTAAATCGTAGGTTCAGGTCCAGCCTGGTGTTTTTATATATTTTTCCAGATTATTTTCGACCAAATCTACATTTATGACTAAATAAAGTAAATCTGAAATTTTTCAAATTCAAAATATTATTGTACATATCCTCCACCTTTCATTCATATCAACTTTCTCTAGTGTTTTTTTTCCTCCTTCAAAACGTAACTGCTGAAAATCATATGACCTTGACTTGTCCTCATAGTTTGGAATGATTTCCACATTTTAACAAGGGGGCCTCCGTGGCCGAGTGGATAAAGCATTGCGCTCAAAATCACGAGGCCTCTCACCTCTAGTCGGCGCGCCTTCGAATCCCGCTCGCGCCAATGTATTTGAGAAAGTTTTCCAGTTTACTTTCGGAAGGTCGGTGTTCTCTTCCCGGATACATTGTATCTGAGTTCTCTCCTCCACCTACAAAAACTGGACGCCACCAGATAACTGAAAAATTGTTGAGTGTGGCGGAAAACAATCAAACAAAAACAAAACATTTTAACAATGGTAAAAAGAAATAGCCCAAGAGTAACAAACTCTAAACGCATAATAAAAATGAATGTCTATTTTACTTTATGAAATTACAATTTGATATATTTCTCTCTGTTTATTTTGTTGGTAGATCAGAAAGTAGTATTTGGCATACATGTATTCACACGCAAAAAGTCGGCTCTAAAACCGGATTTAACGAAATTGAAACAAAATGCTTCTTTATAGTTGCAAATGATTTGCAATGGAATTCAGCAAAATTTAAGCATTAAACACACAATAAATGTAAATATAAATGCATGTTTTCACTATTCAAGAGAATTTATTGACAAGAGAAATTGATTAAATGAAAGATTGATCAAATCTTTTTCATGGTAAACTGTATTGTGGTAGTTCAATGTATAAAGGAGTAAAAAGAAAAATAAATATCTATTCCTATTAAAAAATTGAAAGCAATTAAAAACTACAAGTATCAATACCAAAACATTACAATTATTTAAGATATAAATATTTACATTCAGTAACCTTTTATCACCTCTACTATTACGTTTTGGTGTTCATAGCTGTATATGACGTAATCATGACGTATGGTTATAATGTAGGCGTTGGCATGATAAAGAACTCTCCCGTGACAGTAGGTCACACTTTGTAGCACTTCATCTAAATCGGGTGACGTCTCTATGTCACAAAATTCGAATGGGACATAAATGACACAAAGCTTCTAACTAATTAATTCTGATACTTTGTTTTCGACAGACTATGGTCCGGACCTTATCCATTCTTTTGGTAAAATTGATCTTGTCCTATTTATACAATGCATATACAACGTAAGTCTTTGACTTCACCAAATATAGATGGAAACACGGTAATTCAAGAAAAACGACCAAATTTAAAATTACGGGAAATACCAACGAAAACTTCTCTATCACGTAACATCCATTCTTTAGTTTGAAAAGGTCTTTAAAAAATAAGCACTTTCATTTGCAAACTTTAAACAGCGTCTTGATTTCTTTAGCAAACTGTTGATCAAGGAATGCATAAATGAATGGATTAGTGATATTGTTTAGGATGTACATCCTATATACAAACAGTACGCCAGCTCGTGTAGTATCTGAAAACTCCTCCCAGAACTTCGGGTTCCTGGCCTCTAGTAACATGATGATAACTTTTGGGATATAACAAACGAGGAAGATTATGGTGATGAGCATAAACATCAGAGTAAATTTGTGTACAACTCTCTGGTTATTTCTTTCTTTTCTTCGCTTTGCACTTGACTTATGAGGATTCACTTTCCCTTCCAATTTTGTATTTGTTGTTGGACTTTTCCCTGTTGTGTTTGTAGACGTTTGAGGAGATAACGTTTCGGATAATACAGTATTTTCCGTCTCGATTGAGTAGGTTCCGTTTTCTGTGTCGCTAAGTGGCCCACTCCTACTTGGAATTGTGACCTGAGAACAATCAATCTTGATGGATTTTTCAGCGCCTGAACTGATATCAGCTTTGTATGCGGTTTTAGAAAATTTAAAGTGTGCATAAATAATGTATCCAATTTTCGAATAAAGAGAAATTAGCGTAATTATGATTGCAACTGTAATAAGAACTATGACTCCTCCAAAGATCAAAGAGCCTGTTTTGTTGGTGGTTTTCAGCCTACTACATCGTAGTCCAACGATCCCCTCATCATCATTAGGAAAAGGAACCGATCCATAAAAATGAACCATAGGTACAGCATGTATAAATGCGACTAACAAACTCAAACCTAAAGCAAATCTCTTCCATTTCAGTGTCATTTGTTTTCCAAGAGGTCTACAGACTTTCAGATATCTATGTACAGCAATGGTCAAGAGAAACAAAATTGACGTAAATGTAGTGAACGCCGCGAAGAACCACCAGGCTTTACACAGATGCGTGTTGTTAAACTCGGCCTGCATCATGTTGAGAGCGATTCCGAATGAAGCGCAAACCAAGGAAGCCCACAGATCCGCCGTAGCAAGGAATGGAATAAAGTATCTTTCTTCCTTGTTCCCACTCATCTTAAATCCATAAATCAGAATCACTGTAGAATTTCCCAACAAACCTATTACAATATACAGAGATAAAATCACATTATTAGGGGTTAAACCTCTGGCTAGCTCACTATTCCAGTTCTCTAATTTCTCTGATAAATACGAACTGTTGTCCATATTTGTCTTTGCTGTCTAGTATGAGCTTCCTGGTTCAAATATCTTGGGTTTTTTTTAAGATTTGATAGGAATAAGAGATTGTTATTATGGCTGACTTACTTCAACACAATAATGGAAATGTGAAAACATTCCTATTTATAGTTTACGGCATATTTACCTGCAAGACTACCGCTCTGTATTCTAGGCTTAAAGACAGCATGTATCAAATGTTTGTTCAGGTTGCTATTAACTAAAACTGCATTTCTTCATTTGATAAGGTAAATGAAAATGTTTTCAATTTAAAACATCATTGAACACTTCCTGCATTTTCCATTCAAAGCAGTTTTCTCAGGTGAATAGTTCTTTCTTATGTTACTCTTGGATATATATCACTTGTGCTGCATTTTTACGCACACTGCCTCAGGACACGGTTATCTTAAAGCAACCGATACATATTAGTATAAGGATGATTTTAGAGTTTAATTTCAGGTTTTTTCCCATGTTTTTAAATGAACTTCCCTTTATCATACAAAAACTCTATAGATGAGATAACATCCTAGTCTTCGACGCTTCCTTCATAACTGGGACATTAATCGGTAGCATTAAGGTGGAATCACATACCTTTCGATTTTTGTTGAACTAATTCCTGATGTATTTATAGAAACATCTGTAATAACCCCAAATCACAATTATTTTTCGTTCATTTTTCACAATCTGGTTTGTGTGTTGTTTTTGTTTCTATGTTAAGTTATAAAACTTAAAGTCTCTGATTAAATATACTTTTTACCAATATAATGATTTATATGCTTGCTATGACCACAATTATTAATAAAGTATTCTTTACATTTTGTTACAAGTCACTTTATTGAAAATAAAACTTTGCTTACAACCATTTACATGTAGACTGGTCGCGGTAACTCGGTGAAAAAGCATAACCGGGAGGTCGTGGAAGGGAGCCCCGCTCGTGCCATAGCTGTGTAAATACAAAAGACATAAATATAGCTAAATATAGAAGTGAGAATCATGGGGATTTCGGATATGACAGGGGCGAATCCAAGAATTAAAATTAGGGGCGGAACTTCAAAAGACAGGGGTCTGTGGGCCGCCTTAAGGTCCCTAGTGGGTCCATGGCACGCACTGGTGAGAGCATGGGACGAAGTTCCAGGAAGCTCCTGGATTTTAAAGATTTATAGGGCTTGAAATATGTCTTCCAAATATTTAATTTTACTATATTTTTGTCATTTGTAATGAGGTGCAATGAATAAAATGATGCAAATTTTAAGGGTTTTAGGAATAAAATATAAGTTTTCCCCAATAACAATAAATCAAAAGATCTTGTCATTTATTTCTCTCAGAGGCAAATAAAAAAAAAGAAGATTGCTTCTTTTATCCTGTATTGTTTTATCAAGAGATCACAATTTACTTTAAATGTGAAAATTGTATTGGGAGGATGCCGGGTGTTTCCCCTCAAACCCACCACCATATGACCATAAAAATGAGGTCACATGGCACGTTAAAGAGGTCTAGTTTTACAAACCGGAGGAGACTAATAACAACATTTCCTTGCTGCATGTCCATCTTCAATTTGTTCATTTGATAAAACGTTTCATTGCATGAACTGATAAAGTTATTTTACAAATTCCCTACCTATGGTGGCACATGTTCCAATAAACTATTAGATATCATAAATGCATATTTTTCATGTAGTAAATCTTTTGCGAGTCAGTTAACATTTTAATAGTGTAATGCAAATAAGTGTCGTCTTTTTTGCATTTCCCTATAGACAACAATAACAGGCAACTAAAAATTCTAAAGGACACATTATGATTTTTATTGATGTACAATGACGTGTTACAGGAAATACAGGTGGGCTAAATAGTAAAACATAGCTAATAAAGACTGAAATGGTCCGACTTTTGCAATGCTGGCAAATTGTGCATATGGGTGCGTTCTACCAACTATATTCATTAAACGAATTTTAATTTCCATGAAAATTGCATGTAATGCAAACCCTATTGCATTAAAATGTATTTCGAGAATATATATTAAGTATTTTATGTTACAAATACTAGTAATTACAACGGCAATAAAATGGACTTCCGTATACATTTCTTGGTCTATGTTTGTTTCTGTCGTCTTTATACCTATATGGGGCTTCTTTCTAGCATAGGCATCGATAGAGGATACGAGGACGTTATCTAAACAATCAAATAGCATTACAAACCAAATGGTTACTTTCATTTAGGGCGTTTACATACAGTATCCATAGTGGAATTACGAATACTGTTTTACACACCGCCCGTTGAAACGAGCGAAGATCCTTGACATCTTGTAACACGATTTTAGACATTAATCCGTCTATTCATTAACGCTGAAAATATAACACCAGTCGATGTAAACAGTGCATTGTAACTTCATAATGGCCCCTATGTTTCTTTTTCAAACCAAGCAATTACCGACAAAACATACGAAGGTATGAAAACAAATCGTCTGGAATATAAAACTAATAATAATAGCGATAATTTCCCAACAGTTCATTTATTTTCTCATTTTTTTTATATTTTTCAATGAAATCAACTCATATGACTCAAATATGTGTAATAATTAGGTACTAAATGTTTCCTTGGAAACATCTACATGTAATGAATTTTATCACGACTTTTTCTCCTTATTAGCTGACCTGTTCCTATATTTTTGTTAGGCAGAATTATTTAAAAGCTTCTACATGAGAAGGAAAAGAAACCCTTTGTTGTGGCCTTTAACAACTTTAGATATATTGACGACGGTTTATCACCGATCATTTTCATTCATATGTCAATTCGATATATCCCAGTGAACTCGACATCAAAGGCATCACAGAGTCTTCTACATTTGTTTCGTAATTATATATTATATTGAATATTGGTGGCAAATTAATAATTCAACTGTATGACAAACGCGATGACTTTAGCTTCTCCAATGTCAACGTCCCATATTTATTTAGCAATAATCCATTATTTCCTGCTTGTGGTTTATATGTCTCTCAACTGATTCGATATATAAAAAAAAACCTGCTACTGCGAATGATCAGTTTTTAAATCGAAGCAAGCTACTGACAAGGAAGTTCATTTTACAAGGGTTTCAACAGTCTGGTTTAAAATCAGCACTTCGCAAATTCTACGCTACTTATAACACTGTAGTCTGTCAATAAAACGTGTCCTTGGGTTTAATGCTGTCTAACATGTTTCATACCAATTGTTAGGTCGAGTGGTTAGAGCATCGCGCTCAAAATCACGAGGCCTCTCACCTCTATTCGAATCTTGCTTGTGCCGATATATGCGAGAAATTTTGCCAGTTGACTTTCGGAAGGTCGGTGGTCTCTTCCCGGGTACATTGTATCTGGGTTCTCTCCTCCACCAATAACCAGATAACTGAAATATTGTTGAGTGTGGCGGAAACCAACAAACAATCAATCAATCAATCAGACCGATTACTCTATTTGCCTGATCAAGATACAGGACAAAAGCCGGGTATCTATCACCTGTCAGATAGGCACATAGCAATGTGCATACCTATCATTCATACTATAGACACATAGACATTTGGATACCTATCACCTATAATATAGACAAACAGACATGTGAATACTTGTCATCTATCATATAGACACACAGACATGTGGGTACCTATCACCTATAATATAGACACACAGACATGTGAATACTTGTCACCTATCATATAGACACACAGACATGTGGGTACCTATCACCTATAATATAGACAAACAGACATGTGAGTACCTATCACCTATCATATAAGCGCACAGAAATGTGGGTACCCATAACCTATAATATATACACACAGACATGCTAACATGCACCCACAACATGTGGAACTATCATACTCATACTGAGCTTTTTAATCAATGCATGATTTAAGATAAGGAAGTACTGCCTACGGATACATATTCCTGTTTTTCAAAACCTCAGGAAAATTTAATTATGGGTTGTCCTTTTTATTGGGGGTTAAAATTGTTAAGTACGGAGATTTTGTGGGAAAGTTATTATTTTGAGGTAAATACTGCTACTTAGATACATTTGCAAGGAAAAGATTCATACAAATACCTAATTATACTAAATCATTGGTAGAAAATAATATAAAAGAGTAAACACTACTCGGTGAAAAGTAATGTCCCACAGAAAAATACAAAACAAATATTTTTTTGTGATTTAATTTAGATGAAAATTAAGAAAACTGGGCAGAAAAGAGAGCATTAGATTTTCGGAAGGTTAATGGTGTTTATCAAAACTTTGAATCACAAGAGACTTCGTGAGAATAATTTTGTGAAAACAATGCTACATAAAAATATGCAACTAAATTACATGGGGAGTTATTTTTGTCGCGCTACTGTTCATTGTAATTTACTTTTGTCATTCTACTGTACATAACTACTTAATACTAACTTTTATCGCTCTACTGTTTTTCAGTTTCTTTTATACTACTACAGTGAAAGAAAATCGAATCCGCAGCATTGTGTGAATGGCGATGGCAATCTTCTTCCTCGTCCTATAAGTATTATTGTCATATTTCATTTCCTTGTATGAAGTTACACTATGTGTATTTTAAATCATATTGCAACCATTTGAATAATGAGATTTTTTTCTGCAACACTTGCGACCATCATCTCCTGTTTAAAACACCAAAGAAAAAAATATGTTATTATGTATGATTTTTCTAAATTGTATTTTAATTTGAATACTTTCAAGTGTGTAAACATATATGATATTGACTTGTAAGTTGTTTTAAGGGAGTCTACTACATCATCATAATGGCTGACTTCCTGTTACAACATGAACCAAAATATCAATATCAGCAATATTTGTCTATTCCTTTCAATCTAATTGTGTCGATGGGTACTCAATCAGCCAACGTGTCAATTGTTCAAACGTAAATCGTAGGTTCAGGTCCAGCCTGGTGTTTTTATATATTTTTCCAGATTATTTTCGACCAAATCTACATTTATGACTAAATAAAGTAAATCTGAAATTTTTCAAATTCAAAATATTATTGTACATATCCTCCACCTTTCATTCATATCAACTTTCTCTAGTGTTTTTTTTTTCCTCCTTCAAAACGTAACTGCTGAAAATCATATGACCTTGACTTGTCCTCATAGTTTGGAATGATTTCCACATTTTAACAAGGGGGCCTCCGTGGCATAGTGGATAAAGCATTGCGCTCAAAATCACGAGGCCTCTCACCTCTAGTCGGCGCGCCTTCGAATCCCGCTCGCGCCAATGTATTTGAGAAAGTTTTCCAGTTTACTTTCGGAAGGTCGGTGTTCTCTTCCCGGATACATTGTATCTGAGTTCTCTCCTCCACCTACAAAAACTGGACGCCACCAGATAACTGAAAAATTGTTGAGTGTGGCGGAAAACAATCAAACAAAAACAAAACATTTTAACAATGGTAAAAAGAAATAGCCCAAGAGTAACAAACTCTAAACGCATAATAAAAATGAATGTCTATTTTACTTTATGAAATTACAATTTGATATACTTCTCTCTGTTTATTTTGTTGGTAGATCAGAAAGTAGTATTTGGCATACATGTATTCACACGCAAAAAGTCGGCTCTAAAACCGGATTTAACGAAATTGAAACAAAATGCTTCTTTATAGTTGCAAATGATTTGCAATGGAAAATTGATTAAATGAAAGATTGATCAAATCTTTTTCATAGTAAACTGTATTGTGGTAGTTCAATGTATAAAGAAGTAAAAAGAAAATAAATATCTATTCCGATTAAAAAATTGAAAGCAATTAAAAACTACAAGTATCAATACCAAAACATTACAATTATTTAAGATATAAATATTTACATTCAGTAACCTTTTATCACCTCTACTATTACGTTTTGGTGTTCATAGCTGTATATGACGCAATCATGACGTATGGTTATAATGTAGGCGTTGCCATGATAAAGAACTCTCCCTTGACAGTAGGTCACACTTTGTAGCACTTCATCTAAATCGGGTGACGTCTCTATATCACAAAATATTCGAATGGGACATAAATGACACAAAGCTTCTAACTAATTAAATCTGATACTTTGTTTTCGAAAGACTATGGCCCGGCCCTTATGCATTCTTTTGGTAAAATTGATCTTGTCCTATTTATACAATGCATATACAACGTAAGTCTTTGACTTCACCAAATATAGATGGAAACACGGTAATTCAAGAAAAACGACCAAATTTAAAATTGCGGAAAATACCAACGAAAACTTCTCTATCACGTAACATCCATTCTTTAGTTTGAAAAGGTCTTTAAAAAATAAGCACTTTCATTTGCAAACTTTAAACAGCGTCTTAACTTCTTTAGCAAACTGTTGATCAAGGAATGCGTAAATGAATGGATTAGTGATATTGTTTAGGATGTACATCCTATATACAAACAGTACGCCAGCTCGTGTAGTATCTGAAAACTCCTCCCAGAACTTCGGGTTCCTGGCCTCTAGGAACGTGATGATAACTTTTGGGATGTAACAAATGAGGAAGATTACGGTGATGAGCATAAACATCAGAGTAAATTTCTGTACAACTCTCTGGTTATTTTTTTCTTTTCTTCGCTTTGCACTTGACTTATGAGGCTTCACTTTTCCTTCAAATTTTGTATTTGTTGTACTTTTCCCTGTTGTCTTTGTAGACGTTTGAGGAGATAACGTTTCGGATAATACAGTATTTTCCGTCTCGATTGAGTAGGTTCTGTTTTCTGTGTCGCTAAGTGGCCCACTCCTACTTGGAATTGTGACCTGAGAACAATCAATCTTGATGGATTTTTCAGCGCCTGAACTGATATCAGCTTTGTATGCGGTTTTAGAAAATTTAAAGTGTGCATAAATAATGTATCCAATTTTCGAATAAAGAGAAATTAGCGTAATTATGATTGCAACTGTAATAAGAACTATGACTCCTCCAAAGATCAAAGAGCCTGTTTTGTTGGTGGTTTTCAGCCTACTACATCGTAGTCCAACGATCCCCTCATCATCATTAGGAAAAGGAACCGATCCATAAAAATGAACCATAGGTACAGCATGTATAAATGCGACTAACAAACTCAAACCTAAAGCAAATCTCTTCCATTTCAGTGTCATTTGTTTTCCAAGAGGTCTACAGACTTTCAGATATCTATGTACAGCAATGGTCAAGAGAAACAAAATTGACGTAAATGTAGTGAACGCCGCGAAGAACCACCAGGCTTTACACAGATGCGTGTTGTTAAACTCGGCCTGCATCATGTTGAGAGCGATTCCGAATGAAGCGCAAACCAAGGAAGCCCACAGATCCGCCGTAGCAAGGAATGGAATAAAGTATCTTTCTTCCTTGTTCCCACTCATCTTAAATCTATAAATCAGAATCACTGTAGAATTTCCCAACAAACCTATTACAATATACAGAGATAAAATCACATTATTCGGAGTTAAACCCCTAGCTAGCTCACTATTCCATTCCTGCAATTTCTCTGATAAATGCGTAAAGTTCTGCATTTTTGTCGTTACTGTTTAATAAGAGCTTCGTGATTCGCATCGTTTTTCTTCCCATTTAATAAGAATAAAACATTGTCATAATGGCTGACTTCCTTTCGACACAATAATAGAATTGGGATTTTACTATTTATAGTTTACTGCAGAGTAGGGTAACTCAATTGTAAACTTGTAAGACTGTCGTTCTGAGTTGTGCTGGAATCTGCCACGTATTAAATACTTATTCCAATTGTTTTTCACTAAAACTGTATTTTTTATGACCTATATGTGAAGGTTTTCAATTCAAAATATTGTACACTTCCTCATTTTCCCATTTAAACTGGTATTTTTTGATACCGCCTTAAAACAGAGAATCCTAATTGCTAAGCCTCGAGTACCATGCATAAATCAAAATTTACGGCAATTTCCCTAGAGCTATGAGTGAAAAATTCTTAAAAGGGACGTAAAACAAACAAAATAGAAATGCGCTGTTTACTACACAAAGGTTGACTTGCTGTGATGAAATATCAAAGTAAATTCTTGAATAACCGAGATGGTGATAATCTGTAGTATTAAGGAAACATGAGATTGACAGGGATATGAGACTTTATTTGTAAACAGGAAAACACGTTCGCTGCACAAATATAAAAGTCCTTTTGTTCTTTAAATAGAAAAATCTAGATCTATGATTCGCACCAGAAATCACCTTGATCCCCGGTGAAAGGTTTCATACTAAATATGAGGAATAAATAAATATAAGAAAGCGCTTGAACACTCATTGAATGTGCCACTACATATGCCAGAAGTTGTGTAAATCAAATATTGGTTCTTAAAAAGTCTAAAGAACGTTTAGTGCATTTGAAATCACAAAACTTTTCTCAAATTCACAACATTAAAACGTATGATTTTACAGCACTTTCCACGACCATACCTCACAATAAGTTAAAGACTAGACTTTTTGACATCATAGACAGTTGCTTAGTCAACAAAAATGGTAAAAGGAAATATTCATATTAAGTGATTGGTTATCCCAAAAATTAGTTTGTTAAACACCACTCTGACTGCACGCATAAGTACTCTGAAGTTGATATTAAAAAGATTTTTGTAGTCTTTGGCGGTCAGGTCTTCCAACAGTTTGTTGGAATTACCATGGGCACTAATTGTGCTCCTTTGTTAGCTGACCTATTTTTATATTCTTATGAAGCAGAATTTATTCGAAAGCTTCTACATCAGAAGAGGACACTCTTGCTGTGGCCTTCAATTCGACATTTAGATATATCGACGACGTTTTATCTATTAACAATGATCATTTTCATTTATATATCGATTCGATATATCCCAGTGAACTTGAAATAAAGAGTCTTCCACTTCTGCTTCGTAATTAGATATTTTACTGAAAATAGATACCGGTGGCAAACTAACAACTCAACTTTATGACAAACGGTATGATTTCAATTTCTCCATCGTCAACTTCCCTTATTTATGTGGCAATATTCCATCATCACCTGCTTGTTCTGCTTTTGATTAATTTTTAAATCGAGGCGTGCTACTGAGAAAGAGGTTGATGTTACACGGGTTTGTACAGTCTCGTCTAAAGTCAGCATTTCGCAAATTCTATAGTCGTTATAACGATCTAGTTTGCCAGTACAACTTATCATTAAGTCAAATGCTGTCTGATGTGTTTCATACCAATTGATAGGCTGTTCTGACACACTGATTCTGACTACGGATCGCTCCGTTTACCTGATCGGAATATAGGGCTCATGGCGAGTGTGACCGGTCGACAGGGGATGAAATTTGAAAATCCCAAAGAAAATAGTAGGATTATTGTCATGTTTTTGTTTTAATTGCATATAAATCACAAAGTGCTCTCTTAAAATTTTAAGATGGAATTTAAGAACTAAGTTGTCACGGATAATATTTTGAACAATGGAGGAAATGTATTTATAAAATGTATTTATGAATAATGATTCAGTCTCTCCCTTGTTATCAAAAACCTTGGATATTTTACTTAGATGGTCAATTGATGATAACGAGTATGACAAAGTAAACGTTTTAATGCATTCATTCCCGGAACTACGAACTTTAACGACATTTTGTTATTTGTCAAGATTTATGATCGTATGTATGTATGGGTTTGAAATTATTCCTTAAGTATTGAAGAGTTGGGTCGGTTACCCTAAATATCGGAAATAAAGACTCTGCAAGGTCTCTGTAAATAAAAAATAAATTTCGTGATGATTCCTCCACTAGCGATGATCGCTTTATTCATAATAGGGACCTTTTCGGTGGATATTCCTGTCACACAAAATGACAACATACCCAAGTTTTCTCACTCCCTTTATCTTGCTAACATCAGAGGGAATAGCCCTTTTGGAGTATCTATCATCCAAGTTTCGGCCACTGACATGTAGCACGTCCGGATTCAGTATAGTCTTGACAGTGTTGAAGACTCATCCTTCAGTATCAACAGCTTCACAGGAATAATCTATTCGGCTAGTGCTCTAGACAGAGAAATAACAAGTTACTATTTATTCCGTGTCTTGGCAGTGGTGATCTATCAAAAACAGGCACTGCTAACGTAAAAATCAATATTTCTGACGTCAATAACAACGACAACATCCCAAAATTTACAGAATCTTTCTACACATTTGAAGTTGCCAAAAATAGCGCCCCATATACGGAGATTGGCACAGTCTTAGCTCATGATCTTGATGAGGGGGAAAATGTTTTTGCAGTATTTCATGTATACACATGATATATACATTCCACTTGAGGTTTTATGTAATGGGACTGTCATCACCACTGTTAGGTTGGACAGAGCGATGCGGAATCGACACAGCGTTATGGTGTGTATCAGAGACAGTGATATTTATTAGTCTCAAGGTTTGATCAGTTTTACCAGTGTCACGGTAGATATAATTGATGTCTAAGACAATGCACCTACCATTGTCTTCCCAAATAAATGGAACAACACTATTTCTTCTGTTGTCACCTCCTTGCCCATCGCCAATATCCTGGCATTTGACCTTGAGAGTGACACCAATGGGCGGCTAAACTTCTTCATATAGAATGGAAACAATAAATGCATAATCGACCTCCATTCTTAAAAGAGAGAACTTTTCCTTAACCGTGATTCCCAATTCAGTATCAATCAGTCCATCAGTCTGATTATTTGTGTGAGGTATTCTGGACTTCCTGCGAAAACGTCCTATGCCCAACTACACGTTGAGGTTATTTTTAAAGAATAAACATTTAAACAGTCAAAATCCTTAGCCATGCCTAGTGAGTTTAGAACTGACATTATAGTGAATTAGTTTACTTTTATTGGTTGTCATCAGTATATCACCCTTGTTCGAAATATTTCGAATCTCGTGAGAAAGTTTGCCAGTTTACTTGCGGAAGGTCGGTGATCTATTCCTGGGTACATTGTATCTGGGTTCTCTCCTCCACCAACAAAACCTGGACGCCACCAGATAACTGAAAAATTGTTGAGTGAGGCGGAAAGCAATAAATAATCAATCAATTAATCAATCGAATCTTTTCAGAGACCCAGAGTTGTTCCCTGCTGATGCGAATCCCATTTCAGTCATTACTTTTCAATGCTTTTCTGGTATTTGTTTTGGACACTGCATAGTGCAGATAACAGACTATTTACGAATGCAGAAACTGAGTGAATGTTTTGATCAAAATAGGACTCAGCCGCTTAAAACACAATGAACTGGAAGCTGATGTGCGTCAGAGGTTTCCCTTGTCATTTTACTAGTATACAGATATGAATGTTATAGAGTTTGGATTTGATCATTATTCATGAACTTATTCTAGGTCAATTAATTCCCGTGATTTGATAAAAGTAGAATATTCGCTATGGAATAAAATTTGCATTCTGACTTGTGGGTGATTTAATTCAGTTTGAAATTAAGATGAACGAAATTAAAATTTTCATTACCAATCATTTTGTCATTTTTTTTTCAACGTTTTAGTGCCTTGTGCGTTGGAAAATTTTGATATGTAAATCGCTAACTTTATAATTTCCATCGTTTCCTTACCACGATGTGTATAAATGTATCGTGTATATACTCACACACAGCAAGCCATTACGTAATGTTTTCTCATATCACGAACCGTTTTTCCAAAAACAAAAATTTACATGTAATATGGTGTGCTGATCTCTATTGACTTATTTCGGTGAGTGTGAATACTCAATTATTACAAAATGATACACGTTTCGTATTTACACTTAGTCTAATTCCAAAATTGCCACTGGTTGCGGTGGCTCAGTGGTAGAGCGTTCGTGTGGTAACCAGGTGGTCGTAAATTCGTACCTCGATCGTACCATGGTCTCGACGGGACATAAAACAAATATCCGACCAACCAACCAAAATGACCATTTCCTATTCACTCATTCTGTATTTCCTCCTTTCAGGGATTATTGAAACAAAGCAATTATTACAACATATTTGCATTAGTAGAAAAATAAATGTGTATACTGTTACGCTGTTTGGACAATATACAGATATACATGTATACTTTAGCAATTTAAAGATTTTACATTGTGTGTTTATAAGAAGCATTATCGTGGTAAGTATAATAGAACAATAATATTTTAACCTGAACTCTTTTTGATGAAGCACGCGGTTATGGGTACCATTTAGAACAAGACATGTAAAAATTGTATTCGCTAAATTTGATAAAATCTACATAAACATCTCCATTTTGAATTAAATGATCAGATAGAAATACACATCTATCAATAGAAGTAATATGAAAAGGTACTATGATATGCTAGAAAACCTATGTAAACGGTTTGTAAGAAATAATTCACCGTTTGATATCCTGTTTCGGTATAAGAGTCCACAAGTTAGCGATGGAGCTAACTACTTCCATTTCTGTTGATGAGAGTGGATGTGTCCAAAACGGTGCTCGATATACAAGATGCTAACGAAACTTGAAATCAATAAAATCGGAATTAGCATTGATATTTTCTTTCCATACCGTACTGTAATAGGAATTGAAGATTTGTTTAACAATCTACTTAATTCCCATAGTTGTATCGGGGTTAAGATGGACATCTTAAAGCTCACTTAAATTATTTAAAATTCTGCTGAAGAACTACAATGAAACACTAAGTCAGTATGATTTGTGTGCCCATGGTAGGGTATTGATCAAAGGTAAATGCCATAACAACACAGAAGTATGTTAACAAGGTACCCTATAGACAAAATGATATGTGAAACATGTAAATATAGACACATAGACATGTGTATAACAGTCAGATACCATATCGACGCACACATCTAAATATTAATCATAGACAATAGAGACACAGAGCATATACATATTAATCGTCTACATTGTAAACACACAGACATATGAATAGAGAGATAAATACTGTATACATCATTCTGAAACAATATATACATAGATACACAGACACGTGAACATACGTATACTACACATAAATCTATAACGATATATATATATATATATATATATATATATATATATATATATATATATAGTTACTTTACAAATTGAGAATGATCCTAGGAACGAGAGAGTACTTCCTTTTTGCAAATGTCGATTTCCTTGTTTCCATAATGTCTTATAAGCTTTTCGAATTATGGATTATCTTTTATATTTTTAAAAACACAAGGAAATGAATTCAAGTGATGAATGGTTTCCGAATGACCACTTTGAATATAATTTTTGTTAAGATGCTAAATTATAAACTAACCGAAAGGTTGAGAACAATTTCATGTTTTGGGGCTAAATACCGATTTAAAACCACATGTTTACATTTCAAAGAAAATCTATTCTACCAAAAGAATTTCACTATTAACATTTGTTCTGCAATCTGCAAGCATCGACAATCTTCGAATATATTATAACTCTACAGATCTAAATATAAATCTATAACGATATATATATATATATATATATATATATATATATATATATATGTGTGTGTGTGTGTGTGTGTGTGTTACAGTACTTTCGTGAAACCAGGGATTTCATGAAATCCCTGAAATGTTTAGTAAGTTCGCGTAATCACTGTTTCACATAGGGAATTCATGAATTTACTGAAATGTTCAGGGATTTCACGAAATTACTAAAATATCTGAGAAAAATTACGCTAATTTACTGGTCATCAGTATATTTGTGTAATTTGGCAAGTACATGCTGTATTTGGCTGTTGAACTTTTCTGCTGCCTATTAGTTAATGTCTAACACTTCTAGTTGTTTAACAACCATTGGACTGCCAGCTGAGAAGAAGTCACCAATAAAAATAAAATAAGTTTAGATCTTTTGACAGTGAATTAGTGAACTTCAAGTCACTTCTAGTTGTTTCACAAACGTTGAACTGCCAGCTGAGAAGAAGTCACCAATAAAAAAAAAAGTTTAGATGTTTTGTCAGTTAATTGGTAGAATTTCAATTCTTATTCAAAAGCAAACATGTCTTCCGACCGGATAGAATCTACCTTCAAATCGCAGTTGTTTGAATGGTATGAGGAAAATAAAAAGTATCTTATATCAAAGGATGAATATTATAATACTGTGGAAAGCGTTAAAGCAGCTGCTGCTAGTGGTCAGAAGAAAACCAGGAATGACTATTATCTTCTGGAAAAGTAAGTTGTTGCAACTTTGGTGTTAATATTGTTTGCTTAACGTGTACATTTTTGCGTATAACACTTGCACATAATTTGTTGCTGATATTGAAAATATTAAATTAGTGTCGCATACATGTACGTTAAGATCAGCCTTGCTATTTACAGGTACGAGGTCCTCCAGTGTGGTGATGTAGAGAAACTTATAAAGAAGCGCAATTTCGCCAGTGCTACAGATTCACCCCTCTACTATGTGACAATTGAGGATACTTTTCACATCATCAAGCGTGCTCATATAGCTACAGGGCACGGAGGGCGTGACCGAATGATTAAAGAAATACAACGCAAATATGCGAATATCACTACCAAAGCTATGGAGTTATTCAAGTCTCTCTGTGAGGAGTGTCAAAAGAAAAAGAAACGGCCAATGACGAAGGGAGTTGTTGTGAGACCAATTCTTACCAAGGAGTTCTCATCGCGTGGCCAGGTGGATCTCATTGACATGCAATCAATGTCCCATTCCAACTACAGATGGATTATGGTCTACTAGGACCATATATATATATATATATATATATATATGTGTGTGTGTGTGTGTGTGTGTGTGTGTGTGTGTGTGTGTGTGTAGCCCCGTGGGAACCCGGGTTGTTAGAATAGATTCCTAGTACCCCTTGCTTGTCGTAAGAGGCGATTAAATGGAGCGGTCCTTCGGATTAGACCGCAAAAAAACGAGGCTTCGTGTTACAGCAGGTGTGGCACGTTAAAGATATCTCCCCCTGCTCAAAGGTCATAAGTGCCGAGCATAGTCCTAAATTTGCAGCCCTTCACCGGCAATGGGGGATGTCTCCAAAGAATTGAAAAATTAGCGAGCGCGACGTCAAACAATATATAATCAATCAATGTATGTATGTATGTATGTATGTATGTATGTATGTATGTATGTATATATATATATATATATATATATATTGGACAAAAAAAGTTAAGGATCATAATTTTGACCTCAAAACTTTTTATTAACCAAATAATTATTTTGACAAATTTTAACTTGTATGGTTTCTCCAATGTGTCCTTAACACAATAGATTTACCTGGTTTCCTATTGACGTGATAAGTGCACGATTTTGTCGCCCAAACACAAGCAAGGGGTCAAAATCAAAGTGTGCCAACGTGTATATTGAAATTGAAAATTTGTGACTTTCATTTTATTGTGGGTATTTATTGCTCTAATCGACTCTTAGGTGAACAATTATTGACATTAAAAGCCATGAGGCGCCATTCAACTGCTCTGGAAGCTGGTCAGGCAGTAGGTATGCTTCAAGCTGGCCAAGTCCAGAGAACTGTCTCTAGACATTTTAATGTGTCCCAAAGTGTGATTTCAAGGTTGTGGAATCGTTTTAGGCAGACAGGTAATATTTCTGAGAGACCGAGATCAGGTCGTCCAAGGTCCACAACCGCTCGCCAGGATCGCTATATGTCACTTTTGGCTCGTAGACACAGATTTCAGAGTGTTGTCCAATTCAATACTTACTTTCATGCAGCAAGTTGGGTGCGCATAACACCACAAACTCTCAGACAGGGACTTCATGCTGCTAACCTTCGGGCTCATCGACCTGCTGTTCATCCCATTTTGAAAAGACATCGTGTAGCACGACTCAATTGGGCTCAAAATCACATAAACTGGCAACTGCGTCATTGGACGCCTGTTCTTTTCACAGACGAGTCACGGTTCTGCGTGGACTTTCATGACGGTCGTAGGCGTGTATGGTGCATGCGTAGAGAGCTGATGGCTATGTAGCAGAGCATGATCGTTTTGGAGGTGGCTCTGTGATGATTTGGGCCGGAATCAGTATTGGTGGATGTACTGACTTGCACGTGATTAATGGCAATCTTACCGGTATAATTTAGAGAGACGAGATACTGCATCCAATTGTGAGACCTTATGCGGGAGCTATAGGCAACGACTTTGTGTTAATGGATGATAATGCTCGTCCCCACAGAGCACGTATAGTGACAGACTACCTTGCTACAGAGACAATTGAACGTATGGATTGGCCGAGTCGTTCTCCGGATCTAAATCCAATAGAACATGCCTGGGACATGTTGCAGCAAGCTGTTTCCAGACGCCCTGTACTTCCGACAAACCGCCAGGAGCTTACGTTAGTTTTACAGCAGGAATGGATAAGGTTGCCACAAATTGCGTTCCGCAGGCTCATCAGAAGTATGCAGAGGTGTTGTCGTGCCGTTATACAGGCTCAGGGTGGACATACACCCTATTGATATTGCCTTTATAAAGATTCAATCATTTGTAATGAATTTGTTATTGTTGCTCATACCGCTTTTCAAACTGTTTTGGGGGGTTACCTGACAATGGTTGCTCTGGCTGCTTAACGTATTGATGAATTTGTAAAAACGGGTTTAAAATGTATTGTTCGATTGTCGTTGAACATTTTAAGTATATATTTAACATAATGTATTTGGTTTTGTTATGAATAAAACAATTCTGAAATCATGTTCCTTAACTTTTTTTGTCCAGTATATATATATATATATATATATATATATATATATATATATATAAATTATATATATATATATATATATATATATATATATATATCTCGAAATGTGAACATCCATATTAATCTGTTTGCCCGGTATGTGATTGTTCTTGTATTACGTGATTGGTTAAGAATAAAAATTATCATAATATTTCAAAGTATTCAATTTTTCATGACATATACACTGATTAAGCGGTAATCTTATGCACAGTATATCAATATATCCGGTTAGTTGCGTACAGGTTTAACAATGAGTGAATTGAAAACCCCGATAGTCACACACGGAGTCAGTCTGAAGTAAACTCATGATAATAACGTGAATATGAGGCAACAAGATATGATATTATGTCCACAATGCGTCGAACTTTCTCACTCAGTCTGTGTAACACCATGAATATTAGTGTACGTATTTGGAATGAGGATCTAGCGATGAAACTGGTACCAAACAATATCATTTTGTTCATTTACATCATAGTTGGAGTTAGCGGAAATGGCTGTGTAATAATAACATACCTGCGTTCCAAAATTTGGAAAGAAGAAGATCGGTACTTCATACCATTCCTAAGCGTTGTAGACCTGCTTGCGGCGCTTGTTTGTGCATCCTTTGGGATGACGCTGAATTTGAATCAGGCGACATTTCACAACACAGCTCTCTGCAAAACTTGGTGGTTCTCGGCGGGATTCACGACCCTCTTATCGATGTTCTTGTTAGTGATTATAGCCATCCAGAGGCTAATGAGGATCTATACATACCGCGGAAAAACTATGAATTTACAATGTAGACGGCTCGCCTTGATGATAGTAACAGTGTCTTCTCTGTCTCTTTCAATTCCTATGCCATATTTCTATGGATCTGTTTCATTTCATGACCATGTCAGAAATATTACTGGAAAACGCTGTAGTCGAATGGATGACGTCAACAAAGTAACGTCACTGATTTATGGATCAATTCTTATTGTTATAGCTTGTGTTACAATTACTACGTTGATATTGATTTATTTAAAAATTGGCTTTGCTATTTATGCATATTTTCTACGTTTGGGGTGTAAACCCACAAAAACTAGAAATTTTAATTTGGAAACCGTAGACAAATTTCAAAGTTCCGAGGAAAGCAGAAATAAAGCAGAACAAACCGGCCAAACGAGAATGGAGGTAATCGTCTTTAATCCATCGACTGAAATTGAAATAAGTGACAAAAAACAAAGGAAATGTTGCTTAGAAGGGAGCCATATCCATAGAATAGAAAACGACAAAATCAACAAGAGGATATTTATTAGAATATCTATCATGTTTATGCTTATTACGCTTATTTTCTTGATTTGTTATATCCCAAAAGTTACAGTTATGTTTCTGGAGGCCCATACTCCAACGTTCTGGGAGGAGCTCTCTGAAACTGTACGACCTCTGGTGTTGTTTGTCTACAGAATGTTCATCATCAACAATGTGACAAACCCTTTTATATACGCATTCTTTGACAAAGTATTTGTTTCTAAACTGAAGGGATCATTGTGTTTCTAATTTCTTTTTCACTTAAATATGAAGGATTTTACTTCCAACACCTCAATTCTCTGGGCAGGCATATTCTCTCAATTGAAATTTATAAATCAATCAACACAAATCTTCAAAAATCCTTGACAATTCAACTAACCAAACAACAGTAGCAAATGGCAAAGTATTGGTGAAGTTATGTATGATCTATATTAGACTTACTGTAAATTGGTGACATTTTGGTTAGCAATGCCTAAACACTGGATCAAGAAGACGGAATCAAAGCATAAGAAGGCAAGCACTTCTTGTTCAAAAGTCAAAAGTAACTTTCTAGAGAGAAAAATCCCCATATGACTAGTATCAACCGATATTTTTCCTTTTCTTTTCTTTTCTTTTTCTTTCCTTTGTTTTCTTCTTTTTTCGTGATATCATTTTTTCGTTTTAATTTGGATAAAACCTTAGAGAAGTCAGTAGTAAGAAAAACGTATGATGTTCTAAGCTACACTGTGAAACACAGAGCAATTCATATATAAAGAAAATTTTATGAAAAGATTATTAAATGTAATTTTTATAAAAAAAAAAATTCACAATGGGAATTATCATTAACAACGCCAGTCCACATGGGAATTTAATTTTGTCACGCTACTGTACTTGTATATAGATGTTTCAGTTTCTTGATATTACTATAGTGGAAGAAAATTGGGTCAACGTAAATAGCCCTCAGCATTGTATGAATGAAGTTGGAAATCGTCTTAGCCGACCTTTTCAGTCATTTTCTGATGCTGTTGATTTATAATCTCGTCATACTGTGTGCATTCTAAATGATAGTGCAATCTTACATACCTATTTTAATGTATATAATCGCCATCAAAGGAATTTATTCAGAAGTTTGTTGATAGAATTATGATTAAAGGTTCTTCGACTTCAGATCTTTTTTATGCATAATATGAACGAGCATTGGTAGTAAATAGTAGTATATGAAAAAGTAAACGGAAAAATATGTGTCCTCTGTAGAATGTTGAAAGCTGTTCAGAACTTTATATTTCAAATAGATGATAATACAGGCAAATCGTTATTTTAAAAAAAAACACAAAAAAAACAACAACAACAAAATAAATAAATTAAAAAAAACCCAAACAAACTAGTATCCTAATTGTTCGAGAACAATTAGAGGGCTGTTCATTTTACCATTGAGTAAAAAATACGCATTTTGTCAAAATACTAAACATTGCAGGAAATATTATGTTTATGATGTCATAATTTCGTTTTTACGCCACATTGATCATTGAGAATAACAGAGATAATGATAATAAAACAATATATGATAAATATAGATCTATATCATTTAATTAGTTGTAACATGCAATTTGATTGAGCACTAAAAAAATTTGATATTTTATAACCAACTCGGTATGGCGACACGTCCCCATAGCAACCTATGATATTAGTGGGTTTTTTTTATATGAATTAACATCACAGTACTGTTAAGTCGTGTGGGTCTACTATGAAACAGAAAATTAACGGAATTAAACGTGCATAAGATACCTTTGTCACACAGAACTTTTTCTCGATATCAAACAAGACGTAAATATGCATGTAAAGTAAACACGTAGAGAAAATTCGATAAAATTACTATATGATCTTTATATAATAGAGTAAAACAACGACATCATATGTGAACTAATTAATGGTGTATTAAGTATTTGCAAATTTGCTCCGTTTCATTTTAAAATATATTTTTTACTTGGGGGAGGGGGCTTGCTTGATCCGCTTCTCAGAGCATAAAATTCAGTCTACATTCAGTCGATTGACACGTGAATCGCGATCAGTCACATGCTTATTATTTCTGTGCGATATACATTGTTCTGTTTAACGGTACATACATCTGACGACGAGTTTTGTGTGATGTCAAGAGTAAACTAATTTCCCGTACTTTCCATAGCAGTGACTTCAAAGCGGAGGTGCTGTTAGATGTAAATAAACATTAGGCCTACATGTGACGTCATTTCCTGGTATCAAGATTCATTGCAAACTCAACCTTCAGCAACTACTTTTTTTACAAAAAAAAAAAAAAAAAATAATGGCTGTTCATGATAGAATTGTAGTTTTTCGTTATGCAGTAAATCATAAGGAATGAAGCTAATTTAACCTACATCACTTAATATAATCCACATTTGTAACTTTAAGCAGTTTACGCGTTTTTATAATTCGCTTCATATTTCTATTACGCGTGCTTCATGTGCAGTTTCTACCATGTACTTTTGTAATGCTGATAAGTCTAACGTCTTGAAGTTGAATAAATAATAGTAAGATAACATGGGTTTAAATTAGTTTTATTCTTCACTAAATAAATGTATTCTTAAAACTTTAAACGTTTAATTATACTCCTTTGAAACTGTTGACAGCATCATTCAATGGACCTTCTATTATTTTGATAATGCTATTTTGCACCTGAGCAAGAAGTACTTGTATGTTTGATACATATTTATCATGTGTTCGTAAAACAATAGAGTACTGCAATCTATCATAACATTTTATCGGAAATAACGACACTATAAATACGAACTTAAGACTATCCCAGTTTTTTGAAATTGGACGTAAAAACAAAGGCGATGTTTTATTTGCATATGTCACGTGCATATGTGTACATTTTGTCATGTTAAGTGTGTAAATCCCGTACCAATGACTATCAACAACCAGAAGTCATTGAACAGAAATTGAAGAAGATTTGTATTGATTTTATTTTTAGAATTACATGCATTGACATTGAATAGAAATCCAGTACAATTTTAAAACAAAGGCTACTTAAGAATTAGAAAACGCAGAAATTGCTCAGGCGGCTATAAACAAACAAACAAACAAACAAACAAACAGTTGATATTATAAACAGTCTTCAATTCCCAACTTCAGTTTAACAAGATATCCCAATAAACAAATTTAAGAAATAAAAAAAATTCAAACGTTTCGAACACTATATCTCGGACCACAAGTGTCATTCTAGTTTATTCTACCTTGTTCTATCCATATTTGACCCTATCAATTCACTAAATATGAAAACAAACATGGTGGTATCAGAAATATTTTGCTGGTGTTAAAGAGTGATGAATGATATATACATGCCAAATACAACAAAAGCATAAAGTATACGAGAAAGTTGTTTCTTATTTGCAAACTTTAAACAACGACTTGATTTCTTTAGCAAACTGCTGGTCAAGGAATGCGTAAATGAATGGATTAGTGATATTGTTTAGGATGTACATCCTATACACAAACAGTACGCCAGCTCGTGTAGTATCTGAAAACTCCTCCCAGAATTTCGGGTTCCTGGCCTCTAGTAACATGATGATAACTTTTGGGATGTAACAAATGAGGAAGATTATGGTGATGAGCATAAACATCAGAGTAAATTTGTGTACAACTCTCTGATTATTTCTTTCTTTTCTTCGCTTTGCACTTGACTTATGAGGATTCACTTTTCCTTCAAATTTTTTATTTGTTGTTGGACTTTTCCCTGTTGTCTTTGCAGACGTTTGAGGAGATAACGTTTCGGATAATTCAGTGTTATCCGTCTCGACGGAGTAGGTTTCATTTTCTATGTCACTAAGTGGCCCGTTGCTGCTTGGGATTGTGACCTGAGAGTGATCGATCTTGCTGGATTTTTCTGCGCCTGAACTGGTATCAGGTTTGCATTCGGTTTTAGAATATTTGAAATGAGTAAGAATAGTGTATCCAATTCTGGAATAAAGACAAATTAGCGTCACTATGCTTGTAACTGCTGTAATGACTATGACCCCTCCAAAGATCAGAGAGCCTGTTTTGTTGGTGGTTTTCAGCCTACTACATCGTAGTCCAACGATCCCCTCATCATCATTAGGAAAAGGAACCGATCCATAAAAATGAACCATAGGTACAGCATGCAAAAACGCTAGTATCAAACCCAAACCTAAAGCAAATCTTTTCCATTTCAGTGTCATTTGTTTTCCAAGAGGTCTACAGACTTTCAGATATCTGTGTACGGCAATGATCAAGAGAAAAAAAATTGATGTAAATGTAGTGAACGCCGCGAAGAACCACCAGGCTTTACACAGATGCGTGTTGTTAAACTCGGCCTGCATCATGTTGAGAGCGATTCCGAATGAAGCGCAAACCAAGGAAGCCCACAGATCCGCCGTAGCAAGGAATGGAATAAAGTATCTTTCCTCCTTGTTCCCACTCATCTTAAATCCATAAATCAGAATCACTGTAGAATTTCCCAACAAACCTATTACAATATACAGAGACAAAATCACATTATTCGGGGTTAAACCCCTGGATAGCTCACTATTCCACTCCTGCAATTTCTCCGATAAATACGAACTGTTGTTCATTTTCGTCGTTACGTTGTAATAAGAGCTTCCTGGTTGAAAGTAATTTATTCGATTCAGTTATTCATTGATATGCATCACTTGCTCTGCGTTGTCACGCGCAAACTCTCGTTAATACGGTTTGTTTAAATACGCATGTAGTATAGAAGCTATTTTGAAATTTAGAATCATAATTTGTCCGATAAATATGTTTTAATTAAATAATTTTACTATGTTATAAAACGTCTCTGCAATTAAGAATATCGACATATCTATACAAATTAAAATGAGCTGTCTATTACGCAAATGGTGGCATGTTTTGATTAGATATTAAAGTAACTTTATCATCCTTCAAATAAACAAAAACACGAGAGGTCGCTAATCTGTGGCACTCCGAAAACATCGTAGATCTAGAAATAACAGGGAAATGGGATAACCTTTTTTTCCTTGCACAAATAGAAGTTTCCTTCAATATTTTGAAGTCAAAACAGAGATGAACAATAAAAGAAT
This sequence comes from Ostrea denselamellosa, assembly GCA_024699665.1. Classification (NCBI taxonomy): domain Eukaryota; kingdom Metazoa; phylum Mollusca; class Bivalvia; order Ostreida; family Ostreidae; genus Ostrea; species Ostrea denselamellosa. The sequence goes on along the minus strand of JAMZEH010000023.1, from coordinate 7,820,557 downwards.
ACATAACTCAAGATCTACGATATGGAACAAAAAATGTTATTTAAAAATATCGGGAAATTAACCAAAAGTGATGTAAAATGACATTTATTTCAGAAGATCAAGAATTTCAAAAAAAAAAAAAAAAAAAAACATAACATAAAATATTACATAATATGAGAAATATCTGTTTTCTATATTTTACAACATAAAAAGAGAATAGAGTCAGAATGTTTAGATGGGTAGGACTTTATATCAATAACAATCTTAGTTTCTTTCAAAATAAAATTTATGAAGTATATCTTGCAATTTACATCTGCGTAAAAGAATTTCCACCCTGAAATCGTGCACAGCGTATGATACATACGATATGAATGCCAAACCAAACATTACGAATAAGTTACAGGTAAGGGTCCAAAAACCTATCAAATTTTATGCTTCTGTTTTGCTCCGTTTCGTTTCTTGTGTAAAAGTCAATACCAAAATGAACAACAAGAAAAGCATCGACGATATTAATACAAAAACGCAACGCGTTTGGTTATGATAGTTGTAAAACAGTACAAATGATCCCACGCCCTTATATCACCCAATATGTAGGTTGATTGGTTGTTTTGCGTCCCGCAGAGAATTTGTCACTCATACTGAGACGTCACCAATGGTACGTGAAGTACCACGAATTTAGACCTATAGTTAGCTCTCAGGGCCGTAGCAGTGAGTGTTAGCCTGTCGCGACACGGGACCTCCATTTTTAAAGTCATATCAGAAGACCCGCGATTCTCACTTCTATATATGGCAAAGGAGCAATATCTACCTGTATTTACATCATAGGTTTGATGCGGCCATGGCACGAGCAGGAGTCAAACTGACGCCCTCCAGGTTACGCGAACGCTCTACCACTGAGGTACCGTGACCGGTCCCCTGCATAAGGAATGAAAGGCTCTGTTCTTTTACTTTTAAAAATGGAGGTTCTGTGGCATGGAAGGCGTTTGCACGATAAAGAAATTCTTACTGCTACGGCCTTGAGAGGAACATTTTGTCACTACATTTACAGCTGGTGACGTCTCTCAATGTGAGTGAAAAACCCTCGAATTAAACATACAAACCAAGACAATAGGAATCATCGTCAAGGTGCAACAAAGACATAACATACTCTCCGATATTCTACGTAATAATAAAAGATCCCTTTTTTCAAGTTTTTCTTTATTTAAATAGGTTAAATATACTAGAAAGAGTTTCGTTTACAACAGCTTTTTTTTTCAATTTACAAGTTAATTAAACAGTTTCTAGTGTTTGTCACATCTCATTTTGTTTTAAACATATTTTCTAGTAAACAACCTCTATATAAACAAACACATGACACGAGCCTTGTTTACATAACAAAGAATTGTGAGTGCTGTATCTCATCTGTAATTCAACAACTGACATTCAAATTTTGTTAACCATTAGAAATACCTTAGTTGAGCATTCTAAACATAAAAAATAGGAAAATTAGATCTGAAAATTTTCAGCTCAAATCGTGCCCATGCCCCTGTATGTCGCTCATTAGTGATTAATGATTATCATCATGTATAAAATTTACTATAGGGAGGTTTCATCGTTTATAGCAAATATTTGCTCGAAAAAAGACTTTGAAAAAAAATTTATAGTCGTATTTCAATATAAAAAAGGAGGTTTCATTCGAAGATGTTTTCCACTTGTAGGAAAGGCCGGAGAATGTGCGATTAAATATTTAACTTCAGTACGGACTTTTTCGCACGCTTTAGTTACCAGAGCTTATATATACATGTAGTAATACAGACTCGCTATTAGTTCCTACAACAGTGTTGTCAGTAAATATGTTATACATGAATTTTAGAGGTACTAAATACAGATACTTGGAATAGATAACTGACACTCAATCCTTTTCTTGAGGTAAAACTTATGAATACACTGGAAAAAATACAGATGAACCATGAATCAAATTACTGTTACATGATAACAGTTGGCAATATACATGTTAAAGACAAACCTTGTATTTTACAATTCTCGAACATTTAAAGCTTACATGAACAGTTACGTGTATAATACACAAAATGTCAATAATACGCTTGCAAAAATATCCTGTTCATACAAATGTAAGATGCAATAACGATGCTATTTCCTTGTTTTTGTGTGGATTGTCCCAAGTAGAAAAAAGACAAGAAAAATAATGAACATAGCTTGCCTTCTTTTCACAGTTTCTTACACGATTTACAACATGTCTTTATTTCTTTTGAAAACTTATTGTCGAGGAATGCATATATGAATGGATTTGTAACAGTATTTAAAATGTATATTCTGTACACAAACAACACGCCAGATCTTCCGGAATCTGAAAACCCTTCCCAGAATTTCGTATTGCTTGCCTCCAGTAGCATGATGATAACTTTAGGGATGTAACAGATCAGAAATATAATAGTTATAAGCATGAACATTAAAGTAAATTTATACACAACTTTTCTGTTTTTTCGACGTTTAGTACTCGATTGATTAGGTACTGGATTTCCTCTGTGTTCGATATTACTCGTTTGTATTTTCCCTGTTGGGTGTGCGAAAGCTTGAGAGGAATACGTTACCGAAAATCCGGTATTATCCGTCTCAATGGAGTCAATTTCATGTTCAGTGTCACTAAGGGGGTCGTCGCTGCTAGATAATCCGCTTTGAGAGTGTTCGATTTTATCGCGTTTGCCAACGGTCTTAGTGTATTTAAAATGCTCCAAAATAGTGTATCCTATTTTAGAATACAGACAAATGAGAGCAGCAATGATAGTGATTGCTGTGAGAACAAGGATACCGCCAAAAATCAAAGATCCATTTTTGCTGGTGGTACTCAGTCTGCCACATCGAAGTCCATGGATCTGTCTCTTGTCATTCAGAAAGGATTCCGATCCATAAAAATGAGTCATAGGAACAGAAAGTGTAAAGGCAATTACTAAACCTATACACAGAGCAACTCGTTTCCACTTTAACGTCATCTGCTTTCCCAGGGGTTTGCAGACTTTTAGATACCTGTGCACAGCAATGATGAGAAGGAAAAACACCGATGATAATGTGGTAAAAGCTGCAGAGAACCACCAGGCTTTGCACAAATGTTCATCATCAAATGTAGCCTGCATCAAATTCTGAGCGATTCCAAATGACGCACAAACAAGAGAGGCCAAGAGATCCGCCACAGCAAGGAATGGAATAAAGAATCTGTCCTCCTTGTTCCCCCTCATCTTAAATCCGTAAATAAAAATCACAATGGAATTTCCCACCAAGCCTGTGAACATATATAGTGACAAAATGACATTATTGGGAACAAGACTTCTGATAAGCTCACTGTTCCATTCCCGTACTTTCTCCTTTGCATCAGATGTATAGTTGTCCATTGCTTTGGGGCGTCTTCTTCGTATGAGTTTTCTGCTGTTATTTAAATCATTCAAGGAAGAGCTTGGCTTTGTTGAAAGTGTTGGAACAAGAGAAAACAGGTCAAGGACGTAGAATAATAAACACATATGGGTTAGGTTTTCACATCCTTGTGTATCTATTGAACCGAAGATATAAATGAATTGAAAAGACAAGGGAATAGTTTTGAACACAAACACAATAAAAGTCGTCACAGGTGTGTACATGGATCATCTGTTTTATCGTAATTCCATCATTTCTATAAAGTATTAACAAAGCATTTTCGGAATCTAAAACTTAAACTAATATAGATGATCGAGACTTTTGCATACAAACTATCCTTTCGTTAAAATTTGAAGAACCAAGTTTAGAGAGAAAGGATATACATACATACATACATACATACATATATTACCAGTATTTGAAGTAATTTTGGGTTGAAATGAAAGGAGAATGTATATATTTATCTTTGTCCATAAATTCTTATTATCAATTATGTCATATTCCACAGGATGACAGGTAAATAAAGATAGGTTTAAATAAACATTAATGAAAAAGTAAAGGTAACAAACAATAATCAATCTAATATTATTAAAACGAATACAAAATGGAGAATATGGCAAACACGGACCCACTGGACCATTAGAGCTAGCATCAGGTGACTAGGAGGCGTAAGCATTTTGACTGATCACACCCTCCGAAGGCTCTATATATCTTGATCAAGTAAACGGAAATTCCGCAGTCAAAATCAGTATGTAAAGAAAGGTTTAACAGTATTGAATGAAACTTGTCATACCAGCAACAGCATCATAAAATTAAAAATAATTCGATACTGATTAACACATCTTTATCGCCATACAAGTACCTGATTGTATCTTAGGTTATGTCGTTAACTATGGGAGTGCCCCATTTCAATCTCGCTAACGTGTATTTTGTAAAACAAAAACTTCCTCATTTTTGTGCGCAGTACATATCGTTATTTGTGATATATATTGTTCGTTTTCACAAAACTATAGGGGAACTATATATTTTACAAATTTAAAAAGTGTTAACAACGTCAATCAAGTAATCTTAATCATTTTTTTTTTCATATTTTTGTGCGCAATATTTATTGTCGTTTGTGATATATATTTTTCACAAAGATACCAGAGAGCCAAAACATTTTCACAATTTTGAAATCTTAAAGATATGATACTGATCACTCATTGTAAATGACAATTTTGTGTTATCTATAACAATTTTGTGCATAATCAACATTAGTCTCTCCCCCCCCCCCCCCCCCCCCCCCCCCCCCCCATTCTCCTCGGATATCGATTTAACTATAATTGGCAAACGTCTTCCACTTTTTAACTTAAAATATACGGAGTAAAAACACCAGAAGTTCGTTGTGAGTTTCTACTAGTCTTAGAGTATCATGTTATAACTTACTCATTTTACGAGTCTTTAGTGTCTCCCGAGTTTCATAATACAACTTACTCATTGCACGAGTCTACCATCTCCCTCCCTTTGCCGGTCGCGCTAACTCGGTGATAAAGCGTTCGCTTCGTAACCGGGATGTCGTGAGTTCAATCCTCGTTCCATGGCCGCATCATACCTAAGATATAAACACAGGTAGAGATTGTTCCTTCGCCAAACGCTTGGCATTTAGAAGTGTAAATTACGGGTTTTTGGATATAAACTTAAAAACGCAGCAGGCATTAGCACATTTAAGATCCATCATATGCCACGGGCCCAAAACGTAGAATTAGTGGTACTTCACTTACAGATGGTGACACCATAATGAGAGTGAAAAACTTTCGACCTGACGTAAAACAATCAATCATCCAACTCCCGAGTTTCATGGTAAAACTTACCCATTGTACGAGTCTTCAGTGTCTCCCGAATTTTCCATTGTACGATGCTTTATTGTCTCCTGAGTTTCATTCTGCAAATTACACGTTATATAGGTTTTCAATGCCTCTCAAGTTTTATGCTACATCTAAATTTCTGTACAACCAAACTGACTTTATAATAATGATGATGAAAGGAAAGTTTCGACTAATTTTGAGGAAATGTTATAATTTTGGGGATATGTTATTTGGTGATCTTGAACCAAGATCATTTGGGAAATGCTAAGGTAAAGCCAAAACCATATGAAATATTTGTCCACGTCACAACTCTAAGTGTGAGACATTATTATAAAGTAATAATTGGCATATATATTGCTAATGAACTCATCTTACTTGCAAGTCCTGCGCCTCGGATAATCAAACAAAAAGTTGGAAATATCTTTTCCGGGTGTAATTCTCTATCCTCGAGATATTAGAAGCTCATAGTGGGGTAAATATGAGGAAGCATTCTGACATAACTTTATAGGTACGAGCCTCGCTTGTACCTTGCCAGCGTCCGACCGTAGAAGTAAAAATAGCTAATGATTGTTCAACAACCGCACGAAATTCGGACGTGAGAGTTGTAGTTCTTTCGGATGAGAAGAAAGGAGAACCAGTGTAGTGGCAAGCTTTGGTACGGTATACAAAAGGCTCATAATATTAGTGTAATAAACCAGCTTAAAGTTGGAAACGCATCAGTAGATCTCTGAGTGAAAAAACAAAATGCAAATGGACGTAAAACAACAACGTATTGTGTGCAGATTCTAAGTATATTTCATAGTAAGGAGTCCTTGAACATTAATCTAAAACTAATTTATGAAATAATCCACACACACGCACAAATATTTGCTCAGTTCAGTAAATGGGTACAGTGTAAGATTTTGTCAGAGGCTTCATTCACATGATAATTCGGGACTCTGGTCATAGTGGATCACAATACTTTTGTGTTTTGTATTGATTCATCCTAATAAAACAAATCTTCTCCTACTTTTAAACTTTCTACTATTAATCTGGATTACATTAAATATCCATCGATTTATAGCCATGACCCAATCTCCAATGGATTTAATTCTGGCCGTTTACTAGTTATCAATAACATGGAGGAAATTAACAAACTCATGGTCTGTAAATACGTTACGTTCTTACAACTTCTCGAATTTCTTAATTTCAAATGAATTTCTGGTAAATCTTGCTGTATTCTAACTTCTTTTAGATTAGTGATGTGACGATAATTTTCTTTCTCGCCGCCATTTTTGAGACAGGTATGGTTGCTATACGTATGTACTTTTCAAAATCCCAAGCATAATGACCTCATTTTCGTTCTTTTAAGAATTATACTAACATGAAAAATTACCGTGTTGCAATTAGTTGTTTTGTTTTTTAATTATTGAAGCAAAAATTTATATTTTCGAAAAACAGATGACTTTATTTCAAAGTGATTGACTTTTGTTCATTACATGTTTCTTCAGCGTTTTCTCAGTGCAGCACACCATTACAGCTTTCTGCTCACCATGGGTCTGCGTTAACCATCAACTCTCCAAACTACCCCTATAACTATCCAAGGTAAACGACTTAAAAATATCCATCCATCCATCTATCCATCCATCCATCCATCCATCTATCCATACATACATACATACATACACGCACATACATACATACATACATACATACATACGAGGGCTGTTCGAAAAAATTTAAACTGCTGAAAATTGCAGGAAAATGATTACGTGTTTGGAATTCTGGGCTGTATTCTATTTAAATTTAGCAATTAATGATGAGTATTCCGAAAATTGCAAAATAAAAAAGATGCACTGACTTTACACAGCATGTTGCAAGTTCATGGAGGAACATATCAATTTCTTCGACGTCATTTACAAGATCTTCACCCTTATTTTTAAACACATATCGTGCAATTCCACGTTCTTTTCATATTATTTCATCCTCTTGTAGAATATGTCTATTAATTGACTTGTCAGTGGTTTTTATTATAATTTTTGGACCGTATTTTATCTCAGTTATATATCCAATAATCGTGGGCCACACAGAGCAGTATCCATCACTTATAACAGACCTCCATCACTTATCATAACAGACCTCCATAACTTATCGTAACATACTCCATCACTTATCATAACAGACCTCCATCACTTATCATAACAGACCTCCATCACTTATCGTAACATACTCCATCACTTATCATAACAGACCTCCATCACTTATCATAACAGACCTCCATCACTTATCATAACAGACCTCCATCACTTATCGTAACATACTCCATCACTTATCATAACAGACCTCCATAACTTATCATAACAGACCTCCATAACTTATCATAACAGACCTCCATAACTTATCATAACAGACCTCCATAACTTATCATAACAGACCTCCATCACTTATCATAACAGACCTCCATCACTTATCATAACAGACCTCCATCACTTATCGTAACATACTCCATCACTTATCATAACAGACCTCCATAACTTATCATAACAGACCTCCATCACTTATCATAACAGACCTCCATAACTTATCATAACAGACCTCCATAACTTATCATAACAGACCTCCATCACTTATCATAATACGTCCCCTTTACCTATCATGACAGTTATCCTTATCATAGGCATCACAGATTTTAGCAGGCTTGGTATGGTCAAAAACGAAATTTCTTAAAAGTCCGAATTCTCCGGCACTTATAATAATTTGGGGAAGCACTTTGACAAGTCTTTCATGCGTAGCACCACACAATTAAATAACTGCGAAATACTTGTCTTTGTGTACCATCCCAGAGGTGGCACGATCACAGGCTCCAACTTTGTTTAATATTCAACCTCAAATACTGAGAGTATTTGAATATGTTAGAACCGTGATGTTCTAGGCCCATTATGCAATCATACACTCCTTAGGACCGAAAATGTTCCAGAGTTCTTATTGTTTACCCGACAACAGGCAAATTCAATACCCCCTTTTTATTATCAACCGCTATTTTGCTGGCTCTGATGTACCCTGGTATCCGTAACTCTCCTCCAAGATTTGGGTGAGAGGCTGAAACCCCACCTAAATGAAGTATAGAACCAATGCGAAGTAACGCTTAGCCAGATATAGACACCACTGACTAACAGCTCGCAGAATCTGGTCCTATATACAAAATCGCATCTTTATGTTCTTAAATTCGTTCTACTCAAACGAACATAGATAATATATAAAATAAACACAAACACGTAGATTAGGATGCAAAGCGCTTTGGAAGTGCAGTTTACTCGTTTCAAGCATTATATACATAAACAATGGTGGTGCATAAGTTGTCTGCGCTAAAAAGAGTCTTCGAATGACCTAAATTCTATTCACTTTCTATTCATTAACAGTGGTTAGTTAAAACTCGTGCAATGAATATTGAGATGTCACCTGACAAGGTGACACACATAAAACTACCCAGTAGATTACATGTGAAAACAAACACGAGCACGTGTAATTAGAACCTTTAATAAATGCATTTGACCTTTTCTCAAAATCCCTTACCTTATTTGAAATGTCTTCGAAATATGCATTGTTGGCATTAATTTTGAATTTGAACTAAAAAGCACTTTAATTGTTTCATTTAAACTTTCCACTTTCTTTATTGCACATTCAAATTTATCTCACAGTTTTTGCACAATATCAAATTTTATTTTTGGATCATTAATGGACCCAAATAATTGACCTCCTGACTTCGGCTAACATTGGCTACTCTGAATTTCGTAATCATATATATCAAGACGAAACGAACTGCAAAACACACACCATGGTGTTAATAATTTATACACATATTTAACCTTACATCAACACGATTCCATTAGATGCTGACCGTAATAAATATACATTGAGAGGATGACCACCGCAAAAAAACTGTTAAACCTAGTAACCTGTTCGCTACCTTGTGTTTACATTCAGAGACAGGAAATGCATAAATCTGCTTTATCTGCTTTATTATTAACTCGCAGACATTCCTCCTGTCATAGGTGCGAGATTCGGGCTACATGTATAAGATGGAGTTAAAGGACTTCCAAACCCAGCAAAAATATAAGTCCTTACAGCCTTAAAACGACAGTGACATTTATACACCACGTTTTTATGGACATTTAGTCCATATCCAGCAGCGTCCCAAAACATGGTCTTGATCGCAAATTTCCCGGCACGTGCTCGGTGCTCCAAGACGTCGCGTGGCGTTGCCGTTTTTAAATGTTTACCATCCATAATGAAGAATTACAAAGTGACAATGTTCCAGATATAATTCAAACTTCCATGAAATGACATTTAATTACTGTTGTGACGTGATATTTAATATCATGAACAGTTCATTGAATCAAAACGTAAATAATCTTTCTTATGAAAACGTACAAAACACACCATGCTCCGTGAAACTAATTTCAGATATCTAATGAGGTCTATAATTCTTAAAATTCCTTTGCAAACATCACAAATTTGCATATTTATTGTAATATATCCTTAGATTAAGCATACAAAATTGTATTGGCCTCAGACATGTAAAGCGAATGCAACGGAACTTTCCCGCGCAATTTTCGAACACCCCTGTATATTCCCGTGACGAATTTTCATACGTAAGACAATTGATATTTGTCCTGTAAAAGTGTTAATCATAGATTCTACGTGCTTTCTGGTGCATCAGAACTATAACCAAAAGTTAACAACGTTATTTGAACTAACAGATTGTTTGTAATGTGTAACTAAGTACTTGTCAAAATTAATGTGCAAAGTTTCTGTAGAGCGATAACCTGTGGATGAGAAAAAAAGTTTGCTTTGTACGAGAGAGAGAGAGAGAGAGAGAGAGAGAGAGAGAGAGAGAGAGAGATTCTTTGTAAAATCTATGACAATTTTTAATGTGTCATACGAAATTCGTCTGTTTTGTGACGGGAATGCTGTTATAGATCTTTGTAAATTTTTATAGATGTTAAAACATTTTTAGCAATCTAGATTGTTCTAGAGGCTAAATTTAATTCGCAGCTATGACATACAATGCCCCACAACGTCACAGAACTGTGTTGTGATACACCAACGAATCACCTGGGGTCTTCAGAACGTAGGATTTAACTACCGGATATTAATAGGCCTACCGATACGCCAAAATCTTATAATTTCACGACTGTCGTGAATATACCAGCATACATCAGCTGAGTATGACAGTAATGCGCAGCAGTCGTACAACAACTGAACATCGCACACTTTAATTTAATTGGAAGGAGGTTCATTATAGCAATAGTTTAGTGATGGTCGCTTCGCAGTGGAAAGGTTTTGATCGTCTATCTCGCGTTAAACCTAAGACGTTTCTAAATCGTAAGCTGTGACTGCTCATGTGAATGAAATTCTTTAGTGAATGATCAAGGACTTATGAGCCTTTGTTCCTTGTCATATTTCCCCACTGCTTCTGATAAGTCTCAGGTTCGATTCTCGATCTCGCATCTAGTACGTGCATAAAACTTAGGAAATTACTGATCCTTTGCCAAGTGTCCGTTATTGGCAATGAAAGTCACAGATATTTTTTTGGATATGACCTTACAAACAGAGGCCCTGTTTTGTGGTTAGCGTAATAATAAAACAATCCCAGCTACTGTGGTATTGGATGTCATGTCAAAATTTGTCGCACACCATCTTAAGCTGGTCCCAGCTCTGTATCACTGAAAGATTCTCGATTGGTAAGTAAAATAACAAATCCTTTCGACAGTCAAGACAGTTGTACAATACACACACACACACACACACACACACACACACACACACACACACACACACACACACACACTATATATATATATATATATATATATATATATATATATATATAACACGTTTGATTTGTTTGTCTAGTTCCAGCGACTGTCAGTGGGTGATACAAGCAGAGACGACGTCTTCTACTGTAGGTGTGGTGTTCAACATCATCAACACCGAGTCCTTCTTCGACAAAATACGGATCTACGACGGTATGCTTGGACGGTCTCTAGATTCCTTTATCGATAGCACATCTAGTGAGGGCGTACATATTTCACAGGAAAAGAGCCGTCCATTTAATGGGTTCTTTACGAATTTTCATATTTAATTGTGTGTATCCTTCTGGATTGTGACGCTGTCCTTTTCTGTGCGACATTATATATATATATATATATATATATATATATATATATATATATATATACACTCCGCTACATTGTCTGGGATCAGTTGGTAAAATTTTAATTTTATATGCTCAATTGCAAATTTAGTCATTAATAATGGATTAATAATGGATTAATTGTATTAAGTTGTTCCAGACAATTACTTTTTGTATATTTTGGTTATTACTTCATTTGTTTGATTATAATAACAAATGACGTATACACTTTAACAGGGTTTTTTTTTATTAGATAATTCAATTAATATTCAGTTTCAAAAACTGAGCTGCGGAATGCCAAAGGTTTTTTTCTCATATAGGTGTTTTTACTTCTAAATTGTTAGATATTTGATTTAGACATTGATAACGTACAGCACATTTCCTGAGTCAGACCGAGTAATTGGTAGAAAAATTGAACCTGTACTTAATGTCAAGATATTTTGTTATTATATTGAAAAAAAAAATGCAAATAAAATATTATAAATTTGTACTTGCGTGATGTACATTTTCGTCAATGTGAAATTGTGATTATTAAGACTAAAGCGTGCAAACATGAACAACATGTAATATTAAAACCATTTTTATTTCGGCGCATATATTCGCGAGTACATCTGGCAGGGATGCGAGATATCCCCCATTTTATTCAAGGCACGCACTGTAGTTCCAATAAAGTAGAACAAATAATGATACTCTTAAAGTCGGAGACGATCTTGTTTATCTTTGCAGGTAATACAGCGGGTGCAAACCTTTTGTTGACCTTGTTCGGAAGTACCTCTAATCGTTATGTTGAAAGTACTGGTGAATACCTGTACATTAGATTCACGTCAGACAATGGAGTTGAAAAGTCTGGATTTACTTTACAGTATTTCAGTCTTTACCCGACAAGTAAGCCCAATTATCTCTATTGTTATATACCATAAAATGCAAAACAAGAAATGCAAAACAGAGTTAAAAGACCATGTGCCCGTTTCAGAATGGTTAAGATTATTCCACTGTTGCCGACGTCTGTGCTATCTTTCGTGATATGTTTAAGGAATATATCATATAACACTGGCTCACTCATGATGTATTTAGGAAACGTATCATATAACTTTGGCCGTAGCTGTGATGTATTTGGGGAATATATTTTCAACGTATGCTTTATACTTGGGATACTTTATTAAATGTAGATGTTAACGGCAACTAACAACCCAACTTTATATATTTCAAACGGGATGACTTTAGCTTCTCCAATGTCAATTTCACATATTTATGTAGCAATATTCCACAACCACCTGCATATTGTGTTTATATCTCTCAACTAATCGAACCGGTCGTGGTAGCTCAGTGGTTAGAACGTTCGCTTGGTAAACAGGAGGTCGTGAGTTCGACCCCCGCTCGTGCTATGGCCGCGTCAAACCTAAGACGTAAAAATAGGTAGTAATTGCTCCTTCGCCAAACGCTCGGCATTTAGAAGTGAGAAGTGAGAATCACGGGTCTTTCGGATATGACTTTAAAAATGGAGGTCCCGTGTCACGGTGGGCGTTGGCACGTTAAAGAACCCTCACAGTTACGGCCCTGAGCGCTAAGCATAGGTCTAAAGTTGTGGTACTTCACCTACAGCTGGTGACGTCTCAATATGAGTGAAAAATTATCGACGGTACGTAAAACAAACAATCAATCTCAATTGATCGAAACGCGTATGATCAGTTTTTAAAACGAGGCAGGTTGCTGACAAGTTAATATTACAAGGGTTTCAACGGTCTCATTTAAAGTCAGCATTTTGCCAATTGTATGGTCGTTATAATGGTCTATTTTGCCAATACAATCTGTCATTGGGTAGAATGCTGCCTAACGTGTTTCATACCAGTTGTTAGACCATCCTATACACACTGATTTTGACTACTGATTACTTCGTTTACCTGATTAAGGTATAGGGGTCGCGGTGGCTGGGACCGGTGGACAGTGGATGCTCACTCCCCTCAGGCATCTGATACCACCTCTGGAATATCCAGAGTCCGTTTTTACCCAACTTTTAATTTTGCATTCCTTATAGGAATTATGAGATCGATTTCTATTTGGGGGCCTCCTTGGCCGAGTGGTTATCACATATATTTAATTCTTGAATAGCAGCCTCCAAAAAGTGCTTGGTTCCATCCAAAAAAAAAAGAGTAGTATCATCTGCAAATTGTGATATTAAATGTGTATTCTCTCTGGCTGCTTTTACCACTGTTTCTATATTCGATAGGGTTGTAATTATAGATTTGAAAGCGTACATTACACTCGTGAAAATTGTACTATGAATAATTATGACTTAACAGTAACTGACTTCCTTCCTCAGTATTTGGACAGAGGCAGTCTTTTCCCTGCTATTCCCAGAGTGCTCAGCATACCATGACAGTGACCACTTCTTTCAGTATGCAGCTGACACTCGGAACATTTCCAGACTTTTACTCGGGGTATGCTAACTTAACTAAGAATTTCATCGGCATTCTTGACCTGAAATAGTGTTGACATCATAATACGTACCAACATAAATTGTTTCTAGAAATTGTTTACTTGTGGTTGTTTATTTTAAACATAAATGATCTAGACATCTGGGGATCCGGGTTAGAATAGATCCTCAGTACCCCTTGCTTGTCGTAAGAGGCGACTAAATGGGGCGGTCCTTCGGATGAGACCTCCGAAACCTAGGTCCCGTGTCACGATAAAGATACCTCCCTGCTCAAAGGCCCTGAACGCCGAGCATAGGCCTAAATTTTGCAGCCCTTCACCGGCAATGGTGATGTCTCCATTCGAGTGAAAAATTCTCAAGTGGGACGTTAAACAATATAAAATCAATCAATCTAGATAGCTTAATAAATATTTGACAAAGATACTATTATGCTCATTTATTGATAGTTGCTGTTTTGAAAAGGTACGTCAAAATAATGTTATGATAATGATTTTATCATTCTTCAGCAATGACTTCTGTTATTGGTTGGTGGACGTAGGCACGGGGAATTATTTAAACATCAGCATCATGCATACAGATGATGAGTATGGTTCAGACCCTGGAGGACTCACAGTATACGACGGTAAGATCAATCCACAGTTTTTCTTTTGCATCCTTATTTATCTCAAACATGATATATTTTCAAAAGTCTCAGTATCGGTAGCAAAATATAGATAAATAGAAATATTTTATGATGCAGGCAATTCGAATACGGCGGCCATTTTGGGGACAATATCTGATAAAGCCCAGACCGAATCCGGTTCTGTTGTCTTGGGAACCAGTCAGCGGTATGCTTATTTCGTGTACTACAGGCGAAGTGTTAACTTGTACAGAGGTTTCGTGCTCAGTTTCAACAGAGTGGGTGAGTTATTAAAATACTAGTATTCTAGTGTTGAAGAATAGTAATAAAGTGTGAAGAAATAATTAGGATACTGGGGTGTAGATGTAATAAAAATTAATAAATCGATAAATAAAATATACATTGGATTAAATACCAAAAAAGAGAAAGAAAATAAAATAAACAAATAATTGAAATAAAGAATTGATAAGTAAATAAATGAAATGAAATAGAACCAAAAAAACCCCACACTGATTAAATTAAAAGAATAATTTAGCTAACATTCATTCAATTGAAGTCATAGGGTTGAATACCGTTAAAGACGAAACGGTGCGAAATCATCCCGATACTTTGAATCGAAATGATACTTTTTATCGATACTTTAATGTATAATCAAAAAGTAACTGATGGAGAGAGTATGGTATAAATATATGATTTTACACTTTTTTGGTTTTTAACCTCTTTAGATAAGAAACAAAAAGTTAAAAATAAATAAAAACTAATTATAATAAGGTAAAAATAAAAATTAGAAATATATGTTCGTAATTTAGTTTAGATTTTATTTTTTCATCCCTAGTAGTTGTAAAATACTGAGGGGTTTCGAATATTTTTTCTGGTAGAATGCTTCTCTTGCATTTATTGAGAGAGTTTGCTTCTCTTCATCAAATTCATTTGCTGTACATGTAGCATATGGGGCATAAAATCACGTGTCAAACCTGTATTTTAAAACCGTATGATTTTGTGGGAAAAATGTATATATATTTCATTCTTTACCTTCAAATTTTTTTTAGAAATATGTTTCATCCCTTCCCAGAATGGCTAATCACTGTGATAAGTATTAAGCGTCAGACATAAATGTTCTCAAAGTTTTTCTCCGATCCCGATTCCTCAATCTTAAATCACAAGCTATTCATTAATTCATAATAGATGACTTTAAAGTCTCAACAATGAAATTAAAAGTTTTCGAGTTTGTTTTCATGTTTACGCTTCAAGCGGTTTGTTTTCAGTAAAAGTACGGTGACACTAATAGACAAAGATAAGGAAAACCTGATGAGTTATCGCTTCTGTTCAGTAATTAAAATAAATGTTGCAAACTAAAAGTTTTTAAAAAGTAATGCTAAATAGCTACACTTTATTGATTTATTGATTGTATATTGTTTAACGTACCTCTCGAGAATTTTTCACTTTTGAAAATCGCACCTGAATAACTGAAATGTGGAACAGGGGTCGTATGTTGGATTTCCTCAATTAGCTTAACGGTAAAAAGCACGTTTTTGTTGTTGTTGTTTTTTAAGATTATAGATTTATTGATACATGTATATAAATACCAATATCCATACGTCGATACCGGTATGAAATGAAACGGTATTTTACCGGTACTTTTGAAACAAGTCCTCGGTACGGTATTGATGCCGAGTACCGGTGTCCAACCCTATTCTTGGGTTAGTATAAAGACTTGGAATATGCTTCTTCAGAATTTGGTTTAGGTCGTTCAGGATAGGGTGGTACATTGTAAACACTGGAACTCTGTCACCTACCGATTTGTTTTGACAGAGTCCGAAAATTTCTGGTAGATAAAGGGTTAACACTGTATCCGTCAACCCAAAAGACCACATCAAAGGGGATGCGGATTTCATTTATATGTGGCAACTTTTACAGCGACTTGAGATGCTTGCCCACATTACAATTTTTACCATTATAATTCAAGAGTTTGGTCATACAATCTGTTTCGTTTCGTTCTGTTTCGTTAGATTTTGATTTGATTTCGTTTCTTTTTATTTTATTTCGGTTGGTTTCGTTTCATTTCATTTCGAACTCTACAGGTGCTCCTTATATGCCACCGTATTTCAGCCTGTTCATAAATTATTAAAATTTTACTTCTAATGTATTCAACGTAAATCAGCGTGTTTACTTTAATTTCCATACGTCTTAATACGTTGAAGCTACAGGCCTTAAAGTGTGGTTGATGAACTTTATCAATGATGATGATTTTGATGATTTTAGGGTCTCCGCCCGCGCCCGTCCCGGTGCCCACACTGAGTCCCTCGGTTGTTAACAATACCTGCGGAGATAATACATTGTTGTCGTCTGAGAACATCACTAATTACGTCACTTCCCCGAACTATCCATTCGATTACGACAGGTTAGTATTGTTTGCGATAGTACGCTTTATCATGATAATGGTTGACTTTCTTTCGAAACTCAAATTTTCAACGAAGAGACATATTCAATGATCTTCTAAATGTTTCAGTGCGGGCTATCTCAGTAGTTAAAGCGTGACGCTAACGACCGGTAGGTCACGGATTTCAGTCCCGCGGGAATCTAAGCTTTTATTTTCAGTGATTTTTCACAAAAACAACAATTTTCAACAAATTTCAAAAGTTTCCAATTTTCAAACTATTGTTCTACTTTTAAACATAACATTTTTCTTTGGTGTTTCATATGTATGAAAGTCATTAATAAAATTACATGCTGCATCGCTTATGACCTATTAAACTAAACTTTATTTTAGTGATTCGTCATGTGTCTGGATCATACGGACGACAAACGAGAGCTATATCATTAAGCTATGGTTCGAAGCGATTGACCTCGAGGTTTGCTGCGATTTTTTGCAAATATATGACGGTAAGAACATGTTGATTTGCTTAAAGTATATGTCTCTTATTGTAAGGAACATAGAATGTTCACTAATTTAAGGTAAGAAGCGTTGTAATTCCCGGTTCTCTATTTAAAGCCCGTAAATTCTTCAGTTTCATGAATTTAAATGTAAAATCGGACCTCCATAATCACTGCAGGTGAGACTTCTGCCTACTCACTGCTGGGCACAGTTACTGGGAACTATTACAATTCGTCAGGACTTCCAGTATACATGTCTACCGGAAGTGCAATTAGACTCCATTTTGTCAGCGATGAGAGGACTCAACAGACTGGATTCAAGATAGGATTTCTATCCATCGCTTCTGGTACTACCATAACAATATTTCATTACGAACAGTTATGTCTGTAAACATGAACATGTCTTTGTATCATTTCCTTTCTTTCACTTCGTAGAGACTCCATCCTGTGTAAATCAGAGCGTTACCACGACCTTAACAGCTACACATGCAGAGCAGAATTTTGAATCCCATCCTGAGTATGCAATATGGCAAAACTATAACAAGTAAGGTGGAGAAATTGCTATCTTCTTTGAATATTTCACCATTTAAAAAAATACCGATCACGGTGGCTCAGTGGTAGAGCTCTCGCCTCGTGAACGGAAGGTCGTGAGTTCGAGCCCCGCTCGGGCCGGCCGCGTCAAACCTAAGACGTTAAAATAGGTAGTGATTGCTCCTTCGCCAAGAGCTCGGCATTACGAAGTGAGAGTCACGGGTCTTTCGGATGGGACCTTATAAACGGAGGTCCCGTGTCGCAGCAGGTGTGGCACGTAAAAGAACCCTCACTGCTAAAAGCCATTAGTGCTAAGCATAGGTCTAAATTTGCAGCCCCGTCACCGGTAATAGTGACAGTCGCCAGATAGCTGAAAAATTGCTCAGGCGACTATAAATAAAACAAACAAACAAACAAACAAACAAAAACCATTTAAAACAGGCGCGGATACGGCTTTTTTATTCAGGGAGGGAGTCCAAAAGGCCGGAGATCTGCGACCTGGTTCCAGGGCGAAGCCTTCGGAATTTCCACGTTTTTACAGATAGTCAACTATGCGACATCGGCACCCACAATTGATGTATAATGTGTTCAGCGAAAATAAAGGCATATATGAGGCATTTAAGACAAAACAAATTATAGTGCGATACTAGGGTGAAAGATGACTATATTTTCTTTCAGTTGGAAATTCCAGGGGGGGGGGGGGTCCAGACCCCCCACCCTTCTAGATCCGCGACTGAAAAATATTTCAACAGGTCCTAACATTCATTGATTCAGTGTTATATGTCGACATTGGTTTTGCGTTATATTTCGAACACGTCCTTACACCATTGGTTCTGTGTTTTTATCAACATGTCCTCACACTCCTTGGTTCTGTGTTGTATATCAACAGGCCCTTAAACCTATTGGTTCTGTGTTATATATCAACAGGTCCTGACACCGACTGATTCTGTGTTATATATCAACAGGTTCTGACATCCATTGGTTCTGTGTTATAAATCGACACGTCCTTACACCTGTTGGTTTTCTATTAGATGTCAACAGGTTAGGATCTGCTGATCTTCATCATTCTTCGTACTTTCAGCTCCTACGACGTAACCTGGCTGATAGAAAAACCAAAGGAGTCCGACATTCTGTCCCTGCAGTTCGTGACTTTTCACGTGGAACTTTCCGATGGGTGCACCTTTGACAACGTCAAGATATACAAAGGTTAATTCTGTTTAAAATCTTGTGTAATCATTTTGCAAAGTGAATTGTAGAGAATATTAAATCCCTGTTCTTAAGTATTTTATGAAGGACTTTTACAAATATATATGCTTTATATTATTGGTCGTTTAGATATTTCTATTTTTTTTTTAATGTCTTCTCCCCTAATTTCAATAAATATATTCATGTATCTTTGAAGTTAAACAATATTTAAACATATGACAGCAAAATAGACACTGTAAGTGAAAGCAGAAAAGAATTGTCGTACAGATTATACAGGTACACTTTTGCTTTGTATGACACCTGCTGTCATATTTACTTGTATAATTACAAATATAGCCCTTTCTCACAAAATTCGGGAATTACAAGTAATTATGTTCTAAATTCATGTGACGTCCTTAAACCGATTTACCAATTGATACTGAAATAAATTCATTTTCAACATGACCACTCCTGTTTAAGTAAACAAACACAAATGTGCCGCTCTTACTCCCAAAATGTTTTGTTTAAATCAAATATGGGTACTAACTTTATTTTAGTGTGTTTTTTGCTTCCGGATAATAATATTGAAGAACAAGGAAAATGAATTCGATTGAATTGCAAAATATGAGGACACCTACATATGGTACATGGACATTGTCCATTTCGTGGATAAAGTGGTATTCCAAAATGTATGAAGTAGTAAAAGCGACATAAGTCAAACAGACTATCGTTGATTGTATGGCGCTTTACCAATTTAGCATATTCTTTTATCATATTTCAGCATTAGATAATTAGAACAATTCTGAGATAGACATATATACTATAACAGTTTGTACAACTATTTTCCCTAGCCAAACCTACAATAAACCCAGTGTTTCGTTTTGTAGGACCTTGTTTATCCAGTCCTTTGGCGCAAACACTTTGTGGAGACATTGATGGAAATTCAAGCACATTCACATATTCTACAGGGAAGTTTCTTTTGTTGCGATTTAAAACCGACGAGTCAGTGACAGACAAGGGCTTTTCTGTCATCTACAAGATTGTAAACTCGACATCATTAGGTATTTTGTGTTGTAAACTTTGACTTTACAAAACTTGTCCATTACGGTAATACTGTAGATTACTTTTATTTCGCGAGGACTTATGTTCGCGTGAATACATTGATGAATCTACTAGTCTTCTAGAAGCAAGAACCATATTTTAACGAATAGTTAATCTCAAGAAATTACGCATAAATAATGGTTCTTGCGAGTAAAATGTGATTTACAGTACGTAACCAAATCCTAAGAAAATATTACCTGTATACATAATCCTTAATGCTCTTAATGAACCTACGAATGTTTTCCTTCCTTGTCTGTTAAGAGTAATTTGATAGCTTTGAAATTTTGTAATTAGCTATGGATTAATGAATTTGTGCATCGCCAGTTCCGTTGTAGGCTCTCTGAAAATGTTGTCTTTGTTTTCAGATAATACCTCCACCACTTCTGGCTTGCCTGATTATGCACGCTACACGATTGCGGGTATCATTACAGCTATTTTGCTGATTGGTGCAATATGTGGTTGTGTGTGCTGTTGCAGGAAACTCTGTCCTAAAACTGCAAGTTTAAAGACGGTGGCAAAATCCGAAATGAAGAGAAATTTGGTCATTGTTAACACTAATAAACCGAAGAAAGTGAAAGTACCCATGAAAAAGAAGAGAACATCAAAATATGGTGACAACAAGGTCTCGATTGATTCTCCGAAGTTTCCGTTGGCTGGACCAGGTATAAATCCTGTTGCACCTCCTTTTCCACTAGATTTGAAAGATGCCAAATCTGGAGAGAAATCTGCGGATACTTCCACACAACTTCCCCCAGCAAAAGAGAAAAATGTGAAAGACCCAAAGCCAGATAGCATATCAACTAGTGCAATAAAGGTCATAACGAATACTCATGACCAAGTATCCCTGACCCCACTTGACCCGGATGTTCCTATTGACTTTTCCACTATCCCACCACCTTTTGACTATAAGGACCCTTGGCAGCTTGCCAAAGATTGAGTTACATATCTTAAAATGGAATAACTTTCTTTCTTATCAATACTCACTGTGATCATTTATTGAGTGCTTACTCTTTAAGCATTGACCGTAAAGAATGATGGAATATACTATATTTAATCCATGTCAATTTTGGTGCCATGAAATATAAAAAGGCTTGAATGCTTTGCCACGGTGTTATGTATAGGACTTATAAATACATGTTAGTTTTATTAGGCTACAATCGAGCGCTCGGTTTATTATCCCGAGTACTCCACTTATAATGTTTTATTCTTTTATGTAATCAATATAATTATTTCGTTCATACTAAATATTATCCCGTTCGCTCGACTTAATTTCTCGAGCGCTCGACATTTTATCTCGTGCGCACGACATTCTCTTTTTTATTGGGGGATATTTTTTCAACTCAAAGTACTAGTAATTCGCTGTTAATTTCATAATTGTTTCAATGAAGTTATCATAATTTCTTTCTAGGAGTGTAATCGCGACGTTTTAAATTTCCACAATATCGTTTTTAAGTTCCTCTTAGTTTGCCTTATGACTGTCAGGAACTTGTTACACGTATGGCTTATATAATGGAAACCAATCAGGAATTCCGTACATACCAGAACTGCACATCTATAACAGTGGTCCCTACATCTCCTATTAGCGTTAATTAATATAAAGCAGTTCATTATGTTAGGTTAAACTTGTATTTACTTGCAATATCTGTAATATCAGTATCTGGCAGTTATTGCATATGGTTGACACAGAAATCGCAATGAATGTCACCTTTGCATATGGGCTAAGACCACGTGATTTTCATTATACAAACATCTTAGCTTTTTTCCTAATAAATGCCATTTAATAGAGATACATTGGTAGGTAGATGTTTAAATATGACTTGTCTAATACGAGATTACAATAGGTAGTAGATGTGTAAGTATGAATAGCCTAATAGAAATTTCTGGTTGTAAGTAGATATTTGGGTATATATAACTAGCCTAATAAAAACAATCTGTGGTTACTAGATGTTTAGGTTCGACTTACTTAGTATGTAGACCATTCTCGTGCGTTTAATCTAGCCTTTACACTGTCTGCATTTAGCAATATGAAAACGGAAAGACTGTGTCTAGCTCGGATACATATATTGATTATGTAAAGTAGTTGTGGTTCTTATGATATATTGTTTGGACATAAGGTGGATTCATTCATCCTATACACGTGGTCTTGTTGTCTTTGTCGTGCGACTCGAGGCTGAGGAAAAAAGCCAGCAGTAATGCTAAAGTTGTGATACAGTAAGTATTGCTTCAAAATTGAAGAATTGTCCCTTGCGTCTATTGTGCGAATGGAACGGGACGGTGTGCAGACAAATTAAATCAAAATAATTTTCTCATGAAAATGCTTTAATATTCTAAAATATTCACCGCTTGCTCCGAACGAGAATATGAAATCAAAACTATGAAGTGATATTCTTTTTTAATCGGAATAAAGCACAGAGCAGTGAAGATATAGTTTAATGGGGAAAGCACGACATCAAATCACGTTGTCGGGCCGACACAATTCAAACAACATCCCGTTGTGCGACATTGCTGTAGGGAGCTAGCTATCGTCCGTCAGTGTCATTTTGCCCCCCCAAAAAATGTTTGAATGTTAAAAGAGGCTAAGTCGCGATGACACAGAACATTTAATCAATGCACAACTTGCGTACAGCAAATTCATTTACACATCACGCTGTTGCACAAATCAACAAAATACACGTTACATTAAAACAACTGAATACAACTGGCCGTTGTGCAACAAACTTAAAAAATGCAAAGTTTGGCTGATATATATATAGCTATACACATCACTACCATATATAATGCTATAATCGTCGGCGACTGGAGTTTTACCGGCAACCCTTTCAACAATTGCTTATCGTAAGAGAAGATCAGATGGGCGGTCATTTGGATGAGACCGCAAAAACCGAGGTACCGTGTCACAACAGGTGTGACACGATAGCGATACCTCCCTGCTCAAAGGCCGTAAGCGCCGAGCATAGGCCCAAAATTTACAGCCCTTCACCAACAATGGTATGGATGGATGGATGTATATTGCTTAACGTCCCACTCAAGAATCTTATACTCATATGGATACGTCACCATTGCCAGTGAAGTATGTGGGGGGGGGGGGGGGGGGGGGGGGGGGTAAAGTGGTTTACACGCTCTGCTGGATCTAAGCCAGTTTTCATTTATTTGCATATTGTGATTTCCAGCGCTTGTTCGGGTGTATAAAAGACAATAGAAGCACATACCCGTCTTTATAACAAACGATATGCAACAATATGATTGATCTTAAAATCACTCCATTCTGTTCTCTAAAGATTGCATTCACTGCACTATAACCATACACCCTCCCTGTATACAGGTAAGGTTTTTCTGTGTGATACTCAGCTGATCGAGAAGGCCCATGTTGATTCTTCAGACGAAGCTCAACTGCAGACAGACACTAATAACAATGTACAATGACTGAAGTGACGATACCTTATATATATATACATGTCGTTAAAATTGTGTTGCGTTGTGGGGGGGGGGGGTGTATTTTTGGTTGGGTTTTTAGTTGTGTTTTTTTGTTGTTGTATTTGGGGGGGGGGAGGGGTTATTTTTTTTTTATTTTTTTTTTTTTTTTGTTTTGTTTTGTTTTTGTTTTTTGGGGGGTTTTTTGTTGTTGTTTTTTTTGTTTTTTGTTTTGTTTTTTTTTTATTTATTTTTGTTTTTTCTTATATGATATATGTTCATTGATAACCAAATACATTTATAAAGATGGAAGTACAATATGCACGTGTGCAGCTCCTTGATTTCTTTGTGAATGAGATAACTGTTTGATGTATTTGATAATAGGATATTAAACGACATGGCTTCTAATTCTTATTTCTATTATTGAATGTGTGATAAACTAATCAGCCTCTGGACCTTTCTCGACTGATACAGTCGTCAGGGCTTCTAGGTGTGGCGGCGTGATATAGAAATTTTCTATACAATGTTTATGAGAGCTAGTACAAAGTGAACACCTTACAAAGTGCATAGTTTCTGGATAAATGGCATACACAGTATACTCAGACAAAAGTAAAACAAAAATCATTTACTAGCATTTATTAAATAATCCAGATTAATTGGTGCGCTCTCAGACATTCTCAGAATCTCAAGCAGTATTTCATGTCATGTATCTTTTAGTGGTAAAGTACAAAGATTTCCAAATGTAAATTAAATGTTAAATTAACGTTCTAAACACCGTAAGACGTATCATTCTAACCATATTCTTCCGTCTGTAATAATTGTATCACATTCCAAATTTCCGAGTTTAATTCACATTCAAATGACTGCGGAATCCAATACGTCTTGGTCGAGGCCTAGGACGTCGCAGAGGTCGGCCTGCAAAAAATATTCCACCCCTTCTGCTCCCCTCAGTATTTATATTTTGCGAATTCGGCAGCTTATCTGTAATCATTAAGTTAACATATGCATTCATATAAGCCCATGGGCCACAACGCTCACCTGATCTACCTGATAAAATATAGATTTGGAACAAAGGAGTGTCCTCCCCGACACAGGTGAATACTCTACAGGTCCCTGGATGCATACAAAGCATCTTACCATAATCTACTTACACTTCTTGGAAAGATTCTATGGTATTACTCTAAAGGTAAATGGAGCTTTACAGTCGACCAACTTCTTTCGCTCATGGGGAGTCACAATTCATATCTTCCCTTATACTACATATATTATATACTTAAAGATATTTTTCTAATCTTTTTGTAGGCTTCTGTATATATATATATATATATATATATATATATATGAATGATTGATTGATTGTTTGTTTTACGTACCTTCGAGATTTTTTCACTCATATTGAGACGTCACCAGCTGTAGGTGAAGTACCACAAATTTAGACCTATGCTTAGCGCTCAGGGCCGTAGCAGTTAGGGTTCTTTAACGTGCCAGCGCCTACCGTGACACGGGACCTCCGTTTTTAAGGTCATATCCTAAAGACCCGTGACTTCTGAATGCCGAGCGTTTGGCGAAGGAGCAATCACTACCTATTTTTGCGTCTTAGGTTTGACACGACCATGGCACGAGCGGGGCTCGAACTCACGACCTCCCGGTTACGAAGCGAACGCTCTAACCACTGAGCTACCGCGACTGTGAAATTAATAATATGAGATTGATCACTACCTTTTCATTAAAAAGATACTGGAGTTCCGTATTGACACTATTTCTGTAGTCTTTGGTGATCAGGTCGTCCCACAGTATGCTAGGATACCTATGGACTCACGACCTTCCGGTCACGAAGCGAACGCTCTAACCTCTGAGCTACCGCGACCGGTGTATATATCGCGACCACTGTATATATATATATATATATATATATATATATATATATATATATGGTCCCATCCTTTGCCCGTTATATTATAGTTAGGTTAGAAGCATAGTATCAGCAGAATTGAATGTAATTACGTAAAACGATATTCAAAATATTATTTTAAATGTTACTTGATTACCATTTAACCAATTACCTGACACATTGTTGTAATTTGACAAAGTTTAACATTGTGGTTACTGTGATGATTTATTTTAAAAATTTCAACTCTAAAGTTTGTTTCTGTATTTAATTTGGCTCTAACAATGTCCCAGCGGGGTCATGGTTTTAAACAAACTTCAATCTACACATCTATTGCAAGATAAATATTGTAGCTTTGTAGTCCTTGTGAAGAAAGTTTATAAGATATTTTAAAATATTCTAACATATAAAATTCAAATTCCAAATGTTGCCACATCCAGCCCCAGGGGGTCATAGTTTGGACAAACCTGAATCTACACTACATAAGCATGCTTGTACTTGTATATCAGTTTTGAAATAATGAAGCTCAGTGGTTCTTAAGAACCTTTTACAGATTTTGAAAACTATATTTCGATATATAATTTTAAATCGTTTTTGTAGTCCCGCCATTGCTATAGGGTTCATGGTTTAGCAAAATTACATTTTACTTATGATGAATTGCTAAAATCTCTAGAAAAGTCTTATGGTACAACTGTAAGTCCGGACCAGATCCATTATCAAATCATAAAACACCTTCCTAAATCTACCAAAGAATGTCTTCTGAAAATCTTTAACATGATATGGGAAAGTGGTAAATTCTCATCTTCCTGATCCAAGGCAACAATTATTCCTATTCCAAAACATGGTAAAGATCACTCAGATCCTAATAATTATCGACCAAAATAGCCTTGATAAGCTGCATATGTAAAACCATGGAACGGATGATCAACGAACGCTTGATATGGTTTCTTGGGACTAATAACATTTTAACTGATGTGGCTTCAGGAAAAATCGAAGCACGGTCGACCAGTTAGTAAGACTTTGTCAACAAAGAGCACGTCGTCTCTACATTTTTCTATTTACAAAAGGCATACGATACCACATGGGAATACGGTATCTTATAAAATCTTCATAATATAGGTCTTAAAGGCCATTTACCAAACTTTATTAAGAAATTTTTAAGTAACAGGCGTATCAATGTTCGCTTAGGATCTACATTTTCAAAGAAGAAATGGGCGTGCCACAAGGAAGTTAAATTATTTAGTATAAAAATAAACAGTCTCGCTGATGTACTTAAAAACGGCTTTCATGGAAGTCTGTATGTCGATGACTTTGTTCTCTGTTATAAATCAAGGAATGTGAATTCCATCGAGCGTAAATATAAACAAAATCCAAAACTGGGCTGATGTAAATGGTTTTAAATTTTCCAGAACTAAAACGGCATGCATGCATTTCTATTCTAACCAGAAACACCACGATGATCCGCAGTTGGAATTAAATGGTACTCCAATTAAAGTTGTAAAAGAGGTTAAGTTCTAAGGTGGCATTTTTGATAATAAACTCTCTTTCATTCCACACATAGCAATGCTCAAAGAGAAATGTACAAAAGCCCTTGACATAATAAAGATTGTTGCAAACACAAAATAGGGAGCAGACAAGAATATTCTTATACATCTGTATCGCTCTCTCATCCGGTCTAAACTAGACTATGGCTGTATGGTATACGGAGCGGCAAGAACATCCTGCATTTAAGTCCTTGATACAATCCATCACCAAGGACTTCGTCTGTGCACAACAGCTTTTCGAACTTCTCCTGTAGATAGTTTGTATGTAATGTTGAGGCAAACGAACCACCTCTAGATCTACGTAGAATAAACCTTATCTTACAATGCATTGTTAAATAAAAGGTAATACTGACTGTCCTGTATTTAACGACATTTTCCATCCACAGTTTGAAGATTTGTATGACAAAAATAAGAAGTGTATAAAATCAATTGGTCTCCGAATCAAAAAAATATCAACATGATTCTAACTTACCTTTGGACATCATAAAACCCTCATTACACCCAGAAATACCACCATGGAAATTACTAAAACCTAAAGTTGAACACATCACTTTCTGAATATAAAAAATCTTAAACAAGTTCCGCTACTTTCAATCAAAAAATGTCCGAAATAAAACAGTCTAAACATTCTACGACTGATGTTTATACAGATGATTCAAAAGACTAAAATAAAGTCGCTGCTAATGCAGTAATCAATAACAACGTTTTCTCGGCATGACTTCCAAAGGAAGCAACAGTTTATACCGCCGAAGCAAAGGCTATCCAACTTGCGTTAGAGTACATTAATAATGAATAAACAAAATAAAATTGTTGAGTTCTGGTAACAACAAAGCAGACAAAGAGGCAAAGAATGCACTACAAAATGACATTGTATATTTTAAAATTCCTTACACGGATTTAAAATTTATCATAAAAGTATATGTAAATGATCTTTGACAAATATATTGGGATTTCTGTGACAGAAGTAAACTTTATTCTATTCAAAACAAAGTAAACAAATCGTGTAACATCGTAATGAAACGCCAGGGCAAAGTTAATATTTCAAGAATACGCATCGGTCATTCAAAATTAATACATTCTTATTTATTAAACAGAAAACTTCAACCTGAATGTATATCTTGTGACTGTCCATTAACTATACAACACATTCTTTCGGAATGTAGTGATTTTACGTCCATACGAAATATACTTTCTAATAATGTGCAATTAATGCATGAACTTTTTTACAAATATCGACTATCATATTATTATAAAATATTTACAAGAATGCGACTTTTACAGAAAAAAATTAATACTTTAATTTAACTTATTCATATGAACAAAATATGTATTTTTATCTGTTTACGTATTTTTAACTTTTAAGTCCGTCGGATAGGGCGATAAAGGGTGCCAAGGATTACAACCCCCTTGACACTTAAACGATCGTTTCCTTGATTTTTGAAACAGATCAGGTTCAGTGGGGGCCGTCAGAGGAACTTTAACTTTCACAACCAACCATATTTCAGTTGCTTAGCCGCCGTAAAATGGCTGAAATATTGCCAACTCAGCGTAAAACCCCAATCAATCAAACAAACTGCACCTGTGTGATGATGTACGATGATAATAAGGACGAGGGACAGATTTTGACCAGAAAAGCTCACTTGAGCCTTCGCCTCATCTATATAACTAATGTATTAATTTTTGTTCTAGAAAGTTAAGTTTTACTTACTTTGCGGTTGCTCGTCCTGAATAGGACTGGCCCGAATCACACAGACAGCCACCATAAGTACAACTACAGCTATAACAGGTTTTATGTTCATCTTTCCAGATTGATTTTTGATTGTAAAACAGATGTGTGCGGATATTTTTATAGGCTAATGCACGTGTGACAAATCACGCTGCTGTGACAAGTGAATCGTGTGCTACAGTACCAGGCTTTTTCTACTACGAACATGTCTGCTGCCTCTCCTAGATAAGTATTTCATCAGGAAATAGAAAGGGTTATTGAATTAAACATAGTAAGTAGTTCGACCGAGATCATACGTATACATAGGTCGCGTGACTAGCATAACATAAGGCGTACGTAACAGACACTAAGTGCTTGTCTAATACATTACTTCTGTCAGATGTCGGGGGACATTTTTTTGTTCTGAAACACGTGGACAGATGATATACATCAGAGTCAGATTATGAAAAATCATATTTCCCTTTTATGTTAATACTTAACTTGTATTTCATATTGGTGTACTTCATAAATCATGATCCTAAATTACATGTAATCCATACATACTGGTGCACAAAACATGTTCTGAGCAGATGTCCTTTCTCGCTTTGATTTTTTTGTAGTTGGGCTAAATCCACACCAATATTTGGATACTGTGCACAATCCAAAAACTCTGTCTGTCCTACTTAAATACCTACCTTTCCTCTGGCCCATCCTCCTTCCCTCTCAGCTACATGCCTTTTGCTGGACTATGTAGTTTTTCACATGAATTTCTTCAGCAACTGACCACGTGTTTTAGTTTCGTATTTGCACCTACCTATATGCTAGGAATCATGGTGACACCTACATGTTGCATATCAGTTGGTTTTTTCCATTAAGCACTTGGCTACTCTTGACATATATCCTTAAATTTGTACATGTGATATCACTTCAAATATGGGGTAATTTCATTTTTTAAGAAAGTTAACCCTATAGTGCTAAACTATCCCTGCTGCCTCATGTAATTTTGAAAGACTCGTTAATACATTCAACACAATCCATGGATCTCACTTCCTCGTTGGGAGATGTGGTAGATCAGATTTGGCAACACCAACGGTCTTCCGCTGTAGACTAACATAATTTCAACACGATCATGTTTTACACTCTGAAAGTATCATCAAATAATGACTGATTAGAATTAAGAGCGAATCAAATCCAAGAATAAAAATAGGTTCTATATAATTTGGCCACGGTCTGGGTAATGTGTTTCACATTCACGTCCTATTTTCAATATGTTGGTTGGAATATACGTATAGTCTAGGATAATCATACAACTCTTTACATATGAAAATGTAACCATAGACGCCTAGTAACGGAACAGTAAATATATACTACTCAAAGTTTGATAAGGATCATATTTTTCAGCACTTGTAAAACTTTCAACAAAGGTGAATGACAACCAACACAGAGTGATTTATGTTCAGAAATGTTTACTTCAAGAAATTGTGACAGAAAAATTTGGCAAACATGACATTTCATCGCATACTCCTAAGGTAAAGGGAGAGTACCCTGAAAAGCATGGTAATTTCATGATCACGGAATTGTTTAAACTCTGCACATTCCATTTCACACTGCACAAACAAGTGTCAATAGCGGATATGGCCTCCGTTAGCTCCAATGACAGCTTGGCAACGTCGTCTCATGCTTCCAACGAGGTTTTGAATGGACGCAAGAGAGATATTGTTCCATTCTTGGATCAGAACATTTTCAAGTTCCTGGAGGGTGGCTGGTTGTACAGGACGACGTGAAATCGCTACCTGAAGCATATTCCAGACATGCTCGATAAAGTTGAGGTCTGGAGAACGAGCTGGCCAGTCCATACGAACAATTGTCTCACGTTCCAGGTACTCGTCCACCACCCTAGCACGATGTGGACGTGCATTATCGTCCATGAGGATGAAGTCAGGACCAACAGCACCAGCATATGGTCTCACGTACACATCCAGGACTTCATCCCTGTAGCGCACTCCAGTCATCGTGCCTCGCCTTAGGACATGGAGATCAGTTTGTCCAGCTCGACTGATTCCTCCCCAAATCATCAACGACCCACCACCATATCTGTCATGTTCAGCAACATTAGCGTCCTGATATCGTTCTCCTGCCCTTCTCCACACTCGTGCACGACGATCTGTGAAGTCAACACAAAACCTCGACTCGTCTGTGAAAAGTACAGGGGCCCAATCAGCAACCCTCCAATTCACATGAGCCCTGGCCCAATTCAAACGATCTTGTCTGTGTCGCTGAGTAAGAGGGATGCGAATACAGGCTCTCCGGGAACGAAGACCACCTTCATGAAGACGATTACGCACAGTTTGCGTGGAAATGTTAACTCCAGTTGCATTCAGAAGATCATTTCTAAGCGCAGTCGCCGTTGCAAACCGATGACGTCGTGCTGAAATCAAGAGAAAACGGTCATCTTGCTGCGTGGTGGACCTTTCTCTGCCGCCTCCATGTCGATGAGAAGCTGAACCATGAGCTTGATACCGGTTCCAAGCTCTGCAAACAACGCTCTGACTGACACCCAATAGCTCTGCAACGTGACGTTGTCTTGCACCATTTTCGAGCATTCCTATGCATCTGGCCAATTCTTCAATAGTCAAACGACGTCTTTGACGTTGTGGAGGCATTTTCATAGAGTAACAGTGACTTAAACGAGGTCAGATGTAAAGACAATGGCCAAATTCAAATCAACGACAAGCACTCAGAAATGTGAATAATGTGGGTACCATGCTTCACGTGCTACTCATGATCACTGCAGCATGCATTTCCCTACCTAACCTGTGTTTTGAGGCTCAAGAGGGGTCAGTCCAACACTATGATGAAATTTGCGTGTCTTATCAATTCATATATTGATTTTATAATGTAAGAACTATATGATCCTTATCAAACTTTGAGTAGTATATTTGGGATTTGCGCATGTTTAAATTAACGTTAATTACTTATCTTTCATTTTATTCGAAATTTCAAAATTAGATATGTACTTTACATGGAAAGAACGGAGATAAGTATTTATTACTTATAAACATTATTTCCACTTGATTACATGGTAAAACATGGGATTGATAATTCAGTAAATATAGATAACCAGAGAGACAAGCTTATTCGAGCCTTTGGTTCAGGTGAGCTAAAACTTAAAATAGTACGTCAATATTAATCCCAACTAACTTCAGCATATAATGACTATTCTCCATATAAACCCCTGAAAAGTTCATATACGTCATTAAACTCCCCATGGATGGCTGGCGTTGACACAATGAAAAGCCCAGAGTGCCATGCATAGGCCTAAATTTGTGACACTTCATCTAAAGCTGGTGACGTCTCTATGTAACTGAAAACTTTCGGAGGGTCGTAAAATAAAAAAAGTATTAACAAGAAACCTATGGGCCTTATTGCCGACTTTAGCAGTTGCATTTTTCTTAGTAAAACGTCTGACAGACACCTCGCGTACCAACCGATTCCACGGGGGAAGGGTTTGCTGTCGTTTACGTTGATTTTAAAAGCTAGATATACAATTGTATACTTTATGAGGATGTTCACTTATTAATGATACAGTTGTTATATTCCTATATAAATTATACTATCGATTAATTACACTGTCGATTTTACTGTATTCTATTTGAAGGTTGTACCGGTGCGGTAGTTCACATGGAGGTTTTTTATAGAATTTTCTTAATTATCTCAGCGAAAACCTGTTGTCCCTCTATTACCTAATGATCTTCTCTTACCAGGCATTTGACCTTTCATTTTATTGAATCTGAATTCCCTTTATCCAAGGCCACCTTGTTAAAGTTGGTTGAAATTGGTCCATTTCCATTTTGGTTCAAAAGATATCGATTATATTGTTTGTTTTTGTTTGTTTGTTGTTTTCCGCCACACTCAAAAATTTTTCAGTTATCTGGTGGCGTCCAGTTATTGTAGGTGGAGGAGAGAGCCCGGGAAGAGACCACCGACCTTCCGAAAGTAAACTGGCTAACTTTCTCACATATATCGGCGCGAGCGAGAATCGAATCCGCGCCGACTAGAGGTGATAGGCCTTGTGATTTTGGCGAAAAACAACAAATAAAGAAACAAACACACACACACACACACAGATATATATTATATATATATATATATATATATATATATATATATATATATACACACACTCAGTAGTGGATTACACCAGAGGACCACTTGCACTTCCGAGGAGGTATTGCACCAAAGTATTTAGTGGAAAAAACACTTAACCGGAAAGTGTTGCACCCTGTAAGATGTAGGTGCGAAAGATCGATTACAACAAAAAGCAAAATAGTATCATCTTATGACTTAGCTAATTGTACTGATCCAGGATTTGCATACCAGGTACTGTGTCACTCTATGCATCCGTTCTTCCTTATTCGTAGTTCCTTAATAATTCATATAAATAATAGGTTCGGGTATTATTCTCATACCATTACATATCAACCATAATAGAAGATGAAACTGAAACCTGCTGCAGTTCTGCTATTTGTACTGATTCTCACTTTCACTGTTACGACAGTTTGTACCAAACACGACGAACAGCGGCAAAGTAAGTGGCAGTTACTCATAATGAAAAAAAAATAATCCTGAAATAATACGGGTTCAGTTGAAAACGTTTGCATGGGTCTTAAATTTTGAAGACAGATGTTGGAAATGACATAATTTTTTCAACTGTTATCATAATTAGTTATAAAACTTTATGTTTGTCATTAATTGTTCCATAGGAGAAGGTGTTCTAAGTTTTAAGAACCTGTACCTGATCCTTTTGTTATTAACATCTTGACAATAAAATATGTTCAAAGTCAAAACTGTTATCATTACAGGCAAGACAAAAAATGTCCTTAAAAATTGGACGTTCAGGAGAGGTGGAGTAGCTTTTGCAAGTGAACTGCGGAGCCTCACCAAACGTCCATTGAAATTTTTATTGAAAAAAGTCATACGACGGACATAAGGTTGGATTCTGTTGTCATTTTTCCTTCCCGCTTAAACTATTTCTATTATGATATCGCCATAACAGCTGTGAAAACATGAAAGTGTATTTGATCAACACAAAACATCGAATGTCATTATTTAGAAAGGACATTGGTGTTCAGAATATCAGCATAATTTTGAGATATCTGTACCATACCAGCAAGAGGAATGAATCATCGCCGTGATGGACTATGGGCTGACAGCTCTGGAAAGCACTGGGTTTTTTTTTTATTTGGATGTGTGAGAGTGCATCACTTATATATTAACACATTACTTAATGTATATTTGTATTTGATGGGTTTTTTTCTACTTTTTTAGTAAAATATACTGTCTAAGCTAACTGAAGTTTTCAGAGACTTAAATACATTCTGGTGGATGTAATATTTGAACATTTTTTCCATATCATACCTCAATGGTTCTATAACAACCCAAAGGGCACAAGATCTGCTTTTAACTTCCTGTGTAGCTTCTTTGTGCATTTGCAGTTTTGATACATTTCGACCTTGCTTTCAAGAGTTTTGTCCCTTAATTTGAAATTTAATGTATAGCGGGTACATGATACAAGATAGGCCGTCTTATTTTAAAGAGTGCTTGTATGGGAATTGAAGATATGTATGTAGTAGGGATTTTAAGAAAATGTAAAATTATTGATCTTAATAAGATTTGAGGAAATATGGATACATGGCTAATCAATATCATGGAAAAGAATTCCTTAAATAAAACGCCCAACATAAGCCTGTGACGGGAGGATTATGCAATGTTTCCGGTACTCTTGTTAAATAACGGTATACTTTTGACAAATAAGTTGATGTTACAGAAATTTCAGCAAAAGTTTCGTTTTGCAACTTCTACAGTCCCTTAGTCGTTACAACGGTCTTTGCTACTACAACCTGTTATTAGGTCAAATGTTGTCTGACATGTTTCAAACCAGTTGTTGGGCCGTTATTTATATACATATACCGATTTTGACTACAGATAACTCCATTTACCTGATCAAGATATAGGGCTCACGGCAATTGTGACCAGTCAACAGGGGATACTTACTCCTTCTAGACACCTGATTCCACTTCTGGTGTGTCCAGTGGTCCGTGTTTGCCCAACTTGTATTCTTTATAGAATTTACGATTTACTGTTCGGTATCTTCACTTTTGTGCATATAAAAGCCGTTTTGCATAGTAGCCAACTTTTATTCAATGAAGGTTTTAACACACAGGCAATAAAGCTTCCTCATAATGAAGAAAATGCCATGTGTTAAACTGAATAGAGACAAACAACCTCTTTCTTTTTCCCACTTGTAACTGGAAAACTTTTCTGTGGTTGGTTGGGTTCATTGCCAATGACAGGGACATTCCATTCTAACGTTGAACCTGAATGAAGGAGTTATCTACCCTTTGTAATTCAGGAAGTATCAGATGTGTACCTAGCAGAAAACTGTTTCTGTAGGACTCCACGTTTCCGAATTTTATCGATAATTCCAAATGAAACACCAACAGTTTTTTAATCCGTTAACAATTGAACATATTTAGCTTAAATTCAAATTCTTTTCAAAGGAACACTTCTATGTAAATATATCGTTGACCTATGGGACTGGTATTGGTTTCAGTCTTTACAAACAGCTTGATTTCCATTCGGTCGAAGACTTTAGGCTACATGTGTGTAGTTATTTGTTTCTCATGCATCGCTTTAGTTATAGTCAATACACTTAACTTGTAAGAAACCATTTCACAATCGTTATCTGAACAGCATGAATTTTTAGTCCCTTATCTTTAAATTTCATTTTGTATTTTTCACTTTACTTTTAACAATGCAATTACTTCATATGCATTTACTTACAACTCATTTATTTGGAAATAATATTTTAAAAAGTCATTGGTGTGAGAAATTCAAATTATGAAAATGAGATTCAAGAAATTAACTGTCGTTACTGAAATGTAGCCCTACAGTTTAAAACCTAATCAGGGTATAGAGTACACAAAATTTTTTTTTCGTGGCACTAGTATCGAGTAACACAGTGAATGATTCTTGTCCTCGAACAAAATGTGCTTACACTGAGGTATAGTTCCGGTTGATTGCTTTTATTTACAGAAAATTTATGATCTGCATCTTCATAAATGTCTTATATCAAGAAAAAACATGCATTGAAGGAAGGAAATTGAAGTAAAATACGCAAGCCTGTATACAAGAAAATTAAAATGGTGTTTATACAAGCGAAAATTTTAAAACAGTAAAAGTGTGCCAACACGTGGATTCGAATCGGGACACTAAAGTTTGTTGATAGTGAACATCTGCGGTTAAACCACCTGTGCTATACTAACTATGAATATAAGCGGCATAAATATGTACCACGATGATGGAAATAAGTTTTCGCATTTATTGTAGGTTTTTTGTAAATATCGACCCCAGGGCAGGGGTGCCTCTGAAAAAAAGATCTTCTTTTAAATTATTCCTTACATCAAAACCTATAAAAATACCATAGATTTTATTAGGGACAGAGCTGCCCTGAAGGACTTCTAGGCCAAAATCCAAGCAAAAATGGGCATTTTTTGCTGAGAAAATGCTGTTTAAGCAACTTTGAATATTAATTTTAAAATTGCTAGATCGAAATTTGAGGTTCAAAATGCAAATATGAAAAATTTAAAAAGATATACGGTAAAAAATAGCAAATGAACATTAATTTTCAAAAATTAATTTTTCCGGGAAATCGCTCTCTCCTTTAGGTCAATTCTTTTGATATTCCGAATACATCCTTTTGCATGAAATATTTGGGACAAAGAGACATAAATTGTAAATTTGAAGACTCCTGCGCCTCTCGGCTTTATGGGTCTAGTCAAAACTGCCAAAACTGACCGATTTTTCAAAAAAAAATAATGTAAATTTCTTTATCCCTGGGGTAGAAGTTCTGACTCCAGGGTGGGGCCAAACTTCGCATATAATACTAGTAGTGTTTATACAATTATATAAAACATCTTTAGAAATATTGATTGACATGTATGTAAAACATCTTTAGAAATATTGATTGACTGATTGATTGTATATTGTTTAACGTCCCTCTTGATAAATTTTTACGCATATGGAGATGTCACAATTGCCGGTGAAGGGCTGCAAAATTTAGGCCCATGCTCGGCGCTTACGGCATTTGAACAGGGAGGTATTTTTATCGTGTCACACCTGCTTTGAACTCCGGTCTCATCCGAAGGACCAACCCATTAACTGTAATCGCGTCATACGACAAGCAAGAGATACCGAGGACCTATTCTAGCCCAGATCTTCACGGGACTCTTTAGAAATAGCATTTCCTTTAATGCTATTGATACTAAATTGGAACTAAATGAATATTTAGAAGGAGCAGATAGCCCTTTTAACAAAATGTCGTGAACCTGACGGTAGAGTTTTGGTACCAGGGTGAGATCAAAAAGATCACAGTGATTGAATGCGGATGTGAACAACTGAACATTTAAACTTATTGCGATTGGTCAGCATCGGTCTGTAGTCGTGTGACACGCATCATCCAATTAAGAAGTGACTACCCTTCCAAATTCTTTTCAAATTTGGTATGAAGCATCTTTGTGACAAGGGAGATATAATAAATCTAAGGAATCCTGCACCCCAGGGCCTTAGGGATGAGGTAAAACTGCCAACATTGACTAATTTGCAAACATTTTTAATATAACTGTACATCTGTAAGAAAAACTAGATGTAAAGCTAGGTAGAGGATGAAGACGTCTATCAAAATTGTAAATTTCATGATCCCCGGGGTAGAAGTTCTGACTCCGGGGTTTGGACAAAATTGTAAATTGCATAATTCTTGGGATAGAAACTCTGACTCCACGGTTTGGACAAAATTGGCATATAATAGTGTTTAATTTATGCATCCTAAATAACATCTTTTAATAAATGAATATTATCTATTAATAATAAATTGAAACAAAATGGATATTTAGAAGGTAGCCTTTTAAAACTGTAAATTTCAGGGTTAGGGGTTTGGTACCAAAATGATCATAGTGATGAAATATCGTTATAATTTGAATACTTTCTTTAATTTTGATGATACTGTATAAAAAGTAAATACATATTTAAGAAAAACACATGGAAATGTACCAATATTGTATCAATTTTCTTTAATTTTGCAACCCCAGGATTCTGACTCTAGGGCGGGTCCAAAGTAGCCATGTATTGTATGTAAACTATAAAGTTGTTCATCAGTATGGATTTGTTATTTTTAAAAGAACACTACTACTTTTATACTATTACTGAATATCAGAATTTGAGGTCCAATGTCACGGCAGGCGTTGGCATGTTAAAGAACCCTCACTACCACGGCCCTGAACGCTAAGCATAGGTCTGAATATGTGGTACATCACCTACAGCTGGTGACGTCTCAAAATGAGTGAAAAATTCTCGACGGGACGTAAACCAAACAAACAATCAATCAGGTGACCGATAAGGCATGTTGTCATCTTGGTATTTTTTGGAATCAGCTATTTATTTTTGGTTCACCCCTACAGATATTCCAAAGGAAGGGGTGTCTTTCTCATCTGGAATCAACAAAATTGCCAAATTGTCGGTTTCAAAATGTTTTCCAAAAAAGCCAAATTAAAACCATTTACTATAACTTTTTAAGTTGTAATCTAAGTTTATGAACAACTTCAGTTTCAGTTTTCATTATAGCTTGACGTAATACGTTTGCAATGACATTTACAATCCCCTTCTCGAATCGACACCGTCACTTAAACCTTCAAGCTGATTTGGAAGTGATTAAATAGTATTTTGTATAGTATTCTTAATAGTATTCCGAGTTTTTCTGCCAAATTCCCACGTATTGCCGTGTTGGATATCATTAAATGGAACCCAAACTATTATAGTGACGCATTATTCAAGAAAATCAGAAAGTAGTATTGTTCAGTAATGTAATTTTGATATTGTCTGAAGTGTGAAGGCTCCCATTGGAAACATTTTTATGATGTGAAAATAATTGGGTTTTATTACAAACAAATAAATAAATAAATGTTGCAGTAATACATTGTCAACTAGTCTTTTATATGCGAGTAAGGTATTGTACTGACAAATCGTTAACTAATCTACAAGATACAGGTATTTTACACTTTTATGTAGATATCAGTGGTGAAATACACACATCACTTAATACAAAGCTATCAATAGTTAAATTGTGATAACTAGTCAAACAAAATATTGGAAAGCGCCTAATTAACTAGCTGTATTGAGTGCTTTTTCATGGAACTTAGTAAGAGTTCATAGATATTTCAACAACAAAGAAAAAAATAAAAAGTTATGAATTTCATACGTTTAACCCCCCCCCCCTTTTTTTTATTTATTTATTTCAATATTTTAAATATCATCGGAGTACAAAGTGTTTTCGCTAAAACTCGTTAGCTTTACAAATTTAAATGAACAACAGTGAAGATACACCTCGAGATGACTTGATATTTTCATGCAGAACATCGTGTCCTTCCTCATCTGTAACATCAGTTTCTGCAATGTGACGTACATCCAAAAAATACTGTGTCAAATCATCTGTAGAGCAGAATGTTCATCAAATACACACCAGCTCATGAGGATACGCGTCTATTGTGAATTTAACACAAGGCAAGTTGACTGTTGTGCGTATACCAACACCTTTAGATTCATTAAGTCCGGATCAGTACATGCAACTCGGCCTTGGCTACTTTGTCTTTGTACTTGTTGGAGATTAAGGCCTGAAGGATACGTCATTAATTACTGTCTACGTAATTGATAGTCTGCGATGTATGGCCGTCTGGTTTTAGAAAGTCGTACGGCAATGTACTTTTGGGGATAATGACCGAGTCGCATTTTCCCCAATCAGTCAGGGACTTGCTGCATGCTCAGCAGTCCTCTTTACATTTTAGAATTTTGTAAACTATACATTTCGTTTGCAAACAGGTGTATCTTTGAACTAATTATATATGGAATGTTACTTATAAAACACATTGACCCTTGTGGTAACAAAAGAAAGGTCTTGTCATAAGAAATATACAAAATATGTGGACCCTACCTTAAACAGTTCAGGAAATCTTGCCCAGGTCATATTTTCTTAAAAGTAGGTCAAGCTCCGAGGTCAAATTCACAAGGCGCAAATACTAAGTACCAAAAGAAAGACGATATCACAAGAAATGCACATATGAAATATGAGAACATTCAAAAGTTTAAGCAAAATGCTGTTTCGGACAGATAGACATGATCAAAAAATAATAAGCCCCCCCCCCCCCCCCCCCCTCCTTTCGATCTTCGATAGGAGGCATAAAAAGTGGTCTAAGTACGATTCCTTGTAGGACGCCACCAACTACTGGTACAATGATGGAAGGTTGGAAGCATCCCTGGGCATCTCCAGTAACTCGTTGAGTACATCGAGATATGTGGAGCGCCAAATTAACATGAACTCAAATAATTAAAGATATCGTTAATTATTTGAAGATAACATCTATTCGATTATTGTTCTCTTCAATTGAATTGTAACGCGCATTGTTGATATCATTTCATTTGAAGAGAGCAATAATTAAATTATAGCGCGCATCAATTCAACAGAATTCACCAATTCAATAAATGTGCGCAATAATTCAGAATTGAAGATATCATTGATTAATTATTTGAAAAGATCTTTAACTGCATGAATTGTTGAGCGCATAAAATTGATATCTTCAAATAATTAGAGATTTTCTTCAATTATTTGAGTTTATGTTAATTTGGTGCTCCATAGAGATGAGAAGTCCTCAATTTATCTGTAGCTTTTAACCTGCAAAGCAGAGAATGGTCATATCTGTGTGGGTCCACTATCCAACAGGTTCTTCAGTCATTTTTTAGCATTGTCAGACATTGCATGGATTAAGTTTTATCCAGTCACTTGGGAAATATTCTTGCATGGAACATTTGATTACACGAACTGCTTTACAGGATTCCATGAAGCTAAACTGCGCCCACAAGAAGGTGGACATAAAAGAATGGAATGGGAGAAAGGGCAGGAGAGGGGTTCGAGGTGAGAGAAGGGGATGGGTGTTAGAGGAATAGGGAGAGAGATTTTCAAGCGTGTGGGCAAACAAGAGGGAGTGGAGAGAGGAAAGGGGAGGCAGAAAAGGCGCGGAGCTTTCTGTCCATTCCATCGTTTGGATGGCAGACGGGTGATTGGAGCTAGCCCTTCCGAGTTTACAAGCTCACTTGTAAGCCGAGTTTGGCATATGTCGACAAAAATAAGAATTGGTCAAGGTACGAAGTGATTTGAACTTGTGTAAGTTTCGCTTTCAGTTTGAAACCTGCAATTCACACACATGTCATATCTGTCTCTGCATGAAATGAATGTGACTTGTCAGGTTGTCGTCTGCTGCTGAAGGGGGTTATTTCAATGAAATATCGTGTGTTTTTAATAATGTGACTTTGTAGTGCTTAGAAATGTTTAAGAATTGTCAAAATTTGTACAAAACGACAAGAACCTTATGTAACTTGAATTTCCTCCAGTTACAGCCTAATGGAGTGTATTCAAAAAGGTAACTAAGTAAAATACATTTGATACGAGTTATGAATAAACAGATTTTTCAAGGCCTATGAATGAGGTAATTGAATTCAAGTATGCTAAATGCTGAGAATGTAGATGTAGATCGATTTATTTTGTAGCATTTCTAATCTGTTGCATGTTGTTAATCATTTAACTGGGTTACATCTGTTTCAATATATATATACACACACACACACACACATATATATATATATATATATATATATATATCTCGACACAGTTGACTAGGTAGGAGTATCACTGAAAAAAAAAACTTGTCTTCCTGTTAATAAACTATCCTTGTTTTTAGTTTGTTTACATGTAGACTTTTTTTTATTTTATGTATTTAAAACGTCGAAAGCCAGGATGGGGTACATATTTCATCAGTAGTAATAAAACTCAGTAAAGTTTACATTCTATAATCAGTGAAGTGGAATATGCAAAGCATAAACTGCATGAAGTTAGATTATATGGTATAAAATATTAATTTTATTCCTTATAATTTAATGCAAAAAGACAAAACTACACTGTACAAGTTTTAGTTTATAAAAACTCAGTACTGCACTGATAATTAGAAATCACTTGCATCACACAAGGATTCACTTAGCAACATACCGACAAAGTGTTGACATGAAGGAAGCCATCTTGGTTCTACACATAAACAGAGCATATACATTATATACCAAATTTGAAAACATAAAGTGGGATTTGCAACAAATCTTGATAACAGAAGATATGTGTTGGATACATATGTTGGCTCAATTTTTTATTCTGCAGTGAAGAACAACTTTTAAGTCAGTCCAACAGAAAGGAAAAGTTTTAAACTACCTTACAATATAATGTAGCATGCAACATTGTCACACAGTAGAATATGTAAGCAGTTCACAGATAGCAGTCAATGTGATGTGATGTCATCTGGTACACTTTGCAAAACATGAGGCGTTTTATGTTTTGATGGGTAAATCAAGAACACACAAACCCCTCCCAGCAAGTAAAAATATTTGAAATATAATGAAACATCAAAATTTGCAAATATTTGATAAGCCATTATTTCACATAAGATATCATTTGTATTGGATTTGTGTGTGTGTATTCATAATGTTATTTGTAAGAAAATATACATCTTGTTTGACATGAAAAAATTTGGTTTAACAAAACATATTTTACTGTGCACATTTAATTATTTTCAATTTCATAGAAGGTTCAACAACTTTAACGGTGCTGCAGTGTAAAATTTGAATATCAAAAAAGAAGTAGTGCTGTCTTGGGTTGTCAAGGGAAAGGGGGTGTCCCCATACCAAATTACATTATACAGTGTAAGCTGAATTCAAATTGGGTGTTACAAGTGGAACTAAATTATTCTGGAGTAGACTGTACCTGTCAACTCTCCAGATTTAGTTTTACCCTGGTTTATATTTTTGCCTTTATCACAAATGGAGGCGTATAAGACTTGGTGCATATAAATACATTCATGACTTTAAAGAAGAAGAAACAACATTAAACTTTGAAAGTGGGTTAAATCATTTTCCAATGCACCTGGGTGAAAATAACACAGGACAAATATTCCTTATGTACAGCAATCTCTTCTGTCTGTCTCCTAATATCATTTGTAAAATTCCCATTTCTATGATCTTTTAAGAAATCTGTATTCTTTGAGAAAATCTATTTAAATTAAAAAAAAAATATCAATAATTTTTACTTCTTGTGTTTTCAGGATCAAGTGGAGGAGAGGGAGATTTTATAGTACAAAAAACAAGAAAACAGAGGTCTGGCATATTGATAATATTTCTTAGTTATGATTTAATTTTTCTTGGTTACATTATTTCAATAAACTTTTGTTTGTTTACTTATACAATGTATATTGTTTTACATTCCATTTAAGAATTTTTCATGCAGGTAGAGACATCACTAGCTCTGGGTGACTGTCACAAATTTTGACTTGTGAATAGCACTCAGGACTGTATCAGTGAGGGTTCTCTATTTTGCCAAAACCTACCATATTCAGTATCTGTTGTTTTTCCGAGGTCAAGGTGAAACTTTTATAAGTAATTCTATTGGCACAAAGCCAGATAGAAACAGTATTAATAGGCTAGGATAATCAAACTTGATACACATGTTCAACTATTATAGACGAGTTGTAGTATGGCATGGTGTTGTGTCAAACCTGGTACCCATGATTTTAGTGGTGAGAGGAAGATTTATACTATTTCTTAAGGTCAAGGTCATACTGTCACAAGAAATCATAAAGGAAAAACAGTACTGTAGATTATCAGACTTGGTGTACATGCTCCCCATGCTATTGGTGCTGAGAATATTTTGAAAAATTATAATTTTCCTTTTCAAGTTAATGATATAATGTTTTAGTGTCAAGTCTTGATATTAACAAGGCTGTCTTGGAACTAAAATTTATGGATACTCTCCAACATAAAAAATAGAAATGTTAAAAGAACACTATCAGAACCTTTTTTTTTTTTTTTTTACCAGAGAATGGTTTTCTGGGATGTTACTCCCTTATTTTAACGGAATATACTGTACAGGTGTATATTGAGCAAACTCTTGTTATGTGATTTAAAGCTGTGTTATCATTTTGATATAAATCAACAAACATGACTGGTGGTATGTTTAAAATGCCTCTTTAGTCACTTAGTTA
Source organism: Ostrea denselamellosa (assembly GCA_024699665.1). NCBI lineage: Eukaryota > Metazoa > Mollusca > Bivalvia > Ostreida > Ostreidae > Ostrea > Ostrea denselamellosa. The sequence continues at coordinate 7,776,680 of JAMZEH010000023.1, read as the reverse complement.
AGATTGTGGCCAATGAGGCTTTTACAATTATTTCAGAATATAGACCTAACTGATTTTCCACCAGAGAGAATTAGGAATTTCTGCATTATTGCTCATGTTGACCATGGGAAGAGTACTTTGGCAGACCGGATGCTGGAAATCACAGGTACACGTATATTCTTACTTCAACACGCTCATTATAACAACACCTGGAAAATAGATTCTTTCTGAATAATGTTTTTGTGACATTTTGCTAGGTGTGATACCTGAGAACCAGAAGAATGAGCAGGTGTTGGACAAGCTGCAGGTGGAGCGAGAGCGAGGAATCACGGTGAAGGCTCAGTCAGCCAGTCTCTTCTATAATGTGGATGGCACAACTTACCTCCTCAATCTCGTGGACACACCAGTAATAATAAATATTTAAAAGTATTGTGAAAATAGCAAAATAGGTCCAAAACATAATGGTCCTTATACAATGTACAAACACAATGGAAGAAAAGTGCAGTATATATCTGTGGCATGCGGGTGTGTATGCGCATATTACAGTAAAAATTGAATGTGTTACTGCATCAGAGTAATTTTGATTTGATATACAGGGACTCAATATTACAAATCTAAGTCATACATCACACATATTGTGTTTTGTATGGAATGTGTGGTATGTTCCTAGAATCTTATATTGGTCTGTAATTAACCCATTTCTAACAAATGTGTATGGATTTATTCCAGGGTCATGTAGATTTCAGCTATGAAGTTTCCCGGTCTCTGTCTGCCTGTCAAGGGGTGATACTTCTGGTAGATGCTAATCAGGTGACTACACGCTGTTATCAGTATTGGGTATTCATAGGACATGGAACATATTACATTTTTTTTTTAACATTAGCAGCATATATGGGTAAAAGTATATTGAATTGATAGACGAAATTGTGATCAGGTTTGGATATTGTTCTTAATTACATGTGTATGCAGCAGTGGAAATTATATAAAGCAGTTTTTTTTTGTTTTTTTTTTTGTTTTTTTTTGGCTGGGGGGAGGGTGTTTGTGATATAGAAATTATTTTTACCTTTAAAATTTATTTTTTATTATTTGAGGTGTGTGCGATTCTCTATAAAACAAAATGTGTAGATATGATGTTTTTCTGCTGTAAAATACATATAGAATAGAGTTTTTTCATTACTTTAGGGAGTGCAGGCACAAACAGTAGCCAACATGTACCTAGCAATAGAAGCAGGATTAGAGCTCATACCAGTTTTAAACAAAATTGACCTAAAGGGAGCTAACCCAGAGCTGGTTTCTGAACAAATACAGGCCCTTTATCCTGTGACAGATGAGGAAATTCTCAAGGTTTGCATCACAATATCACTTTTTTTTCATTTCTCATCATTTCTAAAATACTATACTATATTAGGTAATTTTGTTGTTGGAGATACGATTTGGTAGACTTTTCTCAAAAAAGTAGTTTGAAATGTTGCTTTTGATTTTAGTAGTTTCATATTAAGCGGTTATAATTCCCTTAAATTTAGATGAGTGCATGTTTTAGAGCTTTTATTTTTAGCAAGTTTTCTTTATTACCCAAGATACCAACATTACCAAAGTTATATATACAAGTGTATATTCTGAATTTTGTTCAGATTTCAGCGAAATTTGGAAAAGGTGTCGATGAAGTTATAAAGGCTGTGGTAAAACGAATTCCTCCGTAAGTTAGAAAGTTTTTTTTGACTGAAAAAATTGCATGGTATGTCAGATTTTGTAATGATTACTTATGAAAGCAGGCAAAGTCTGTCAATAATTACAGGAGTCCCTTTATAGAATCTTTACCATGTTTTTATCTTATACAGGCCCCCAGCTGACCCACAGAAACCTTTAAAGGCTTTGGTGTATGACTCGTGGTATGATAAGTTTAAGGGGATTATATGTAACATAGCAGTCAAGGATGGATCTGTTTGTAAAGGTGAGGGATCTGTTTGTAATGATGAGAGATCTGTTTGTAATGGTGAGGGATCTGTTTGTGAAGGTGAGGGATCTGTTTGTAATGGTGAGGGATCTGTTTGTGAAGGTGAGGGATCTGTTTGTGAAGGTGAGGGATCTGTTTGTAATGGTGAGGGATCTGTTTGTGAAGGTGAGGGATCTGTTTGTAAAGGACAAAATTAGGACATTGGAAGAACTTTACAAATGTTCAAGCAAAAACTGAGCTTATTTTTTCAAGACCAAAAGTGATGTTTAAACTTTCAAATCATTTGCCTGCTTTGAACCAACTTATCTGAGACAAACAGAATAGTGATGGTATGCATACCATTAAAAGTTTATATATTAGCTAATCTAGGCCTATGACACATTTGTAATTGCATACGTGTGAAGACCACCCTTTGCTTGTTTGATGTAGTTTTGAAATTGTTCCAGGTGATAAAGTAACATTCTGTCATGCTCTTAAGAGTTTTGACATTCAGGAAGTTGGACTTCTCCATCCAGAGCAAACTCCAACAAACATGCTGTAAGTATTCATTAATCTTTGAAAAACTCAAGGTTATATTATATATACAGGATTAACGCGGTTGTTGGAAACTCAAATTTGCATGAACATGTATTTTAAAATTTGTGACTACTTTTGAATTAAGAAGAGTAAATAATTCCATATGCTATTTTTAGAGCCCTGCCATATGGCAAGCACCCTATAGTAATCACTGTGTATCTGTCCATCCATTTGTCTGTCTGTTGTCAATTTTTATGGCACATGATAAGTTTCTTTGGGAAGTTTTCAGAGATTTTTTACTTGTACCTGGATTAGGTAGAGGAAGATCCTTTTCCATTTTCAGATTACTTGGCTTTATTGTTACAGAGTTTTGGGACTTGGAATATTTAGATATTAATATATGTGATAACTAAGTTTCCTAGGGAAGATTTCCATAGGATTTAAAGGGTAATACTTGAATTAGGAAGACGTAAACCCTTTTTTGATTTTTAGATTGATCTGCTTTGTCATTATGGAGTTATGGGACTTAGAATTCTTTATATGAAACAAGAGGTCCTCACACCTTATCAGTCACCTGAGTATTTGGTAAAAGTATCACTAGCCCCAAGGGATATGAAATCTGAAGTGATTTTCCTGTTCTGAATACCTAAGTTAAATTCTAAAATTCAGCAGCAGTATAACACAAGGTGTGTTCTTAAAAGACAGATGCCATCAAAAGTGTCCATACTTATGAAATGTTTTACATAATAAAAAATATGTTTTATCAACACTGTATGATTATTTTGGACCCACCCTAGAGTCAGAACCCTGGGTTTGCAAAATTCACCATTTTTGTACTTTATATTTCTTTCTGCTTTTTCTAAATATGCATTTAGTTTTTATATACCATCAGCAAAATTAAAGAAGTCTTTCCAATGATCATCGTTATATGCCAAGTTTGGCCCTACCAGGTGTCATAACCTCTACCTCAGAAATCAAGAAATTTGCCATTTTGGTAGGGACCCTTCTCTACATGGCTGCATTTAGTATTTCTTAAAGGTGTGTGGTTGTAGAGAAGAAGATTTTTGAAACATGCTGAAGTTTTGGTAGTTTTTGCCCTGCCCCTAAGGCCCCGGCAATGCAGGAATCCTGAAATTTACAATTGAAGTCCCCCTTGTCCCAGGAAAGATTCATACCAAATTTTCAAAGAATTGAAATGTTTGTCATCAAGAAGTTAAAAATGTTAACTGTTAAACAAAGGATGAAGACCAATATCAATAGGTTACCTGAGTGACTTTGGTGACCAAAACATTCATTGTGGAGCCCTTTCTGACTTGTCAGTTTTCTAGTGTATTTTGTTTCTGCATCTTATTCTTTGTCCATAAAGTATGGTTATGTAGGTTATCAGGACAAGTGGGGTATGTGATTGCAAGTTATCAGAAAAAGTGGGGTATGCTTATGTAGGTTATTATGACAAGTGGGGTATGCTTATGTAGGTTATCAGAAAAAGTGGGGTATGTGATTGTAGGTTATCAGGACAAGTGGGGTATGTGATTGCCAATGTGAAGAGCAACACTGGAACACTGGTTGGGGACACAATGTGTCATAAATCTGCTTCAGTAGATCCACTCCCAGGTTTTAGACCTGCCAAACCTATGGTATGTGACCCAAAATCAAGAAACTTTATAATTTTCATTTGATATTCATGTAGATGATTTATAGGGTAAGTTGATTGATCTATGCATATGATTTTAACTTATTATGATATATGAAGGACCCATTAGCATATGTTTTGATTTAATTGAGATTGATTTGTTGCAGGTATTTGCTGGGATTTATCCGGTAGATCAGTCACAGTACACAAAACTACGTGAATCTATCACTAAGCTAACATTTAATGACTCCAGTGTCAGTATGGCCCAGGATTCTAGGTATGCAATGAATATAAAATGTAAATGTTGTTCTAATGCACACAATAATTCATATTTAGAGAAACCTGAATTGAATTGGACAGCAGACCTAGGCTGATATAATTTTCCCCACAATTTTTTTCTAATAAAAATGCATAACTTATCCTAACTTACTTGATATCATATAAAATGAACTGAAATTAATTTCATTCCTTATACTCTAATTTTGTAAAATGCATTTGATGAAATTTGATGAATAATATAAAAGAAAATTTCATTTCATATGATGTAAAGCAATATTGCCATAGCAACAAAATGGAATTAGAGGTGCTAAACATATATTGACATCATTCTTAGGATTTCATATGACATGACTTAATGTCAACTCAGTTTATAGAATATAAAAAATATGTTTATTAAGTCAAATTAATCAATCAAATTGCATGTTACAAGTGAAATTAAATTATGATGAAATCACTAATGTGCTTTGAATGACATAAAGTTGTCCACTCCTCTCGCCTTCTCTACAGTGCTGCTTTAGGAGCTGGATGGCGTCTGGGATTTTTAGGCCTCTTACACATGGATGTATTCAAACAGAGGCTGGAACAGGAGTTTGATGCTAATTTGATTATTACAGCCCCTAATATACCATATAAAGGTTAGAGTTCAGTGAACAGTCCATACCCCACACATAGATAATCTGACTTCAGTTCTTGAATTGACATTATATCTTATGCCACTCTGCTCCATGTTTCTCTTCACAATAAAATGTATTTTTTTTTTGTTCACAGTAAAAATAATTGGTGCTAAGAATATTAAGCAATACAAGGGTGAAGAAGTTGTGGTCCTCAATCCGTGCAAGGTACACGTATTTGTAATTCGCGTTTACACGAATAAGTTTTGATGATGAACATCATTTATGTAGATTTGATTTATATAATACTGTATACGTCTACTAATTTCAGCTCCCAGATCAGGCCATTATTTCTCAGTATTACGAACCAATGGTCCGTGCCACTGTAATTTATCCTGATATTTATGTAGGAGAGGTCCAGGCATTAATAACAGTAAGAAAACTTGTTTAATCTACAAATATAATTCATTGTGTCAACAGTAGAGTTTTAATTTATAAAAAAACTCATGTAATTTTAGAATCTTTTATCAGTATATTCTGTTGTATGTTTGTACAGGAGAGACGGGGTCGCATGGAGAACCAGACATATCTAGATAACTCACGAGTCGTGCTTAAAGTCATTTTCCCTCTTAACGAGATCCTCATTGATTTCTTTGATGCACTTAAATCTGTAACCAAAGGATATGCCAGGTAAGATGACAAAATCTTTTCACGTATCATACTAATTGATGACAACAACAAAAAATCCCCATGTACCACTCTCTCTCTCTCTCTCTCTCTCTCTCTCTCTCTCTCTCTCTCTCTCTCTAAAGTTTGCAAAACATTGTGACATTATAATTGAAAAAGTATATCACTGTGTACATTTATTTTGATCTTATAATTATACATGGAGTGATGATGACATATGTATAGAATTTTTTGACTGTGTCATGTGATTTTCAACTAAATATGGACCATTTAAGATATGCCATGGATTATATAAGTGTGAAACACTAAGAATTTATTGATATTATGCAGGTATGTTGATTTTATTCATCGACAATAAGTGCAGTGAGAAAAAATTCTGTTAAGCTAAGCCTTTCAGAGTGTTTTCCTCTGTTGTGCACTGAAATAAAACTGGGAACATACAGCACTACGCTGCATTCTTTTAAAGGCTTTACAGGGTGAAAGATAATAAACTAAGGTACACGGAAAATACTGCTAGAATTGTCTGGTAAAACTATATAAGAAAACTACAGAACATCAATGTAAAGCATAAAAACTTTTTGGTTTTGAGTTATGATGTTTAGTAATTATTGCTTACTGAAAGTGATAGGATTCTAGTGGCACTTTGATAAGTTTGGAATGTTTAATATCACTAATGAAATTAATATTCAAACTCTGGGATAGTGTTGCAGTTTTTAAATTTCTCAGTTTGGTTAAGGTACATTCATGATCTATTTATAATGACCATGTGATGGCTTTATACTTAAGCAGCTTAGCACCTATTTTTCATCTTGTTATGAGACAAAAATTTCTCATGTAATCACTTTTTTAAAAAATACTGTAAATTGGGTAGTTAATACGATAGTTTTAATTATCCCCTCGCAGTTCATTACAAGAGGGGATATAGTAGCGGGATGTGTGTGTGTGTGAATGAGTGTGAGTGTGAGTGTTTAATGCTGAGCTTGTAGACACTCTACAGGCTGAATGTTTTTCTCAACTGATTTGATACTTCACATAGAGCTTCAATATCAAGAGAAGAACTGTATTCATTTTTGGGTAAAAGTCAAGGTCACTAAGGGACTTGATAGAAGAAACTTGTAGACACTCTAGGGGCTACACATTTTGCACAATTGATTTGATACATCACATAAAGCTTTGTTATCAAAAGAGGAAGAATCCTATTATTTTGGGGTCCAAAGATCAAGGCTATATGGGGACTTGTAAGGATAAGCTAGTAGACAATCTAGAGGTCACATATTTAATAACTTTGTATTTAGCTACATATTTACATTTATTGATTGTAAGGGGATACCTTGTATTGCAGAGTTTTCTTTCACAATGTTCATGATTTATTTTTCTGGAAAATTAAACCCATAGTGAATAATATGCTACAAATATTTCCATGCTTTTGTGATCAAAATTTGAAAAAGTACATATTTTGATAATGTGGAATCAAAACCAACTAAATTGGTACCCTCGTGATAATTCATGAAATTTGTGCAGTGTAAAATTAAATCAACTTACAGAAGCTTTTTAAAGTTTAAGTAGCTTCCTTACTTTGTTTAAGAATGCACAATTTACATGCATGAATGGCATCTAGCGTGCCCAAACATACCTGTATAAATGATGTTGACTCTCCATGTACCACATTAAATATTGACAGAAGTATGAAAGATTTGTTGATTAATATTCAAAAAAGGGTGTACTATCAAACTAAAACAACATATTTTCCAATTTGGCTTTATTTTACATGTAGTATGAGTGTATTTGAGATTATAAGTACTTTTACTTATTATAGTTTTGATTATGAAGATTACGGATACGAAGAGACTACTTTGAGCAAGGTATGACTGACATTTTGAAACAGTGTAAAAGTTTAGTATCATTTTCTTCACAAGTGGTACAGCAGTGTGTGCTCTGTGTTTTAGGTTAGTTTTACTGTCAACAATGTGGAGGTGGAAGAGATGACTCTCCTCTGTCATTCCTCTAGTGCCCAGACATTGTGTCGGAAAATTTGTGCTCGTCTGCAGGAAGCAGTACCTCGACAACAGTTCAAAGTTCAGATTAAAGGTCAAGTGAACAGTAAGCACATCTGTACTGAAGTGGTGAACCCCTATAGAAAAGATGTCACCCAAAAACTGGTGAGTGATTGTTTGTCAGAGTAATCGCCATAGTGATTGTTTATCAATTAGCCAAGCATTATCTCTAAAGGTGTACTGTTCACCATCTTTTATGAATGTGGCAAATTTCCACAAGATTTGCCAGCATCACCCTCCAGCTGTGACCACTTCTGTAGTTTAGGTGTTCGATTGTCTTTCAAACGAGAATTACTTGATCATCAAAACTGTGATTTTCAGAGGTGATTCACAAACAAAAGTAATGACATGAAATATGTAGTCTGCATTATTTGATTACTGTGTAATTGACAGTATTGACGCTGGGCAGTTTTTGTGGATTTTGGGAAAGTATGCAAGTTGCTGCACACTATTACCAACAGTTAATCACAGTTGTTGAAGTATCTGGCATACTTAGGGATAAAATGGTTTTTCCTTGTACAGTAAAACATGCATATAATGATTAAACTTATAATGAATTTATGTCTTTTGCAAAGTAATATTTATTCCCCTATGAGAGGGAAACAATAAAATCTTAATGGACATAAAGAAGTTCAGTTATAACAAACTGGTTTTCACTGGCCCTGGAGGTTTGCCATAACTGTGTTTTACTGTATAATGAAGTTTGGTGATAACAAACTGGTTTTTGCTGGCCCTGGAGGTTTGCCATAACTGTGTTTTACTGTATAATGAAGTTTGGTGATAACAAACTGGTTTTTGCTGGCCCTGGAGATTTGCTATAACTGTGTTTTACTGTATAATGAAGTTTGGTGATAACAAACTGGTTTTCACTGGCCCTGGAGATTTGCTATAACTGTGTTTTACTGTATAATGAAGTTTGGTGATAACAAACTGGTTTTTGCTGGCCCTGGAGATTTGCTATAACTGTGTTTTACTGTATAATGAAGTTTGGTGATAACAAACTGGTTTTTGCTGGCCCTGGAGATTTGCTATAACTGTGTTTTACTGTATAATGAAGTTTGGTGATAACAAACTGGTTTTCACTGGCCCTGGAGATTTGCTATAACTGTGTTTTACTGTATAATGAAGTTTGGTGATAACAAACTGGTTTTTGCTGGCCCTGGAGATTTGCTATAACTGTGTTTTACTGTATAATGAAGTTTGGTGATAACAAACTGGTTTTTGCTGGCCCTGGAGATTTGCTATAACTGTGTTTTACTGTATAATGAAGTTTGGTGATAACAAACTGGTTTTTGCTGGCCCTGGAGGTTTGATATAACTGTGTTTTACTGTATAATGAAGTTTGGTGATAACAAACTGGTTTTTGCTGGCCCTGGAGATTTGCTATAACTGTGTTTTACTGTATAATGAAGTTTGGTGATAACAAACTGGTTTTTGCTGGCCCTGGAGATTTGCTATAACTGTGTTTTACTGTATAATGAAGTTTGGTGATAACAAACTGGTTTTTGCTGGCCCTGGAGATTTGCTATAACTGTGTTTTACTGTATAATGAAGTTTGGTGATAACAAACTGGTTTTTGCTGGCCCTGGAGGTTTGATATAACTGTGTTTTACTGTATAATGAAGTTTGGTGATAACAAACTGGTTTTTGCTGGCCCTGGAGATTTGCTATAACTGTGTTTTACTGTATAATGAAGTTTGGTGATAACAATCTGATTTTGATGGCCCTGGAGATTTGCTATAACTGTGTTTTACTGTATAATGAAGTTTGGTGATAACAAACTGGTTTTTGCTGGCCCTGGAGATTTGCTATAACTGTGTTTTACTGTATAATGAAGTTTGGTGATAACAATCTGATTTTGATGGCCCTGGAGGTTTGATATAACTGTGTTTTACTGTATAATGAAGTTTGGTGATAACAAGTTTGTTTTGCTGGCCCTGGAGGTTTGTTATTTGTGTTTTGCTGTATATTGATGATTCACGAATTCAGAGTTTCTTTAGCCCACGCTGTGGAACCATATTGTACCTATTATTTAGACAATTGATGCTGTATTATTTAGTATGGAGGAGATGTGACAAGAAGAAATAAACTGCTAGCTAAACAGGCAGAGGGGAAGAAGAGGATGAGGAGCCTGGGAAATGTACAAGTGCCAAAAGATGTATTTATAAAAGTTCTTACACAAAAATAAAAATTTTATTTTAAAAAAAAATAGTTTTCTCATTTATTGAAGTGTTGTTGATTTAAAAAAAAAGTCTAAGTAGTGATGAGTTTTAGTTTGCTACCATTTGATTTGAAAATACACTTTTTCGTGTATTTAGATAAAACAAGAGCTCTACAAGGTAGGGCATATCCCCTCACAATGACTGTCTACAAGCTTTATTTATAGAGTCCTTTAGTGTCTTGAGCTTTGACCTCAATATCAATAGGACTCTTCTGCTCATGCTAACAAAGCTTCATGTGAAGTATCAGATCAATTGAGCAAAAACTGTGTCTAAATGTGAAGGTCAAACTTCAAGGTCATAAGATCACACACCAGTGTATTACTTGAAAGGTATTTTGCACTAAAAATGCATAAACAAAAGCGTAAATAGGTTGTTGGGTTTTTTTCACCTATATATTAGCACATGACACATTGTGGCCCCCACCTACCCCCGGAGACCGTGCCGTGAATTGCACAAATTTGGATCTACTCTGTGTCAGGAAGCTTTCATGTAAAATTTCACTTTTCTGGCCAAATGGTCCTTGAAAATAAGATTTTTAAAAAATATTTTCCCTCTATATTCGCAAGTAAAAGTTTGAACCCCTATTGTGGCCCCACCTTACCCCAGGGGACCATGATTTTAACAAACTTGATTCTGCACTATATCAGAAAATTTTCACGTAAATTTAAACTTTTCTGGTCCAGTGGATCTTGGGAATATTTTTCCCTATATATTTACATGTAAAACTTTGATCCCCAGTTGTGACCCACCCTACCCCCGGAAGCCATACTTTTAACAAACTTGAATCGGCACTATGTCAGAAAGCTGCCATGTAAATTTGAATTTTTTTTGCTCTGTGGTTTTTGGGAAAATTTTTCAAGATTTTCCCTATATGATTGCAGGTGAAAATTAATTTCCTATTGTGGCCTTATCCTACCCCCGAGGGCCATGAATTAAAAAAAAAATGAATTTACACTATGTCAGGAAGCTTTCGTGTAAATTTGAATTTTTCTGGCCCAGGGGTTCTTGAGAATATTTTTAAATGAATATTTTTGCATTTTTATGATTATTTATTACCCCTTTGAAAGGGTGTGGGGGTTTGTGGCCCTCTATTTAAACAAAATTGAATCCCTTCACCCATGGATGATTTATGCCAAGTTTGATTGAAATTGACCTAGTGGCTCTGTGGAAGAAGATGAAAATGTGAAAAATGTACGGACATACTGACAAATGATGATTAGATTACTTGAGGTTTCAGCTCAGGTGAGCTAATAAAGCTCTAAATGACTCAAGACACAACAGTGCCACAGATTTTGACGTATGCATGGCGCTCAGGTCAGTAGCAGTGAGGGTTTTTTTTATATTCTTCCAACGCTCACCATGACACGAAACCTCCAATTTTAAACCCATACCTTTCACCTTTAGTGCCAGGCACTTGACAAACGAACAATGCTATGTTAAACGTTTTAGGCCACGGATTGAAATCAATGGCGTAGCGAAGTATCACTTTAACTCTCAACTGAAAAATTTGAAAATATTGACTTTTGTCAGAATGTAAATATTCTATAATATTTGCATACAAAATATCACGTCTGGATGCGTTCACTGAATGAGAAGAATCCACCCCATACCACAATATTCATGTACCTATGTTACCAAACAAATCACGGTTCAAGAGACTACCGTCACGCATGTGAAATATCTAGAAGTTATACACAAATTACTGGTAATAACAGTCTCTCAGTGGTGGTACGATTCTAGGTATTCTCACGGTGATGATAACTAACAGTTTGAAATACTGGTAAGGACAGTTATCAGGGACAAAGTCTTGTACCAATAAATCTTTATTGATCTAATAAATTTGAATTTAGATTTTGTGTTATTGAAATTCAGCAAGTGTAATCAGCATTGATCATAAGACCACATTTAAAATAGCTGTGATCGGCAGGAATGCAAAATAGCAAAGTTGTGTGAAGGTGTGAGTGGAAAACGTCATAAAGGCAAGATTTACCTCGCGCAGATTTCTTGCCTAATCATTCTCTGTTTGCAATTAATCTATAAGAAATTAAATTTGTCGAAGACCGATAGCCCTCAAAGGCGTTGTACTGTATGCCGAACAATTTTTTTATTGTTAATACCAAGTGGTTATTGCGCATTTGAATTTTTTAGATTTTCTGAATAACCGGGCCAAATTTTGTTTCTGAATATTGTATTTGATATGTAAATGTACAGAACGCTGCTTTAATGTGATTTAATGTCTATAATGCTATGTCAGTTGTACTCTGCTTATCAGAGTGCAACGTACCAATCTCAGCAGTACAGGGCTTATATGTTAATAAGCTTTATCTTCGTGTAATCTAATCAAAGAACTGAAAAGTTGAAAGGACGGTGCTATGGTCTCCTTGTTGATTTATTAATCTGTTAATGTGCAGTGTTGTGTCGCATACATTTTACTTGAGAAAATGATAGTGAAATTGAAGAATTTATGAGAAGAATCATTCGGGTGGAGTGCAGCTGCACAAGAATTTGTTGGAAAATATTTCCATTATTGTACAAACGAACTTCTTAATAATTAATGTTCCTATTTGAATTCCATTGTGAAGCATCATTATGATATGGATATTTTTAGTGATATCTATCGATAACTATATTGATAGTAATAGATAATGATGGGATTTAAAATCTTGTACACTATCAATCACTGCAAATTCTACCGGTAAACTTTACACATACCGGGGGAATTACAATCCGTGTAAAGATGCGATACACTTATAGGCCTTTGATTGAAGAAACTTCTGAACAATAACGTCAATAGCAAATCATAACTCTGGCCTCTGATTTTTTTTTTTTCTCTTCTTGATCAACTGTTCTGCAGCAAGATGGCGGATAGAAACCGTTTCTAGATGTTGACAGCATAACAAATATTATCTTTCGTATCTTAAACATTTATAATGAAATAATTGGATATTGATGAAAGGATGTAATTAGATACTGCAAATGGACAAAGATAATTAGTTTGCTACCAGATGAAATGCTCTATAATTATTCGACCCCTGGTATAACAAAAGATTAATGTTACAATTAATAAACTTGTTCGTTAAATGAGGGGTCTTATTCTTGTGGTAGAACAATAAATTATGACATGTCTGCGTAAACCTAATGTAATTAATTCATCGATGTTTTAATAATCAAATATATGAGATTGAGGCCCTTTAACTAAACACACATATATCTACAACCATAACATTATCACATGACATTACAGTTTAAAAACCAAACGGAAATCGATGATAAATACTAAAATACAGGTATTTTCACTTCTTGAAGTTTACATATTCATTTGTTTTCTAAAATTTAGTCATCTCTGTACACGATTTGGATGAAGTTCTGATTGTGACACATGACAAACTTGATCAATGGTCATGGACTGTGCTGTTACTGCAAGATCCCGATCTGCGCGATCTGAAACAGATTTTCAGTCAAATCCCCGTATATGTATATTAGCGTCACTGTCACTAGTTTCTATCCACGAGTTCCTCTCCCGATATTTGAGAGTTATTTGTGAGATTTCGTGGAAGTCCTTGTGGTTCATCTGAGGTGCTTCCCATGGCTGTGGATTCTTCCAGCTGTACACCCATCCATCCACAGAACAGCTGTTTGAACCCGTTCCTGAAGGTGCGGTTCATAACGCCGTAGATAATGGGGTTCACTCCGCTGTTGGCATACCCCACAAGAATGGTGAACATGTGGAACCCTCGAGGGGCGAACCCAGGGGCATATATAGACAACAGCATGCTGATGCAGTACGGGCACCAACAAATAACGAAAGCTATGACGACAACTAACAAAATGCTGGCCAGACGCATCTCTTTGGCCTGCGAGTCTTTTTTCTTTTCTTTTGTAGTTGTGAAATATTTAGTATTTTTATTGGATTTTTTAGCGGTGCAGAATATGAGAATGTTGCAGACTGTCATAACGGTAAACGGTCCTCCAAAGCAACAACTGATCATAAAGATCGCGTACGATGGTGCAAGTGTCCAATCGCAGAAACAGAAAGATTGAATGGGTATGTATGCGTACGACGCCCAGCCAAACAGGGGCGGTAACGATATCACGAAGGCTAAAGTGTAGACACCTGCAAAAGAGAAAACAGCGTATGTACTACCGGTATATACTAGACAATTTTCGAATCTCTAATTACATATAATTTAGTCAATGAAATATATTCAGTAAGAAATATAGTTTTAATATTTTTTGTATTGACTTCAGATTAGTTGGAAAGAAAACAACTGTTCGAAATATTCATTCAATACAGTAAACATACAAAATTTTGTAATATCAGTAATTTGTAATAGAAATACATCCTCTGCGAAAAGGATGTGATGTTATCACGATCGCAAAGGGAAGATTTGAAAACACGTTTATTTTAATTTTGTTTATTAATGTTGTTTTCACAGATTGGACATTGTAATTTTGACCACAACATAAAGGAATTCTTACAAAAAATTCACCAATGCATTGTGTATATACTTGCGAACTATAGTGTTTAACGTGATATTAAAAAAAAAAAATCCCCACATTGATCACAGAATGAGATATCATTGTTAAACGCCTTTTTCTGTTGATGTCGTAAGGTTAAAATTTGGAGTGAAGTATGTGAAAAATATCTTAGGAACACCGTGAATACTTCAATTGCCACTGGGTATTCAAGTGCATAAAAACGCAAGATTCTAAGATTCAGAAATCATGTGTATGTTCTGTGTAACAATTTCATAGATTTTATACGGTACACTTGAGATCTATCTTTCCATCGAGGATTGTAACATATACGTATTTGATTTCATAACTGTGATTGTGGGCAGGTTGAGGTTTAAGTTGGTTATATTATATCTATCGGTGTTTCATCCTCAGAAATCGGCCGCCTTCTACAGTGCATGCGCCTGACAAAGTCAGTAAGGAGATAGGAGACCCCTTTTTATCTGTGTAATCGTGTGTGATCAATTTTCACAAAAGAGGGACACACTTAATATTTGCAGTGTCAAAAAATGCACGTTGTCCTGTGTGCCCCAAATGATTTTTTTCTTTTTTTTTTTTTTTTTTTTTTTTGGTATTCAAAATAACAATGTATAACTTTGGACATACACGTTTTTTAAATTTTTTGTTCTGGGCGACGACGTCAGTCCGTTTAGTTTCAAAGAACCAATTAAATGACCAAAAGACACATTCAGTACGTATAAATTCATAGTCATTAGGAGTAAGTTCATAGTCGTGCCAGTATTTTATTGTGTTTCGGTACTGCAGAATTGCATTTAGGTACTGCAATATTGTATTTGATACCGCAGTATTGTATTTTATTACTGCATCATTGAATTTTGGCACTGCAGCAGTGTATTTTACATATTGTGTTTCGATACTGCAGTATTGTGTTCTAGTACTGCAGTAATGTGTTTTTGCTACTGCAGCATTGTGTAATATTGTGTTTTGGTACTGCAGCATTGTGTAATATTGTGTTTTGGTACTGCAGCATTGTGTAATATTGTGCTTTGGTACTGCAGCATTGTGTTTTGGTACTGCAGCATTGTGTAATATTGTGTTTTGGTACTGCAGCATTGTGTAATATTGTGTTTTGGTACTGCAGCATTTTGTTTTGGTACTGCAGCATTGTGTAATATTGTGTTTTGGTACTGCAGCATTTTGTTTTGGTACTGCAGCATTGTGTAATATTGTGTTTTGGTACTGCAGCATTTTGTTTTGGTAATGCAGTATTGTGTTTTGGTACTGCAGCATTGTGTTTTGGTACTGCAGCATTGTGTTTTGGTACTGCAGCATTGTGTAATATTGTGTTTTGGTACTGCAGCATTGTGTTTTGGTACTGCAGCATTGCATAATATTGTTTTGGTACTGCAGCATTGTGTAATATTGTGTTTTGGTACTGCAGCATTTTGTTTTGGTAATGCAGTATTGTGTTTTGGTACTGCAGCATTGTATTTTATTAATGCAGTATTTTGTTTTATTACCTCAGCATTGTATTTTGGTACTTAATAGTATTGTGTTTTGTTACTAAAGTATTTTTTTTTTGTATTGCAATATTGTGTTTTGGTACTGCAGATTTGAGTTTTAGTACTGCAGTATTGTTTTAGTAATGCAACAGTGTATTTTGATACTGCAGTATTGTATTTTAGTACTGCAGCATTTTGTATATTGGTACTGCATTGTTGTGTTTTGTTGCTAAAGAATTGTGTTTTGGTACTGTAGTATTGTGTTTCGATATTGCAGTATTGAGTATTGTGTTTTGAAAATGCAGTATTGTGTTACTGTATTGCACAGTATCAAAATTGTTTACGTCTAAAGCCACATTTAATCACAACGTTATATAATTCAAATTAAGTTTAACAAACAACATTAGAATATAATGCACTAGCTGTAAATTGTAGTAACGAGCACCCGTCTGTCAAGGTCAGTGATGTTGAAGGATAACCATCGTATATCATCTGAAAATCGGTATCGGTATATAAAAGATGAATTTATTCAGTAAATAGCAGAACTTCGTAGGTATCTCAGTACTAAATAATGTGTAGGGGTATTTTATAGTGACTCACGAGTCTGATTTACTGACTGTTTTCTTACCTAAGATCATTAGAAATGCGTTCCTTCTGGTATATATAACTTTGGAATGGAATGGACGACATATCATGACGTAGCGGTTTATGCTAATGTTACACAGGGAAAGCACACTAGAACACAGAGTTAACATGTTTATAAACCCGAACGCCAGACAGGAAGTATGGTCCAGGGGCCAATTTCCTGTAAAGAGGGTCGCTACGGTAACAGGCATGTTTGCAATGGATACCAAGATGTCCGCCGCTGCTAATCCAAGAATGAAGAAATTTGTAATCGTTCTTAATTTGTTGGTCCTTAAAACTATAAGATAAACTGAAATGTTTCCGACGAGGGCTACAAGACATATTATCAGTAGAATCACTCCTTCTATGTAGAGTTCTGTCATGGAGGAGGCCCCGTGGTCTGCCAAAGTCAAATAACTGTATGACGTTGAATTCATTTTATCACAGAGATGGTTCGAACTGCAGGTCTGACTTCATGAACACCGTGTCTTGTTGGTCATTTTGGTACCACTAAAAAGAAAGAAAAACGTGTAAAATAGCGGAAGAATCGAAGTCTTAAATATAGAAATGACATGTCTACATCTATGGAAGCATAGGGACATCTCTCCAGGACGGACTTGCGCAGAGATTTATAATTCTAGTCTCTGAGTTTGCTCACACGTGCATAAGTGAACGCTCTGAGGTTAAATTTATCCTATTTCATGAATTAGTCCGTAGCATTGTTTCCTATGACGTAACATATGAGCCATGTTGTGAATGATCTAGGTGACCCCTGCTTTGTCCGGCTACATATAACATTATTATGTTGCGACTTTATATCTATCATTCAGTGAATCATATAAAGGCACAATAGTAGGACGTGAATGGAGAGTTTTATTGACTGCTTTGTAACTCGGTATGTAACTCAAATGAATTGGGAGGAAACATTGTCTGAGATGAAACATTTACCACTTTAGTACTTTCTTTGCTAAATAGAAGAGATTTTTATGCCCCTAAAACAGTTCATACCGAGGAAGTTTCATTGTGATGTGAACATTCACGAGTTTCTATAGAAGGATATATATACATGATAAACTAGCAAAGGATTGTTATCAACAAAACATCAGAGGGTGTAAATAGAAAGAAAAAGACAAAAAAAGACAAAATAAACACTTTCTTAAAGTGATACCTGTAAGGAGATTATTCAGTATATATATATATATATATATATATATATATATATATATATATATATACAATAAATGAGACAACCTACATTACCTTGCAATCAATCCATCATTAATAAGGCAGTTAAATTAATTAAATTCAAACTTCTCCCTGCCGCTAACCTTAGGTCTGAATTAATTTGACACTTTCCTAATGAGGAAAAAAGTAGTTATATGTTTTTTTCTCTTTTCCTGTTGCTCCGTGTTTAGGAAGCTTTATAACGTAGTTGTGCATACTTGAGAATCTCTATGTTATCACATGTGTTATGTTTTACGAATCATTGTAATGAAATAACACTTGACTTCATATTGTAATATATTTCTATTCTTCAGAAGTTGAAACAGCGTCCTGTACGTGATATTTCTGACACTACAAAAGGGCTGCTGTGTCATGTACGTCATGTAATGTTCATTTAACAGTATGGAGATAATTTCAACATCAGAGAAACAGAAAGCACAACAGTAGTATCCATTTCAAGTTGACAGAATCTGTTTAACTGTTTAATGGATAATCGTGTTCATTATATATTTTTATTCGCTACTTCTTGAGAAATTAAGAAGGCAAAACAAAACACGGTAAATATTCTGTGTCGAAATAGAAACTTTATCTACAATAAAGATAGATCGAGTCTGTACTATCATAAAGATAGATCGAGTGTGTACTAAATAAATATAGATCGAGTCTGTACTATCATAAAGATAGATCGAGTCTGCAGTCGACGTGCTAACCTACTGAGCTACTCATGTAGGCATTGAAATATGAAATTAATAGCAGATATTGCTGATTTTCGTATTTTCATTCACGGTTGAAACGGAAGTCGACGATTATGACGATGTAGAGTGCCTCCTTAAAAGTATCAATGAATACTAGACAACCAAACGATTGAAAAGAAAAATTGACCTTCACATGAGTTTAATGTTGTTTGTCCTGGCAAACCGACAGACACTGTAATAAATACGGGATACTGGTCAAAGTTCTTTGACTAATCAAGACAATGACGATCATTTAAAGAACTGCAATCGGATTGTGAATGTTCCAAGTCACAGTTCATTGCACACAAATCTTTTATAAGGCGATTGCTATATCCAGATAACCATAAGCTGTACATGTATTCATCTATAATATTCCTTACGATTTCTTTCCAAAACATTGAACCTGCTTAACATATGTACACATATACACATCGCTGTACATACTATTTATATTAACTTTTACGGTTTGTACAAATACA
This sequence comes from Ostrea denselamellosa, assembly GCA_024699665.1. Taxonomy (NCBI): domain Eukaryota; kingdom Metazoa; phylum Mollusca; class Bivalvia; order Ostreida; family Ostreidae; genus Ostrea; species Ostrea denselamellosa. The sequence continues at coordinate 7,757,706 of JAMZEH010000023.1, read as the reverse complement.
CAACACGCAGGAGAGACACTTTTCTTGATCAGAGATGCTGATTCATGACAATTTGACAATTTATGGCGGTTTCTCACTTAAAATGGGTGATATATATATCTGTGTCAGTATACACCTGTTTATGGAAGAAAAAACGAAAGGTAAATCTGAACAAGCCACATTTTGAAAACTGATCCATCAGTACTGTCAGATGTTAACGAAGAGAAATTCCGTCAGCATATTTACTACCAATCTCATCGTCATTAATAATATTTCTCTAAAAAGTATATTTTACTCAGGGTTAAGAAAAAAAAAATACTGCAGCTCTTTATTGAGTGTGGCACATCACAGGTAAGCAATCGGGCGTATCGACTCCTCCCTCATATCTACTCGTGTACGAGTCTATCCACTAAGTACATATAAGTAGCTTTAACTTAACTGTGCTCATGAATTCCTTTAAGCCTCGCAAACTACGTCAAAGGTGTCGAATATTAAGGAAATTACTTAAGACTATGAATAATAGACCAAAAACTTAACAAGCATTTTACCTGAGTACTAGAAAAGTTCCCAGTCAATGACAAATATAGTGTTATTATTCACTAAGACAGCATATATTTTAGATCATCATATATTTTAGATACTCTTATGAAAAATTCTTTAAGTGGGATTAGAATATTTTACTACGATTTTACCCCACCACGATTAAAGCTAGAAAAGTTGCACGTCAAGATGAACAGATTAATCAAGACCTGTCGAATGGTTTCACTGCGAAGATCTCGTATATCAAAGAAAGAAAAAAAGACTACATTAAACTATGATCCTATAAAGGACAATCAAGAGATTAAAACATGCTGTGGAATTAAAAAGACTCGAGAGAGTCTTGGTGTCCGTAAATAAGCTTAGCCGCCTTACCTTCAGGATAGCAGTCAAAACTGTACTTCATTTGTGGTGTAACAATTTTAAAATCTCTGTAACATTGTATTAGTTTGACACATTTAACAATGGCTCGTCCGTGGTTTGCCGATCACAGTTGACCGGGTTTTCGGGTATCTAGAGTAGAGACGGACTCCACATAAGGCCTCCATACAATAAACTGTTAAAATGTCTCCTGAATCTGAAAGAATACAAAGAAACCATTACCATAGTGATTCGACAACGTGGTCACAGTTTGTTGATAAAAGATCCAGGTAATGTTGACAGGTACATTAACATATAAAAACTATAATCCCTTTTCTATCAACTAGCAAAGATCGTAAGGAAGGACAAAAAAGATATGTTCATGTATGTAAATTAATATGTTCATGTATGTAAATTAATAAAGTTACGTTCTTACACAATCTGCATATTTATACAAAGCCGTGTAGATTAGTTTCTTTATGACTTCTATAATAGTAGATCTAAAACATGATGTTAATAAGCCTTAGCATTACATAATGATTCATTTACATGTAATAATCTGGATTCGTAAACAATATCTGATTTCATGGCCACTAATTTAGTATTCCGTGTGTAACGAGACCCTGTAACCTTGTAGAAATTTTAATTGAATATATATATATATACGATCGTTAATTCATTAAATGCTACGCCTGATTCACAATACCAATATAAAATAATACCAATATATTCCTCATACTATGGAAGTCGTTAAAATCGCCCTTGACTGTCTGATTCAGTTTGAACGTATTTTATTGTCGTACATTTACAAAGGCATCGGGTACAAGTTCTAAAACTTTGCACCGCCCTTTCCATAAATACGTATACATGACAACACCATAAATATAATGACGGACTTAATAAACAAAAAAAGAAAACAAAAAAAAACCGCACTGCATCTTTTTTCCCAAATAAATTTGTTAACAATATTTCTATAATATTTACTGGGAATTTCACTCGGCGTATTCGCGTTCATTATTTACACGATGTGAGTGGCATTCCAGACGAAATTTCCCGACGTTCTTCAAAATTGATAAAAAGGTAAAACCGAATTTTGTATTGATAAAACATTCTGCTGGTGACTGCAGATGCAAAATCAACAGTAGAGGTTAAAAGTATACACGACTATGCGGGGTATTGCTAAAACGCGGAACGGAAAACGGAACGGAATGAAAAACGGAACGGAAGTTAAGAATGTAGGTTAAATAACCCCTGAAATACGCTTTATTTTAATTAAAATAAGACTTTTAGAAATTCATTTACAAGTAGTATAACAAATTTATCTTAATATTCTGCACCATTGATTGGTTACGTTTATTTAAATATTTATATAAGTTTACAACACGATTTACAATCTTGTAATTTCGGCACTGATATTGGTGTTAGCGAGTAGCAAGGTTTATATGCCCCCGCCCTCTCGTAACAATATGCCTATAAATGGATATGACACGAACTGAGCTGAAAATTTTCATATTTTATTTTTCCATTTGAAATGTTCAATATGCTTAACTAAGGTATTACTAATGGTCAGCAAAAATTTGAATGTCAGTTGTTGAGTTACATGAGAGATGCAAAGCTCACAATTCTTTGTTGCAAGGTTCGTGTCATGTTATTGTTTACATAGGTTAAGTATACCAGTGAAGGTTTCGTTTGAAGCAGATTTTTTAATTCACAAATTAATTCTGAACACAATTAAATAGTTTCAAGTTTTTGTCGCATCTCATTTTGTTTTAGACATGGCATTTTCTATTAAGCAATCTATTTGTAAACAAAAACATGGCATGATGAGCTGCAAAATTTAGTCCTATGACTGGCGCTTATGGTCTTCGAGCAGGGAGGGATCTTTATCGTGCCAAACCCGGTGTGACACGGAGTCTCGGTTTTTAGGGGTTTATCCGAAGGACCGCTCCATTTACTCGCCTCTTTCGACAAGGAAGGGGAACTGAGAATCTATTTCTAATCCGGATCCCACGGGACAGGTTTACAACTGCGACTACAGCAAGGCAAAAGACTTGACATCGTGATAGGGCCACTCATCCCACAACAGTATCCAGAATTTTGAAGGGCCATGTGTCCGCTGTAGTAGTGAGAAGATCTTCGATTAGTAGGTTAACAACTTCAAAACGCATCACTGACGTTACAGTGTGTAATAGACTAGTCAGAGGCTAAAGCAACACTAAAACTGGACACGGGTTAGTAATGCTGACGACAGAGCTCGAGTTTACCGCCGTGTGTATATGAATGTATGTAAACAATTGTGTCCTTGAACGTGACAGATTCGGCGAAGGTGGCGTCATGGTCTGGTGTGCGATTAACGCAAATAATCATTTTGAATGGAATAACCTTAACTGCCCATGGGTATGCAAAGTGTGTTACTACAGCAGCATAGACACGACGATGGATTAATTTTTCAAGAGGATAATGCGCGCGTACACACAAAAGCATCAATTTAAACCAGATTCGACATTTGTGTGAGGAGCTAGTTAGTAGTCGTTTGCGCAGCCGCCATCCTCAGAATCCTCAAGAACGTGACAGTCGTATTATTGAAAGAGTGAAAGAACATTTCCCAAAGGACCATTCAGAGTGTCCGTCAGTCATCAACGCCAACTGTGAGTGCACCCAGTATTAGTGACTAAACCCACATTTTTTACGCATTCCGTTTGACTTTTATTTCACAAGTAGTCTCTTATAGGAAATATCAATGAAGTTTAGAATCATTGAATATTAGACTAGATTATATACCACAGATATTTGTTTATTGAATTAATTAATAACACACAAAATTATTCACTATTGCGGTTTTGAAGCCCGTCAGTATACACAAATAGATGAAGATAACGTACAGTGATCAATTTCATAATTCCTATAAAGAATATAAAATTAAGAGTAGGGCAAATACGGACCCCTGGACACACCAGAGGTGGGATCAGGTGCCTAGGAAGAGTAAGCATCCCCTGTTGACCGGTCACACCAACCGCGAATATTTTATCTTGATCAATTAAACATAGTAATCCGTTCTCCAAATTAGTATCTAAAGAACGACATAATGATTGCTATGAAACACGCCAGACAACATTCGACCTAATGACACATCGTATTTGTAAATTAGATCGTTGTAACGACCGTAGAATTTGCGAGCTGTTGACTTTAAACGAGACTGTTGCAATATCTGTAACATCAACTTATTTGCCATTATCCTGTCTCAAAATCTAAAAAAATATCACACGCAGAACAAGCTCTTGCGTATCGAATCAGTTGAGAGACATAAATACCATGTACATGTATTTCTGGTAATTTGCAGATCGAATTTGAATATGACTATACAAGTAAATATTAACATCTAGCTACAATTAAAAATATATGGTGATAGTAAATCAATTATATTTTTAGATTAAAGATTAAATCGATCGCTTTGTTTGATTAATAGACGTATGAATAAGAGAGGAAATTAAAGATGTTCATTTTTTCAGTACTTGGAGATGCATACATCGTAGAATATGAATGTTTACGGTATGAAGGTTGTCAATTCTAAATAACTCATGTCTGGCATCTCCTCTTGTGTATCAAGTGATGGACTGTGTACATAGAGGATGTCAATGATAATTGCAGCGAAATAAAACTTTATCAAGAATGCATTTGTGTTGAAGCCTTATGTACAATATACACCTCGTGCCGAACGAAACATACCGAGTAGATTTGATAATGCTACTAGTAATGAAATGTATAAATTTACGTAAAGGTTGAATTAGTCTTGCCCTGAGAAGTTTCAAGTTCCATCCATGCATGACAACTGGAACAAACGAGTATTTATAATTTTTAGATTTTTAGTCTACATCTTGGTGAAAAGTAATTTATAAGAATTTCTAGCAACGTAATTTGATAATTCAGGTGAAATACCTGGAGATAATAAGGAGTTTGCGTTACGGTTTACTTTATACATTTTTTTCTTCTTCTCCATTTTATTCAGTATAAAGTGGTCGCCGCCCATTTTTAATATAAAAAGAAATATCTAGATACATTTTTGTACTAATGATGACAGTAACCATATGTGTCATGTAATTACCATCGAATGAAACAGAGCAGTACTGGCCTGAGCTCAGTTTCTATGGAATCGTGATCGTTTTATTATTAAAGAAACTCGTAACAAGTAAATATTTATACCTATATCATAATCAGATGACGTGAAAAGTGCGAAAAACTTCATTGTTAACCAAACGACACCACGTATTGGGGTCATTATTTTCAAAAGTACCCCATCTGTCGATTCCTACGTTTATTATGGAAAACCTGACCCAAAGAGCTGATAATACGTGTATGATGCTTATTAGCAGTGATCTGAAATAAGAAGTTATTAGTATTGATCAAAAACACCGAAAAGCATATGGAATCAAAATACTGATTCATTTGTATTACACCAAAATACTGAACAATATTTTGAGAATAAGAAAGACTTTCCAATGTACCATACATTCCAGATACCATTCTCTGTTGTTGAAGTTGCATTTATTAAACAGAAGCATGTAATACATTAATTGCACGTTATAGAATATACAATGTCTGCTTACCTTGCCGTAATATATCAAATATTTATCCCTAGCTTTGTATATCAGAGAACATCTTGTGACACAAAATATATTCTGACGGCACCTTATAATTCATTTTCAGTGTCATAAAAATGTTTTTTAAATATCGAATGAATTTAAACACTGTGTCGCTTCAGGCCAATGTCAAGATTTGAACAAGAATTCTATAAAATCTCTTTAATAATCCTCGACATTGTTTTGATGCCTCGGGTCACCTCTACGGTGAATATAATATTGTGGTTGTTCAGGGGTTATGCAGTGCTTATCGAAAAGAAGAATACATGATAAGAAAGGGGTAGATATATCTACAGCTCGGTCTATAACAGCAGGTAAATGGCTAAATATGAGTGATTGAAGTGAAGGAATACTATTACTCAAAAACCGTCTTTTGAAGTCATTTTGATCAGAATCTAATTCAGATTGACTACGTTTGTGCATTTGATCCGAGACAAAAAAGAGAAGAAAGGTTGTTTTAAAGAAATGTCAATTCACAAAGGGAACTACAGGCTGAATTCTACAATTGGGTCTGACATCCTTTATGTTTATCAGAGTGATATATGAAATTTCAAATTCACTGTCATCTGATACAAATGAATAAAGTTAACGATTTTATTTTTCTTTTTTTGATTGCTGAAACTTTGAATTAGAATTGTCATGTTCTCAATATTTTATCGCTAAAGTAAATTCCATTTGTTGTTTTGTGAGCGTTACTAATACATGCAATAAGTAAAAAGCTACCTTTAGAGTATACCGTTAGAAGCAAATATTTTTCAAAATATGAAAGAATATGTATTTACTGAGTACCCAGTTTAATATTACGTGCAGCTACTTTTGTGAACATCTCTGGACGAGAGAGAGAGAGAGAGAGAGAGAAGGAAATTTTTAAAGTATTTGTTTTCAAACATCTTGATGCAATACTTGGGACTAGGTGTAACACTGTTTATTGTAGTATTGACACATAATCTGCGAACTCGTGTTGTCCCACTACGTGCCAGTGTTGGAGCAGCTGAAAAAGTTCAACGACACGATATGATTTAATTATTTTAAAAATACAGTGCAAAGCAGTTCATTTTATATATCTCCGCACTTACCTGAGGTTTTACATTTGAAAATTTAAATGCAAACAGATAAATATGTATTAAATTGTAGAATTTTTGGCTCATTTGAGTGGTCATATTGTTCATATAAAACACATTCTTTGAATATTTACTCAAGTTGAAAATAACCCAAATATTCCTTCTCTGGAATTAAATTTCTTTTTGTTCGATTTATGATTTCTAATATTCAAAAAATCACGAGTGTAACGCGGTAATGTTTGGGAGAATTAGGTGAGGTGACAGTCATTATTGACCCTGACTTTTAAGCGCCCTTTTATTTCTGTGAAACCGAATCATTTTCAAGCTGAGATATTCCAAATCCACAAAAAGTTTTGGAACGTATTCATAATTTGGAATATGACATTATAAAGTTGCCAATTATTTATTTATTTATTTATTTTTACACTTTCCGTGAAAATTGAAAAAAAAACCCAGAAAACGTCGACAGTTTTTCACCTGAAAATCATAGGAGCCACGTATCGCCCGAAACTAATTTCTCGTGTTCGCAACATCCCCCCGGTTTAGAGGTCTAATTACTTTAAAATAGCTAGTTTTTGGCTAGTTGAAAGAAAACGGTGGAGAATTGGCGTTTTTGTAATGACGTAAATAGTATATCAATAATTAGTTACAAGAATTATGATTAGTTTTTTTACTGATCACCTATTTAATATAACGATTTTACTCGAACACCGCTGTTAAATAAATGGTTAAGGTTAGGGCAAAATTACTAAGAAATCAAGTTCATATTGTTCATTGGGGGTGGATTGCGACTTACGTTTGTACCTTTTCCACCCCAAAAATGGAATTTGAATGGCAAAACATTACTTTTTTGTTAAAAAATGTTTAACAAAGAGGGGAGTGTGTGCAATGCCCATAATCCCTCTTTAGATCCGTCACTCTGATGAATTAATTTACGTCTTTTGAATTCATCTGTACTAAATACTGGTATAAAGTCTTAAACAAGATATCATATAAGATATCTATATCCGATTCCAGACGCAATACATGTACCTTATCACAGATTTCAAATATACTTAACAATATATGGTGAGTTTTGCTTTATTTGTTTTATTTAATGAAAAGGTGAAGATAATGCACGGTGATTAATCTCATGACTCCTATATAGAATAAAAAATTAAGACTTGGGAAACGCGGATACATGTCTGGACATACCTGAGGTTAGATCAGATCAGCATCCTCTGTCGACCGGTCACACCCGCCGGGAGCCATATACCTTGATCAAATAAACGAAGTAATCGATAGTCCAAATAATTATGCAAAGAGCAGTATGAAACATGCCACACAGCATTCAACCTAACAACAGGTTGTATTTACAAAAAGACCATTAACGTTCACATAATGTGCGAAATGCTGACTTCAAATGAGAAAATCTTATTTGTCAGAGACTTGCCTCTATCTAAAATTGATCATACGCAGAACTTGCTCTCGTGTATTGAATCAACACTCATATGGACGTGATAATGAAATATTGCTACATAAATATAATTAATACTTGTGATGCAAATGTCCATCAATATCTCAAAAATTGATCTGTCTAAAATGCAAATCTTAAAATTAAGAACAACCCCTGTCTACTTTATGTGTGTGATATGAGTTACTTTTTAAAGTTTCTTTAAGATGGTACTACTCGGATATTGCACATCAATTTAAACCACAAAGCGAAGCTGCAGAACAGTTGGATTTCTACTTTGGCTTTTGCGATTGCCAATTACCGTTGGTGTCATTCTTACAGTGATTTTAGTTTAGAATATTTTTACCGTTTCCATCACTCATGTTATCACACAGGATCAAGAACGCCTTGTATGAAATATGAAGTGCACGTGTACTATATTTAAAATTATGAAGAGAGAGGGGGTAGGGTAGATTTTTTTTTTTCATAGGTATTGAAGTTATATTGATCAATATTGGTACGAGTTGGCCTTAAAAATTCTAGATTTTGCAATACAACAGTCATCCTTCTGGGTTTTTTTTTCAACATTATCACAGTCACATTGATCACCATTAGTGAAATGTTTCGAAACGTGAACAAGAAATCAATCTGACGCAAGCGTCAAAGACATCAGGCCACTGAAGTATCGAGAGCGAGGCTATAATGTTTATTGCATATTTTATGTTAATTCGCTTGATTTATTTCAAGAGATTATACAGCTCGAAGACTATATCAACAATAAATTCAATCTCAAATTAAGTACGCATTAAATTAATTTTGGAAATGATTTTAAAAATGCATTCACATAAATCCCGCAGAAATGAAAACGTTAGTTCCGCAGATACAAAATATATACAGTTTGAAAACTCGTAACAGAGCAGACGGCGCTCACGTGCGCTGTCTGTTACGATAATACTTTCTGGATCTTATCTGTTAATCAGGATCTAAATATCATAAGAATTAATTGATTCTTGCCATCATTCAGAAGAATTAGAAAATATGCATTATATGTGTATCAATATTTATTTATTTATTTAGATAGATAGATACAGGGTGTTTCACAATATATGTCACACATCTAAATGAGTGTTACCACAATGTCAGGCAGAGTATCAAAGAAACTTTAATACCTTAGATAAGCATACTTACCTGAAATTATGACATTGCAAAATATAGGGAAAATAATCATACTATGAAGTCACTGATGACGTCATAATTGATGTCATAATTTCAGGTGTTTTCAAAATGGATTATAACTTGCAACAAAAATTGAAATTGTAAAACTGTTTTACAAACATAAATATCCTACAATTGTGCAGAATGTGTTGAAGAAACAGTATCCAGTCAACAAAGTGATGTCTAGATTCCAGATATTAAGGATAGTTAAGAAGTCTGAACGAAAAGACAGTGTAAAGGACGAAAGACACTTAAATCCTGGCCCTCCTAAAAAATCAAGGAGTGGTGAAAACATTGACAGAGTGAGGTCTATCATTGAGGAAACACCAAGAAAGTCAGTCAGATAAGTGTTTAGTGTCTCAAGTGTATTTAGAATTCTGCGATTCGATTTGTGTCTCACTGCATAGAAGATTTCAGTTATGCAGCATCTAAAACCAACTGACATTAAGAGTCGATTAGATTTTGCAATGTGGATTGAAAGGCAGAGCCCGGAATTGGCGGACAGCATATGGTTTTCAGACGAGGCACACTTTTATTTAAACGCGTCTGTAAATAAACAAAACATGCGCTTTTGGGGTTCTGAAAAACCAAATTTTTATGAGGAAAAACCTTTGCATGCGGACAAAATAACTGTTTGGGCTGCACTTTCGTCAACAGGAATCACTGGTCCTTATTTTTTTTGAAAATTCTGATGGAGAATGTGTTAGTGTAAACGCAGAACGATACCTAAATTTACTGAAAAGGAAATTTTTACCAGCCCTTCAACGGAAAACAACCAACTTCTCAAGTGTTTGGTATCAACAAGATGGAGCTACTCCACTCACAGCTACAAGAGTGCTTGAGTGGTTAGACGACACATTTTTAGGACGATATCTTTCACACAGAACTGAAAAACCATGGCCACCACATTCACCCGATTTAAATCCTTTGGATTTTTTCCTTTGGGGATATTTGAAAGACAGAGTTTATACTGACAATCTTGATGGGATAAAGGAACTGAAAAACAATATTAAACGAGAAATCCGCCAGATATCCAGTGAAACATGCAGAGCAGTGATCAGAAATTTCCGCACACGTGTCTCTAAAGTTATTCAGGAAAAGGGTAAACATCTGGAGCATATCATTTGAGGTAATCGTTGCCATGGAAACGGAAATGGCGTGTGTTTGATATCCGTGACTTAAAATATTAATTTTGGGTACCTGTTGATTAAAATGATACATAAAATGTATATGTAGCTTGTGTAGTTATCATTCTTTCTGCCTTTAGATCTGTGACATATATTGTGAAACACCCTGTAGATAGATAGATAGTGTGGGTAACGAAGCCATGTTATTCTTTCTTGCTATTGACTCTACAGCGGGTCTTTAAGGAACTTGAATTACAGATAACAATATCTACAGCGGAATCAACGGCTTAGTGAAATATCACTTTATTCCATCAAATGAAAAATTTGAGAGCACCATGTACAGACTTGTTTCTAGTGGAACAAAATGACAGAAAAGATTTTCAAAACTATGGGAAGTCGTAATTGATAAAAGTAGCATAGTTAATTTGTGTGATACTTTGAACCTCATAGCCCAGGGGCCCTGTCCTTGATTTTTTAAAAGGAAAAAATTCATTTCGTCTTTTCTTAAAGGGACAATAGCTGTCAAGTGGATCGTAAAAACTCTCTAATTCTGAACCGTGATTAAAATGCCTGGAATGTCTAAAAAAAATTAAGAAAAATAAATCAAAGAGTGAAAAAAGGGCTTCCTCCAAATAAATGTTACGATTCTCCGCAATGAATTATTTACTTCCATACAATAACGTCCCTGCTGTTGTTTCTCTATAAACAATAGGAATAATGATGTCAAAATTACAACAAAAGACTACAAGATGTATGAATTTCAATATGTCAGTGGTGATTTTTATGTACCTGATTTAATCATTTTGATAACAATCGACAAATATGACTTTGGCAGCTAATGCCCCTTTAAATGATCTACTTATGTACTTCATCTAAAATTATCAGAGAAAAGTCAATCTTCTCGAATTGTAAATCTTATAATCTCAATCATGCTCCAGACACTGAACGCAACCATTTTATAAAAGTTACACATTGTAAAGGAGAGAACTAGTTAGTTGTTAGAACTTGTTTCCACTCCTTTTCATTTGATCAATAAAATATGTTCACAACAAAATAGAATCTAGGAACATTATATCACTAGCATATTACTTTTGTAATGATAAAATCTGTAAATTAGTGGCATCAATTGAATCACTCTATTTTAGAATATAATTTTCGTTGTTTGAGGATGTCGTTTTTGTTTATTGCATGCAAAAATGAATTGAATAGTCATCTATAGCAATTTGCTACACCAAACCCATAATACATGTAGATTATTTGCTACATCAAAACATAATACATGTAGATTATTTGCTGCACCAAAACATAATACATGTAGATTATTTGCTGCACCAAAACATAATACATGCAGATTATTTGCTACACCAAACCATAAAACATTCCTAATACCGGGGGCTTCAGGAAGGACCATTCACTAATGTTAATCAAATGTCTTGGACTTGACGTGGCGCCAGCACAGAGAGTCAAACCCGGAATTCCCTGTTGCGAGGTGAGCGTCTTAACCTCTAGCTAGGCTACCGCGACCGTTAATGGAATGAACTCGTTAAATGCACTGAAGGGGAAGTGTTAATTTTAATTGTCAGTGTCATTAAAAGAATTATAATTAATCAAATAATAACGTATCAGATTATGTTTTGTCTTCTGAGCAATTATATAAAATTTCGTATTAGAGTTAGAACAAAATAATAAACGCACCCATTTCACGAGAAGTTAAGAAATGTATCAAATCTCTCAAACGCAATAAATCAAATGGTGGTGATAATATAATTAACGAATATATTAAAGGATCATTTGAAAATGTGTTAACACCATATCATGAACTTTTTAACAAAATATTTGATTCAGGTGTAATTTCTTCAAATGGCTATGCGGACGGATAATTCCATTGTGCAAAAAGCATAAGTAATGTAAATGACCCCCAGATTTACAGAAATATTACGTTATTAAATTGTATTGGAAAACTTTTACATATTGTATATTAATTAACGAATATGGAATCATTGTAATGTACGTAATATTAGAAAACCAGGCGGAATTCCGTAATTTTAGAAAACCAGACGGAATTCCCCAGATACCATTCTACCATTGATCATATATTCGTTTTATTTGTAATTATAGAGCTATTTAAAATTAGTAAAAATAAACTCTGTAGTGCTCTCATCGTTTACGAGAATGCGTTTGATTCTGTTTGGTGAATAGGTCTTTGGAATAAATTTTGCTAAATAGTAGCATTGATGGAAAAAGTATTAGAATAATTAATTATATGTGTAATGAAATAAAAGAATAAAGTTAAATGGTGATCTTTCAGAACCATTTTCATGTCAACTGGAGTACGACAGGGTGAAAATTTATCCCCATTTCTATTTTCCATTTATTTAAACGACTTGGGATTATTCTTAGAAACAAATAATGTTGATGGAAACATATTTCCGAAATGTTCTTGAATGCATTACACATCTACGAAAACTATCAATTTTTTTATATGCTGATGATACTATAATTTTTGCCAAATCACCTGAGAAGTTGCAAAATGCTCTAAATTGCTTTGAGTTGTATTATTGTGACATCTAGAATTTACAAATCAATGCAGATAAAACTAAAATTATGATGTTTGGCAGGGGGAATATGCTGAATAAATAAGAGTTACCTTTCTTTCACATATGGTGGTTCCAATTTAAAGTTGAAGACAGTTTTAAATACCTCAGTGTAACATTTACAATTATTAAGGAATGAAGCTAATTATGACTTCGCGGATTATAAAACGTAAACTGCACTAAGTTACATAATATCGTATAACATAGGTCTAAATTAGCTTCATTCCTTATAATTTAATTTAAAAAGACAAAACTAAATTGTACAAGTCTTAATTTATAATTTAAATGTAAAATAGAAAATACTTGCACCGCGCAATGATTCGCTTAGCAACATACTGACGAAGTGTCCAACCTGAAAGAAACCATCTTGGTTCTTCGCATAAATGGAACATGTACTTTGTTCATGAAATTTGAAAACGTACGGTGGAGTTTGCAACGAATCTTAATTACAGGAGATATGCGTGGGCTACATACGAAGGCCTAATGTTTATTTCGCAAGATCTAAACATATTTGATTTCATGGAAGTTTTAAACAGCACTGTAACTCACCATACCATGCAATCAAATCCAACACAGTAAATTATGTAAACACCTTCACAGCTTTATGTCAATCGAAGGGACGTGACGTCATGTAATACCCATTTTTCAAGACATGACGTATTGTTGTGCTTTGAAAGGCAGATCAAGCAATACCACCCCCCCCCCCCCCCCCCCCCCCATTTCCCGAGTAAAAATAATGAAGCCACAAACTTTGTAAACGTTTGATAAACCATTGTTTCGTATATGATATTAAAGCGTTAGAATTTGTACAAAATTTTTATCGTTAATTGGTGTTTTGCGTAATGTTTATTGTAAGAAAATATACTCCTTGTTTGACATGAAGAAAATGTGTATAAACAAAATGTATTCTATTGTACACGTTTAATTCCATTGATTTTCAATTCATAGAAGTTTTACAACTCAACAGAGCTATAACTGTAAAAATGGTGTCGTCTTCGTTGTCAAGGGGGCGTCTCCCCATACCAAGTTACATTATACAATATAAACTAATTTTTTTCAGTGTGATCAGCCAATCAAATTGCGTGTTACAAGTAAAATTAAATTATTTGAAATTAATATAAAAGGACTATGTGATAAAGCTACCAGAGTAATGTTTACCGTTCTCGCAAGATGTAAAGAACACAACTTATCTACTGATTGTCAGTTAGACGTTTTGACAAAATAAGACAACCAATATTATACACGGATGCGAGATATGGGGGTTTCAGAAAAAAACAAAACAAAAAACATTGAAAATTTGCTTTGAAAATTCTGTAACTATATACTGAGTTTGAGTACATAACATATGCAATGATATATGGGAACTTAGAAGATATTCTGTTTTAGTGGTAACTAAGTAATGATAACTTAGCGTTAGGACGAAACTTCATTTCCTTAGTAACACTGGTAAATTATCCAAAGTAGGCCTATATCATGTAGTTTATGAAAAAGATTTCTAATGGGTAAAAATCAAAAGTATATTACCTGTAAATGAGTGCGGACTCTCATATTTGTGGACATTCGAATCTCTCTATAATCCTATTGGGGTAAAACTTGACGTTAAAAGAATATTAAGAAACCACTTATTCAAGAGTGGAAGAGTAATATTTATCTTTCTCCAACATATTTAAATTACAGACTTTTCAGAGATTCTTTGATATTAGAGAATTATCTCACTATTTTAATACTTACTATTTTTATGTAAATTTAGATATGATAGTTTTAAACTGCCCACTGAAGCGGAAGATAGAATAACACTTCTAGAAGTTGACGTTTCTGCTATATATGTAATCAAAACAAAGAAGGAGATGAATATCATTACGTTTTTAAGTGTACACAAATAATATAACAATTGCCAGAAAATCTTTATTGTTAGAACCCAAATATTATAGAATACCACAAACTATTTACATTAACAAATTTTGCATTGCTTAAATGTTTATGTAAATTTCTGTTTGTTGTGAACCTTAAGAAACTTTAATAATTTCATTAGATTCAACTTTGGTCTCGTGGTAATGTTCATTTGATGAATGAATCTTTCTCCATTATATGCATAGTGCTGTGTCTTCCCCTTCTCAGCTGTAAGTCATAAAATTGCGTTGACAGAGAGCATACTGACGATGGGGCCCGTCCTAACCAAGGGACTTTACTCTGTACGCACACCTACATCACCACACCAGATATCGACCATATAAGTATTATACTGCTATGCTAACTATATGTCCAGTCTGGTAAATACGTATGTATGAAATTGATGATCGATTTTCTTGCTCACGTGAGCCTAATTAGCCCGAGTATTTGTTGTCTTCAGCTATTCAGCTTATAGGTTCACACATAAATAGCACGATATAAATATACATGTGATAATCACGATCATGTCGAGAGAGATTTCACTTGTTAATTACTTCTTTTGAATACGAAATACGTAAATTTCCCTAAACTGTATAACTCTTTAACACTTCTAGAGGAAAGAAGTGGAATATAATAAATCTAATTGTTCTACTTTTCCGCCCTATTGTAGAGCTTTGATATTCACAGTATAGATCGCTGTTAACGGGGTATACCAAGTTCGGTATAAATGATGACGAATATATCCAGATTGTTAAATTTACGGGGTGACTTGTCCCTTCTTCGGGACAAACAAAAAGGTTTACATAAAATGGCTAAAAATATACGAAGTAAATAAAAAAAAAAAGAATAGCACTAAAACTACTCCAAATCTACGAATGTAATTACTCTGCATATTACATGTTTTTGATTTTAGCTTGCTTATCAATATATCAGGACACATCTTGTTCGTCCAATGGGTAAAATAAAGGGGAAAAAAGAACTTTTTTATTTGCACTCCATGATAGAATTGTGCGAGTTTTAAAACGTAATTTGATTAAAAAAAAAAAAACATGATAAAAAGTAACACCAACACAACATCATAAACAAGAATGAAAAGCTTATAAAAACATTAGGTTTTAGATATTGGTGTTCTGTGTTTTTGAAATCCACAAATCCCAGAATTCCATTGTTTGTAATATCATATAAAGATTTATCGGACCATATATTCTCGGATATCAGTTAACATGATCAAAGATTTCATACTTCTTTAAAAAAAAATCTGAATAACTTCATCAATTGTGGAAAGCAGTTTTCAACAAAGAGAGAAAAAATTACACAGCTGTCCTAATCGTCAGTGATATGCGGCCTATCGTTATCTAATTATGTTTAAAGTGTATATCAAAGTCTATTCCGAACGAAAAATGTGACAAAATATCCAAAAATTTAATTCAGTTACACGATTTTCTAGATTCGCCCACTTAGCATACACTGAGGGAGGATTTGGGGAAGGGGGTCCTGTCCTGCTACAGCTGTTCAGAAATGGTGTTTCGCTGTTTAGGGTTTAGATACTACTATCTACGAGGAGAAATGCTTTTACAGGGTAGTGGTGATTAAGAGTTGGAACATGACTATGAATTCTGACTCCAGAAAAAGCCCAAAGTGGAATACTATTCGGCTTTCATATTCAAAATCAAATTCGAAAAAGAAAACCTAATTGGAATTAAAGACGAGTTTAGTTAAATAGAATGTTAAATAATTTTATCAAAGGTAGCATTAACATTAAGCAGCAGCGTACGTGGATATCATGCACCATAACTATGCAGTAATTCGTTACATCTTTAAACAAAACAACCTAATTAAAAGAGAGAGAGAGGGGGGGACAAAATTACGGCGCTGTTTTAGGTGAGAAGTACATAAAATGAACAAATTGAAACGGTGCAAAAATGTAAAACTGTTGAAATATCAAATTGAAATTGAAATTATTGAATATATTCAATGTACGGGTAATTTTGAATAGTGTTATAGTTATATATATATATATATATATATATATATATATATATATATATATGTTTCCGATCGGATATCAAGCAAGATAAATGCTTAGAAAATGTTCTCTACTAAAGGTTTAGTAGCATATATCATTCAAATATTTGCTCAAAATGTCCATTCAAGACGTGCGGCTGGGAGACCTTTGCTTTCGAAGACGAAGTAAATCTTCATTCCAAGAATATTTGTCTGAATACCGCGTGATAATCAACAGCTAGAAGAAACAAACCTTAGTTGAAAAATCATGGCACTAATTTCTTACAAGTATATAACGCGCATGAGCTTTTTGGGATACAAATTTGCATGTCATTAAAACGCACTCTGTCAAGCATTCACAATGCATATACCACACGTCCAGAATTGGCAGCAATAATACTTGCTTACCATTTGTTGTTTTGAATTTCTTTTAATGAAAATTTCGGTTTTGAGCATTGCTAATAACGTACACTTGCATAATTACTAGTAGATTGGTTATAAAGAATTTATACATGCTTTTTGACATCATACACAGCTGTTTCTTCAATCAAAATGGAACACGGAAATATCCTTGTTTTGTACTCCGTCATCCAAAGCATTACTTTGTTAAACATTAATCTGATTCCACACACACGTACTATGTTTGTTTGTTTTACGTCCCGTCGAGAATTTTTCACTCATATTGAGACGTCATCAGCTGTAGGTGAAGTACCACAAATTTAGACCTATGCTTAGCGCTCAGGGCCGTAGCAGTGAGGGTTTTTTAACGTGCCAACGCCTACCGTGACATGGGACCTCCGTTTTTAAGGTCATATCCGAAAGACCCGTGATTCTCACTTCTAAATGCCGAGCGTTTGGCGAAGGAGCAATCACTACCTATTTTTCGTCTTAGGATTGACACGACCATGACACGAGCGGGGCTCGAACTCAAGACCTCCCGGTTACGAAGCGAACGCTCTAACCACTGAGCTACCGCGACTGTGAAATTGATAATATGAGATTGATCACTACTTTTTCATTAAAAAGATACTGGAGTTCCTTATTGACACTATTTCTGTAGTCTTTGGTGATCAGGTCGTCCCACAGTATGCTAGGATAGCTATGGGCACAAATTGTGCTTCATTGTTTTGGTATTCTTGCGAGACATAATTTATTTTTGAAAAGGAACTTTCATGTGAGAAAAAAGAAAATCTCCTGCCATGGACTTCAATTCGACATTTAGATGAAAAGGTGAAGATAACGAATAGTGATGAATCTAATAACTCCTACGAGGAATACAAATGTTAAGAGTTTTGCAAACACAGACCCTGGACATACCGAGATGGGATCAGGTGCCTAAGAGGAGTAAGCATCTCCTGTTGACCGGTCACATATGCCGTCAGACAGCATTTGACCCAATGACAAGTTGTACTGGCAAACTAGATCGAAGACATTTTAGCTATTAACAATAATCATTTTCATTATTATGGTCGAATTCGATAAATCTCTGTGAACTCGAAATAAAAGATACAACAGTCTTCGATATATGCTTCATATTTGGATATTTTATTGAACATAGATGTCAACGGCAATCTAACAACAAAATTTTATGACAAAGGAGATGACTTCAGTTTCTTTATCGTCAGCCTTTCACATTTGAGTAGCAATATTCTATTATCACCTGCATGTGGCGTTTATGTAGTTCAATTGATTCGATATACAAGAGCATGTTCTGTTCATGATCAGTTTTTAAATCAAGGCGGACTACTGTCAAAAAAAAAATAGATGTTACAGATTATTTTGAGTGAATTATCTTTAAAGACAAGAAGTAAACAAACTTTTGACTTACCAATGTGATGACGTCATGATCTGAGTATGATAATATAAAGGAGTCGCGCACAGTACAGAGCTAAATTTTATGGAATAGTCTAACTTGTCCCGTCAACTCCTTTCCATTCAGCTACAAGTATATGTAATATTAAAGTCCACAGCGATAAATACGCATACTCCAGAAAAATTTCAATATGAAAAAGTGAAGATAACAAGCAGTGATCAATTTCATAAATCCCATAAAACAAAAGCCGAGAGTAATGCAAACAAGGGCTTTTGACACACAAAGACCTACATACATGTGTATGTAAATCTATAGGCATGAGCTTATATCTTTTTAAAAAGCTTCAGTCTTTATATCTAATCTCTTCGTACAGATAAGGGCGGAATCAAAATATTTCCCCCACAGATTGAGGGTGTCAAAGTAGAGACCAATATGTTATCTTATCTGGTAAAAGTTCAAAACACTATGAAATTCTACGTTTGTTACTGAAGGCGGATCCAGTGACGGAGCAAGGGGCATCTCCCCACGACACGCTAGACTTCATCAAGGGGTGCACCAAGTGGTTGTCATTTTCGTGTAAGAATGCCGTCTTTCATGTAGTAGTAACTCTCCAACTTTGGCAGCCTTTTCTGGTGGAAGCGTCATCTTGCTAGATGGGACAATATAGGAGTCTTTATTTTGCGCGGAAATAACAGCCCTCCAATTAGGGTGTCCTTGCACTGGTTTAACTGCGGATTGTGACATCCACCATCACTGACATTTCGTGGAGATTCCCCTTTAAATGGCTGCTTGAAAAAAAAAACACCTGGGGAAAAAAGAAAGAAAGAAAGAGTAGGTTAAAGCCTACTATAACTGCTCCAGTAATTATAAGTACTGTGTAGAGGAAAAGCAATGACATCTAGCTCCACATTCTGTAACAAAACTGATCCACCAGCGAAAGTCTGCTTAGACAGTGACAACACGTTCTTCAACAAAGTCTGGGCAGGACTAGTTTTTCTCGAAATCTGAACAGGTTATTTTCGCCACTAAGTGAAATAAATCCTGGAGACAAAAAGTGTTTATAATCCTCATGATAAATTAAAAACTAGACTTTCTGACATCATAGACATATGCTTCCTCAACAAAAGTGGGGCTGCTTAGTCATTCCAAAAATTACTGTGTTATACACCACTCTGAATTTACGCAAGTAATCTGAAATTGATACTAAAAAGATGCTGGAGTTCCTCATTGACAGTATCTTCTTAGTGTTTGGTGATTAGGTCTTCCAACAGTCTGTTGGAATTCCCATGGGCACATATTCTTATGAAGCAGAATTCATTCAAAAGCTTCTACATGAGAAGAAAAAAATCTCTTTCTGTGGCCTTCAACTCGACATTTTGTTATATCGACGACGTTTTCATCTCTTAATACTAATCATTTTCATTCATGTGTCGATTCGATATATCCCAGTGAACTCGAAATAAAAGACGCCACAGTCTTCCACATCTGTTTCGTACTTTTATTGAACACAGATGATAATGGCAAACTATTCAACTTTATGACAAACGAGATGACTTCAGCTTCTCAATCGTCAACTTCCTATATTTAATAAGCAATATTCCATTATCATCTTCATGTGATAGTTTATATCTCTCAATTGATTCGATACGCAAGAGCTTGTACTGCGTATTATCAGTTTTGAAATCGAGGCAAACAAACAAGTTGATGTTACAGGAGTTTCAACAGACTCGTTTAAAGTAAGCATTTTCAAATTATATGGTCGTTAAACAATCTAGTTTGCTAATACAATCTGTCATTGGATCAAATGCTATCTAACGTGTTTCATACCAATTGTCAGGGTGTTATTTACAAACTGATTTTGACTGCGGAATTGAACGTTGAACCTTCAACATCAGGAGTGTCAGAACAAAGGAAAACAAAGGCTTTCCTATCACTTCTAATGTTGTACAAGCATGTGGTTGAACCGTTCACTAATCATATGACATTTGTTTTACAATACAGGCAAGTATAACTAGGAAGAGGTCTTACGCCAGAGGAACCTTCAAAACGACCCAACCTTGGAACGGACTTAAACCCACTGTGAGATGGAGAATTGGAAACTCTGAAGTAATCTTTTTATCAGGGCCTGAACTTTCAGAAGAATTACTAGTATGAAATCTAGCGGAAAAAGTTCTTCCGTGAGAGAGACTGTAAGTAACTGAAATAATGGCCTCAAGCTATGAGTCTCTTCTAATTGTGTTTTCCGATCTTGGTGAATACACTCCTTAAACTCTTCTACTAAGATAAACTGACGGAGATTATTGAAATGTTCATCAATTATCCTATATTTCAAACATTGATTGAATAAAATATTTGGCAAATTTAACATACGTTTGATTGTCAATCTTTTCGTACCTTCTGAATTTTCGTATGTACGCTTCGGGTACTAATATTCACAAACTTTTAAAACCGTGGCCTTGACCTTGTCATAGCATGAACTCTCGACTATGTCCAAGGTTGGTTGCACCTCAGCCGCTTATCGGTAATCTTTACAAGTCAAATATTATCAATTCGTTTCCTCGCACTAACCCTTGACATTAGTCACCATTCAAAACATGTGTTAGAGACGGAGTATATGATTGGTGTTGCAGCCTGTAGCGTGAATCTAATCAGAAAACGGTTTTTATAATCGACCGAAAACGAAATGGTAACATGGTGTAGAATTTGTGGCCAGTCACCACTAAATAGATACCGTCGATTGATCTTCGCAAATTCATTTTCTTTGGAAAAACAGACGAAGTTTTGGATATTTTTCGCTTATCGTTTCGTCAACAGACACCATTTTTATTTTCTGTTTATGCCCTTACCAAACTTGCATCTGAAACAAGGAATCTCAGTGGTTGATTTAATTTTAGCGTTTCTAGTGGTTGATTTCATTTTAGCGTATTGCGTAATCCTCCGTCCCGAACCAATGTTTGAATGGTGATTGATGTCAAGGATTAGTGCGAGGTAACAAATCAATAAATCTTGACTTGTGAAGATGCTCATCGGTACGCTTTGCAACATGATTGACCGAACATTTCGTGGCCATTCCTAACTTTTTGTGAGTTTCTCAGATTGTGAAAAATATTTATCGTTTTTTCTTTATTGATTGATTGTTTGTTGATTCCCGCCACACTCAACAATTTTTCAGTTATCTGGTGGCGTCCAGTTTTAAATGATGGAAGAAAGAACCCAGATACAATTTACCCGGAAGAGACCACCGATCTTCCGAAAGTAAACAGGCAAACTTTCTCACATATATCGGCGTCTTTTTCTTGAAATTTCGGGACTAATAATTCTAGTTGCACCAAATTCATTCCAGACAAGCACAAGCTGTAAACCTGATGTTCTCTATCTTTTTCGAAAACCCTTGATCTGCCATTGATCAATACAAACATGGAAAAACAATGAAAAATGCCCATTAGAATGTATGCTAGTTTTCCTCAAAGCCTACCATTAATAAATATGGTACTTTAAGTAGTGCTCCTCAGTTTCATAAATAGTTCTCGAGAGCACAAATCAAAATATTTCACTCCTATCTTAATGTTGTAAACATGACAATATTTGTTTGGATTTTAAGTTGAGATCTTTTTACAATAAAGAAATGCGTGAGAGAGAGAAAGGCAGATAGGACGATATTAGTTCATGGCGTTAGAGAGAGAAAAAATACTTTTTTTCGTGATATCTTATGTTTTTGATTATTGTAATTACATGATTTATGGAGGTCTTGTTGACTGTAACTTTTGACGTGGTAGATAGAATGGTTTATTGAAGGAATACTTTGATGAGGTTTATTGAAAGAATACTTTGATGATAGGGCAATGACGTGTTATTTTGTTCAGTAATTCCCTAAATAAATTCCTTAAATTATTTGTACCACTAACCTCATGACCTATGACACATGGGAACCATGACTTGATAACGGTTATATATGCCTGAGCGTTACTGCGATTCCGCATGGATGATTGTATCCAGTATTTAAAATTGGTCGTAAGTTCTTTTGTAAAATGCTGCCTTTCAAAACAACAATGATTTAATATAGCAAAGAAGACAGGATCTTGTTAAAAAATGGCTATTATAAGTGGTTCTACTATGTAACTATTGTACTTTAATTTGTACATGTAAGCTTTTTAAAAGATGGAGGGAGGTATTTTTGCGTGTATTTTCTTCACTATCAAAGTCGTCAATGAACTTTTCAACATTCTTCATTTATTTTAACCTAAGCGTTAGAAATGCCAGTTTATATTTGCCAATAAAATTTTACAGGTTTTTATTTATAATTGAATAAGTATTTGAGATGATATATACGAGATGACTTACATTTATCTCGAACTTCCTCACACTGACATATTGAATGCAGTGCATTGTTCTTCTATTTCCGTTTTAATTATTCTAATTACATTTTAACATGAAAAATTATTTCCGACGTTTTACTCTTTAAAGCCTCATGTTTTCATACGCAGTGATTTGTCTATAAGATATTGTCATTCAGTTTAAATTAGTTTGTTTTACGTCCCGTCAAGAATTTTTCACTCATATTGAGAGGTGTTGTAGGTGAAGGTTCTTTATAACGTGCCAACGCCGGCCGCGATACGGGACGTCCGCTTTTAAGGTCATATCTGAAAGACCCGAGATGTCGAGCGTTTGGCGAAACAGAAATCACTACCTACGAGTATGTTTACGTCTTAGGTCTAACGCGGCCATATGGCACGAGCGGGTTT
Source organism: Ostrea denselamellosa (assembly GCA_024699665.1). Classification (NCBI taxonomy): domain Eukaryota; kingdom Metazoa; phylum Mollusca; class Bivalvia; order Ostreida; family Ostreidae; genus Ostrea; species Ostrea denselamellosa. Next base: position 7,734,315 of record JAMZEH010000023.1, on the reverse strand, counting down.
CGAACTCACAACCTCCCGGTTACGAAACGAACGCTTTACCACTGAGCTACCACGACTGGTTAGTTTTAGTAAGATTGATTGATTGATTATTTATTGTTTTCCGCCACACTTAGCAATTTTTCAGTTATCTAGTGGCGTCCAGTTTTTGTTGGTGGAGGAGAGAACCCAGATACAATGTACCTGGGAAGAGACCACCGACCTTCCGAACACGCGCCGACAGAGGTGAGAGGCTTTGTGATTTTGAGCCCGATGCTCTAACCACTCGGCCACGGAGGCCCCTAGGTTTAGTAAGAAAGTGAAGGGAAAAAGAGAATGAATGTAAGTATTGATGAAAAAATAAACATTTATTATCAAATGTTTGTATTTCTAAACTAGAGTTTTAAGCTCATAATAAAAATTTTACGCCTGTATATTAGTGTTTTTAAGAAAGTAGTATTTTTTCCTGACTTCCGGTAAATGCAATCAATTCGAAATGACAAAGTATCACCAGATCTGTAATCTGACCAGCAGTGAAAAATAAAGAAAAAAACTTTGACATCACAATATACCAAACAAAACAATTCAGTTTCAGAAAACGTGAGGTTATTGTCTGATTGTTGTTACATGTCTTGTGGACTAACAAGCACAAAAAGTTCTCGGAAATCTTGAATTATTCGGACACGTTTAATAAAGTATTGCTTCTGATGAAGTATACCCCCACATATTTCCTACTATTACATATGCCCTTGTAGATAGTAACTTGCAGATAGTACTTTATGTTTGTTGCGAGACTCGAGCACGTGACAGCAGCACCGCTGATAGAGTAGTGAACAGATGTTGTATATTATAGGATTTTGACTTCATGGACTGCAATCAGTGACAACATTCATATTTCATAAACATGCTGTTAACATTTTGGTTTTGACATGATATTCTAGATGTTGAGCTTTTCCATTTCTTAATTATTTCAAATCGGATTTCTAGAGAGGTGACTTTGCTGATATGTCAAAGATCTAAATAAAAGAATTGACAATGCGTTATCAAACAGGTTAAAAGCAAACAAGTATTTATAAGATACGTTTCCAGCAGTCAAGAAAGTCTAGAAACTTCCCCTATAACGTGAATAGTCACTTCTGTATTACTATTTGACTGTTTTTGGTTTGTTTGTTTTACATCTCTTCCAAACAAATTTAGGGCGTGTTATGACGTCAACAGCTGTAGGTGACGTGCCACAAACGTTAACCCCTGTATAGCTCTGAGGGTTGTGGCAATGAGGGTACTCTATCGCGATAACACCTGCCGTTAAACAGGACCTCGGTTTTAAGGTCTCATCCGGAAAAAATTGCGATTCTAGATATCGAACGCCTGGTGAAAAAACATCAACTTGACCAAGGTATGGATGTTCTGAAACCCACGACCTCCCGTTCACGAATCCAAGATACCAGGGGACAGTTTGGCCCGTTCAACTTTCTTAAAAATTGGAGATAACTCATATCTGAAGTGAGATGGCATGTGTAAAAATGTATAGAATAATTTTTAGGATATATGTCAGATGCACCTGAGGGCTTGGTGAAAAAATAATGTGCAACATGCAGGTGTCACCATGATGCCTAGCCTAGTATATGGATGAATGAAATTATGAAACTAAGGCATACGGCCAGTTGCTAAAGAAATTCAGACTAAAAGCTACAGGGTCCTGTAAAAGGTATGTAGCCGGGAGGGAGGTGGATTACCCCAGATGAAAGGTAGATTTTTGGGAAGGGCAGACAGGGTTCTTGATTGTGATCAGTGTCTAAATCCCCTCGCACGGTACTCTAATGGTGGGTTGGTGGTGCGAATTTAGCCCAAATGAGAGAAAACAAAAGCAAGAATGGGCACCTGCTCAGGGAACGATTTGTACAACACCTGCATGTATGGATGACATGTAATTTGGGGTCTTAATTTCTTTACAACACCAATATGAAATACAAGAATGTAAAAAGCAGGGTAGTGATTTTTCATTAGCCTGTCATAACCTGACTTTGATGCATACCCCTTACCCACATGTTGCGGGAAAATAAACTGTTCTGTGCTCTGCCACCCAACGCACTAACCGCTGAGCCACAGTGACCGGTTTTTGTCCGATAAAACATTTTATTGTTCACAACCAAGATGATAATTATACAACAGAAAATAATACGGAAATCTTATTAACATATCATTCTTTTTACGGAATTTGATTTAGAAATAAGCATCAAGTGTAGTTTCTTGAATTACAAAAAAAATACTAACTTGTGTGGCTTAGTATTCAGTAAGAATTTGTTCTGGCTTTTCGCACACATTCTGCAGACAGTTTGTGCAGTGAAAATTGTAAAGGAATGAAACTCTGGTGTAATACTAATTTGAGAGAATATGTATTCACTTAATGATAATGAATCAATAAAAAGGAGCAGTTGTGAAATTCCGGAATTGACAGATTTTGTTGCACACAATGTACACTCGCATGACAACATTTTCTCAGCAGTACGTTTTGTATTGATCAAACTTAGTACCTTTTCGTGTGCTGACTGTTGACACAAGAGAATCAACTCTTACTATGAGCGACATATAGCGTATGTTGTGACTACAAAGACAAAAACCGTTATATAGAAAAGGTGTGTAAAACAAACAGTCACTACAGTCTATTCTAAAATATTTCCTGTATGACGTGGGATCGCAAATTACAACATTATGACATGGTGGCATAAATAGATCGAACAATTTATTGCATGTAATAAAACAATTAAACTGAATATGTTTGGTCCCTGGGAAATGACGGTCTCATAGATACACACGATTGGGGTAAAAGAAGCAAGAAAATGGAACTATTGCAGAAAGGTCTACTGATGCTGATGCTTTCAAGTAAGCCTGAGAGAGAGAGAGAGAGAGAGAGAGAGAGAGAGAGAGAGAGAGAGAGAGAGGGGGGGGGGGCTAAAAATGAAAGAAAAGTATAGCAATTCTAACATTTCCTGTTTTATTCTTTTTTCTAACACAGATAGATACGGGGGGATATTTTTTAAAAGCAAAGTGTGTATCCATATCCGGTATTTTTAAAATTTACCAATCTATAGAAAATTTTGACCAAGCCATCATGATAAGCATACTCAAAATTACAGATGTGGAGGGTGTTCTTATCCAGACAATGGATTTAACAATCGGAGTGAACCCGCTGGATATCCGATGTAGTGCAGCCAACAGCGGGGCATTATTGTACGTGAACTCCTTCACCTTACAGAGGAATGGCACACCTGTTGCCAAAGTCACGTACAACCGAACATCTCAAAACACGAATCATATTGTGATGGACGTTACAGATAACAGATTGAGGTATAAAAATGTCTAGATTTCGTTCATTGTGCATTGATCTTGAGGTTAATTTGCTAATAATGTTTAATGGTTATATAATTTGAGACTCTTTTCTAAATATCTATAGGTTGATTAATCATCCTTTTTATGCTTATAGATATAATTTGACCGGAAATGTCCATGACCAAAACCCTGCTAATAAGTTCTTAAGGGTAGTTGTACCTATGAACGTAACTGCATGTAGAGATGAGGCTAACTACACGTGTGTTTTGAATGGACAGAACCAGGATCAGTCTAGCTACATGGAACAAGTTTCCAAATACGTAGCCGTGAGGAGTAAGTTGTTTCTTGGATGGAAATATTTAAGATCTTCATTAAAAGGTGTTTTAAATTTTGGGGTATGTATCTGATACATATTCATTGTGAAGGCATATGGAGCAAAATATCACAACACCAGCTTTTTTTCCCTTAGCCTTGGTGTGATGGTGAACACTATAAGCCGAATAATGGTTTTCATTTTTGACGTTATTACGTTTATTTTATTATTATTATTATTATTATTAATTTGATAGCAACACTTGATCTCTAAAATACGTAAAACCACCATCCACCACCATTGTCATTCTTTTCAATAATACATGTAATAAGACATGATATTTTGAGGAAATTAAATTTACAGTAAACAACCATGCCTCTATCGATTGATTCATATGTACTTTATGAATTAAATAAAGATCAGTCATTCAAAAAATTACGTTGTTAAACACCACTCTGATTTTACAAACAAGTGCTCTGGTATTGATATTAAAAAGATGATGGAGTTCCTCATTAACAGTATCTTCGTAGTTTTTGGTGTTCGGGTCTTCCACCAATCTGTTAAATTTCCATTAGCACGAATTGTGGTGCTCCTTTCTTAGCTAACCTGTTTTTATATTCTTATGAGGCAGAATGAATGCATTCTAAAGCTTCTGCATATGAAGCTTGCTTTGGCCTTCAACTCGATATTTCGATATATCGACGACATTTTATTTATATAATCATCTTCATTCATATGTCTATTCCATATATCTGAGTGAACTAGAAATAAATTAAAAGACACCACAGAGTCTTCCACATCTGTTTCGTTCTTAGATATTTTATCTAGCATAGATTTTAACGGCGAACTAGCAACTCAACTTTATGATAAACGCGATGACGTTAGTTTCTCTGACGTCAACTTCCCATATTAATGTAGCAATATGCCATCATCGTTTGTATATGGTGTTTATGTATTTCAACTGATTCGATACGCAAAGGCTTGTTCTGCGTATGATCAGTTTTTAAATTGAGACAGGCTACCGACAAACAAGTTGATGTTGCAGGGGTTTCAAGAGTCTCGTTGAAAGTCAACATTTTGCAAATTCTATAATGGTCGTTACAAGATCTAATTTGCCAATACAACCTGTCATGAGTCAAATACTATCTGACGTGTTTTATACCAATTGTTAGACCGTTCTTTACACACCGATTTTGACCTCAGATTACTCCGTTTACCCGATCAAGATATATGGCTCAAGGCGGGTGTGATGGGTCGGCAGGGGGTGCTTACTCCTCCTAGGTACCTTATTCCACCTTTAGTCCAATGGTTCATGTTTGCCTAACTCTTAATTTTGTATTCCTGATAGGAGGTTGATCACTGTTCGTTAACGTCACCTTTTCATAAGGTTAAGATGTTGTAAACTTCAAATATAACACTTCAAACCAATAAACAAAGAAACTGACTGAATGGTATTACTGAATTCAAAATGCGTTACTGAATTCATAATTATTGCTCTGTTTTCAAAAATTTTAAAGGAGTAACCTTTGCGTTGCAATACGTTTTTCCATTGTCTGTTTAAAACATGGAGCTGGTATTTTCAAGCAGAAAGCATATTTATCTGTATTTTGAAAGAAATATTGGGTGGTCGTTTCTGTAATAATGCGTTGTCTGTACATGTAGCTTACGTGCTAGTCAACTAATCTACGTAATTAGTGACTACATATACGTTTAGCCATTTTCATTTTTATGATTACAGCCATTCCAGCTGCTATTGACGAAATTTTTACACCACCAACTAGCGACAACATGTTGGATCAATCCGGTGGTGGAAGCTTTCTAATAGGTTCGACCTATCGGTTCACGTGTACCGGAATCGTCGGCAAACCACCGGTGAGCCTGCGCTGGTGTTACAAACTGAACGGGGATATCACATTTAACCCTTTAATTTCATACACAGCTGAAATATCAGAATCAGAACCAGAAATTTATCAAGACTGCAACAACAAGAGACAGTCGTTCCTTAATTACACCGTGACATTGCAAGACGTGGGAACTGTTCTCCTGTGTGAACCACACAGTGGCACGTACTACTGTGGGAATGGCGCGATTAACAAAACGTTTGTAGTTCGTGCTTACTCCCGTACCAGCAATGTGTTGAACACTGCCGTCCACCGTCGATTATCCATGATTATGGTAACTGCATGTTTTATGGTGCTTATTTGTGTCATAAATATTTCATGAGAGCAGATTGCGTTTTTACAACCATCGTAGTGTTGTAAATAATGGTGTGGCAGCATTGCTAAATGACTTTGTAAAATATCTGTTCCATTGGAAAGAAACACATAAAGTGCGACATTTAACTCCGACACTGCAAAGTCCAAATGTTTTGCTACCCTTAAAAGAAACGATATTGAGAAATATTAAAATGAGTATAGTGGATCGTTTTTATTTACGTCATATAGTTCAAAGTTGAAATCGGCCCTAATAGGACAAGTCCTACTTACAACACACATTGTTATTCTTATAAAGTTGAATAACAGTCAATTTAGCGCCCTGGTGATCTGTCTGGAGACAGTGCTTATGTTGGTCGTTCCAGTACCGGAATCTGTCAGAATACACGTGGTGTTCACCTTATTGGGACAAGTTGTAATTATGGGCGCTAAACGTCCTTTGTAGACCACTATCATTAACTTGTAATGCGCTAGTGTCCAGAAACGATAGCTACATTACCCATTTTAGCATCTCTCAAAAGGCTTCACATATTACCGTAAAGCACCCAGGGATCACCTGAGTGACGTGGTCAAATTTGGTATTAGTCGCCTACTGAAATCGATATTGTTGAGTTCAGTAGTGTTCGACGTAGCGCCTAAAATATCATACTTCTGGAAATTGTGTAGATTTATTTTTGCGCAACTTGGTCATATTTAACTGTAGGTTAATTCTAAGTAGCTGGTTATTTAATGCTAGCGTCAGTCTAGTTTAATTCTTGTGTACGTGCAGGTAAATTCTGCGAATTCGTTTTGTCACTAAAATAAAGTCTCCTTGGTTGTCCTTGTACGAAACATATCTTACGAAATTCACAGTAACTGTCAAAAATTCATCTATAGCAAAACTAACCAGAATGTACAGTTCTTTTTGCCTCTTTTTGCGACGGGTGGCGGGGAGGGGGTGCTTAATCTGCCTAAGCTGCGATGGTTAAAAAAGTAATGTAATGTCTAGTTTTATTGCTAATAAATATATCGAATTAAATGATTAATCAATTTTTAAGTCGATAGCTGGTAGCTTATTATTCGGGGTGAAAAGAAGTTACAAAGTACAATAAACTTATTTTCAAAGTCAGCTTCTATATGATGGTTATCCGGAAACGCATCAAGAAAAAGAAAAGCAGAAATCGCACTGGTAACAAAAATAGGCGCTGCAGCTGTGGTTAGCTTTGAAAAGCACCGTTTTCTATAAACAGATATACCTGTGTGTGTGTGTGTGTGTGTGTGTGTGTGTGTGTGTGTGTGTGTGTTAAACAATAAACAAAGCTTCAGCGCATTTCTGCCTCTAGTTGGATTTCGTGTTTCCGGATAACCTTCACTTCTACCGGCCGGCTTTCTCCCTAAGTCGGATGGGAGATCAATCTAGTCTGATGTCTTGGGTGATTAATTGTCAAGTAAGCTGTTGCCGTTAACCATTAGGCTTTGTGATAGCTTCACATATCGAACTGCTAGTATTGCACAATGTATCGTTCCCAACTTGTAGTAGTGTCATATTTCACGCGCCCAGTGATATTTAGTACCTTCATTTGTTTCGATGCCATAAAACTCAGTTAACGATAGATATGTAATAACAAAACATTGGACAATGGACATCTCGGTGGCATCTTGGTAAATATTCTTAAAACTTTTTTACTACATGTAAGAATGGCGTCCCGGAAGAATGTATACAAACTCACCCTGCATGGATTGCAGATGTACTCCCATCTTTGTTATAGGTATTCCTTAACATTATCATATTCACATTTAAAGACGCGAAATTGTTAAATATAGTTATTTTTCTTTCATGTCAAAATGGCTGTGGTAAGTGAAAGTGCTGACAGTTTTACAATTTTCAGTCACGAAGAGCTATTACGGACTGTTTATAAATCGAGGTAAGAAATTCAACTTAAAAATGATATCTAATATTGCACATTCTATGCAATTGCTTGTTGCAATGCACAAACATTCTCTTTAGTCCTGCAGTGCCAGGGGTCCAGCTAAAACTCGACCAATAAAGTTTAGGCATTTTTCTTAATTCATTTCTGCATATATTGGAAAGTATACGGAATTTCGGGATCAAATTTGGTAGTAATGTAGATTGGTTACATGTGATCATATATTCTACAGAGGAGAATTTTATACCATTTGGTTTACTGATTTTTCATCAGCAAACTTGAGTACCTTATATTTAGGGTTTTATACCTCTACTCTTTCAATAGTAAATTCGAACCCAAGCGATATAATTGCCAGTGGAAGATTTCAGAAAATAATCACCTTGCTATCAAAAAGAAAATTGTATACATGTGTGTTGTATCTAATATTTTCAAAAATTGCTTTTGGAAAAAAAAATCAATACTACAGATGAATTCTTGCATAAAATTTCAGAAATGACCATTTTTCGGTGAGTTTCGATCTCGTTATGATTTGACAGACGCGTATACACTCTTGTGCCGTACCTGGAACTGACACATGAAAATGCCTGCCAGAGGTCCTCCAAGAGCCTACATTGTTTTTGTATTTTGTTTGTTTGGTTGGTTTTTTGTTGTTTTCTTTTCGTTCCATTATTCACATTATTCATCATTTTAATTCTGATCTGCTTGGTTGCATTGATGTACAGATTGAAATATAATATTTTGCATAAGTTAGGCTAGTTAGCCTTTATCATGATAGTAACCAATTGCATATGTTCATGAAATTTTTTAGCGGTAGACCTATCGCATACTAGTAGCCCAAGGTTGAGGTCACACGTACTTACGCAATAATAAATATCAGCCTCCAGAGAAAGACTTTTTTTTTTATTTATCTTTATATATATATATATATATATATATATATATATATATATATACTTTTTGCTGAGTCGACAATAATCTCAAATATATTTTGAGTAAAACTCAAGAAAAAACTCAAATTGAGCAAGACTCAAGATTCGTGGCACACTTTATTGGTTTGAGAAAAATTCTCAGTTTTAAATAAAATATAGCCCTTAAGTTTGAGTCTAGACGTTTGTGATTCCAGGATTATACTATAGTATCAGATAGACTTAGAATCTACAGTGCTTTCTGTATTAAACAGAACACAAAAAATTCAATTATCCCATGATCATCTTGATTGCTCTTAACCAGTAACCCCACAGAATATATTCGGATCACCTTCGGTTATTTCCGTAAAACAGCGTCGGAAGTAAATAGCATGCGACGGAAAAGGGCGACATACAATGCGATTCATTTCAGCATTGACGTAGCGCCTATTGTGACGTAAGTTTACCACTTGTGGGATATACTTTAGTAACGCATACTAGCGTTGTCAACATAAATAATGATAATGACGTCGTCCTAACGGCATCTTTATTATGACGTAATAAATAAGGATTTATAAACCTGTCGACGGATGTACAAGAAATTGTTGACTGAATCTTGTCAGAAGAAGGTTTTGTCTTTTGGATTTCATTTAAGGTAAGACACTGCTCGGTACTCATCAATTAGTATATTAGTGATTTCTCTGTAATATGCTGACGGTGCTACCGTTTGAGCGAGCGCAGCCACATATATATTATGCAAGTTCTATGGTTTGGATCAGGTTTAATACACGTATCAACACTTCGTGCAAGTTACGTCCCTTGTCCGCCATTTTCTGGATAAAAAGTCGCATTTCCGTACGTTGGCCTTTGTAACGTTCTGATCTGTAGTTTCGACATTTGATTTTTTTTTTTCATCAATTGCAGTTTACTGCAATATGCCCCAGGGTGGGGCAACCCATAACATTTTATGAAAACTTAATAATTAGCTACAATATTCACCATAGTAACCTCTTACGTTTGGTAAGGTAAAGAATTTTTCACCGATAGACCTTTGGGTGATCTTGCAAAGGGACGTAACTCGCGACGAAACGTTGATACGTGAATACATTTAACAATATTTATTAATCAAATACTCCTTACATGAATGGGATTGGGCAGCAGAGATATCCTTTTTTATCCCTATTCCGTGGTTTTATGTTAAATCATAAACAATCAAAGTCCTTTATTATGTTTTTGCTACATTTAGATCATCTAAAATATCAATAATTATAATTACAAACATAAACATGAATGTGATTGAAAGATTTATGTACTATATTTATTATTCTTCTGTTGCCTTCTGCTGCCTTCACTCTGACTTACTACCCTGTGGGGATCCGGGTTGTTAGAATAGATCCTCAGTACACCTTGCTTGTCGTAAGAGGCGACTAAATGGGGCGGTCCTTCGGATGAGACACAGCAGGTGTGGCACGTTAAAGATCCCTCCCTGCTCAAAGGCCATAAGCGCCGAACATAGGCCTAAATTTGCAGCCCTTCACCGGCAATGGTGACGTCTCCATATGAGTGAAAGTTTCTCGAGCGGGACGTTAAACAATATTTAATCAATCTATCAATCTCTGATTTGTTTAACCTTTGACAACTGGTTCTGAATGGTATGCTCTAAACTACCTCTACTTTCCTTATTTCTACTCTCAGTCGTTGAAATTCACTTATTATATGATAAAAATGCCCAAATATATCCTTCAAGACTTGTCGCAAACTTTTTGAATTTACAAAAACTGTAAAACTAAAAAATAAAATAAATAAATAAATAAATAGATAAATAATAAAGAAAAAAATATAAATAAAACATACAAACAAACATAAACAGAAATAACCGAGAAATATATCTAGTGTAATGAAAATGACACGAAAGGATGACAAAATCTTCAAAAAATTCTCTATCTAACGGTAGGTAGTGATTATCCTTATAATAATCCCCATGTAGCGATGACATGTTTCATCAGAGGAAACTGGATACAGAATCCTAATTTTAGCACACTATTCAAATATTTCAGCATTCACATATAATTACTTCACATATTGCAACATATTTCAGCCCTTCCCTTTGTTGTTGTAAGAATACATTGAGGTTTATTCACAAGCTTAGAATTAATTTATGAATTTTCAGTCGTGTATAGTAAGTGATTTGGTTGGGCTGTCATTATGGCTTCCAATACAACACGTATCCAAGGAATAGATTAAACTTCCGCCAGAGTTCGTTTACACACAAACCAAATTCTTCCATGCGGGCATTGTGGGATAGGGAATTCCTGCAAACTGCTTTTCACAAAAATGGCTATGGGATTATCAGAAAAGAATGACAACAGCTCAAATATGATACTTTTTTCCATAGCCATTTAAGTTGTATGCACACATTGTATCTTGTCTCTTAGAAGACACGGAGTGCAGCGGCTTGTTCCGACTTTAATTCATAATTGATTCTCAGTTTCTTTTTCGCACGTGTCTGAATTCATCCATGTTTTGTCTTCTTGAAGTGCAAGTAGAAAAGTTACCTAGTTATAATATTTACTTAACTGTTTTTATTGAATTTTCCTTCATACCCCCCCCCCCCCCTTTATATACTCGAATTTTATACCTTGCAAATTCAATTCATCTCTGCCTTTTATTAAATGAAACTTCTGATGATGAGTAATTATTGCGCTATTTAAATAGATCACGTTGTAATCGCGGGTGTATATTATCCCAAATCGGTATATATATTATGAGGTATCTGATAGTGTCTCTGTGTGCGGAGACATAGAGAACTATGGGTAGAGTGGTGAAAAGGCTAAGACAACGAACAGTGATCAATGAAAGTGCTAAGATAACTAACAATATTCTATCTCGTAATTCCTATAGAAAATACAAATCAGAGAGATGGGCAAACACGGACCCCTGGTCATACCAGAGATGGGACCAGGTGTCTAGGAGGAGTAAGCATCCCCTGTCGACCGGTCACACCCGTCGTGAGCCCTATATTCCGATCAGGTAAACGGAGCAATCCGTAGTCAGAATCAGTGTGCCAAGAACGGCCTAACAATTGGTATGAAACAGATTAAACAGCATTTGACTGAATGGTAAGTTGTACTGGCAAACTGGATCGTTATAACGACCATAAAATTTGCAAAATGCTGACTTTAGACGAGACTGTACAAAGCCCTATAACATCAACTTCTTTTCCAGTAGCCCGCCTCGATTTAAAAACTGATCATAAGCAGAACAAGCTCTTGTGTATCGAATCAGTTAGGAGATATAAACACCGTATGCAGGTGATGATGGAATATTGCCACATAAATAAGGGAAGTTGACGATGAAGAAATTGAAATCATCCCGTTTGTCATAAAGTTGAGTTGATGTGTGCCAAGAACAGCCTAACAATGAGTATGAAACACATCAGACAGCATTTGAGCTAATGGAAAATAGACTTGAGCGGTTATTATTTGAGACGCTGAAAAAAACAAAGGACTTTATTTTCTGTAACATAAAACAAACTCCTAATTTAGATCCGCCACTGTCACAGTTGTTTGTGACGTCAATATGTAGACATGACGTCACATATCGTCTCGTCCATTGCATTTTGTTAAACATGCACTGTATTTTGGAGCAATGCATGTGATCACAAATCTCCTGAATCTACGTAAGTTCACAAACTTGGACAAAGAGATATTCGCCATTTTTGATGGCGGACTTCTGGGATTGGTGACCAAAAACGGAAAAACAATTCTTGAAAAAGGTATAGTTTAAACTCGGATGATAAAAACTTCAAAAACTTTATTCACTGGCAAGACGGTGATTATCATAAAGAATTATATAATAATCCCCATATAGCGACAACAAATTTTGAACAGATGGCTTGTAGCTCTCTTCCCTCCCTTTAGACACGGAATTTATTATTCCTCAGGGTGTGATATTAATGAGCTACTTTACAGCCTTGTGATTTTTTTTTTAATTTGTTTATTTTTTATGTATTTATTTTATTTATTCATTGGTAAAATATAAATTCATACATGTACATGCAAGTATGACGGCATAATTTATTACAGGTAATTATTTAAATGATATTTTATTCAATAAATAATTGAATTAAATATGATTAGACAAAAGACATGGCCTATATTGTATACCCTCTTCTTAAACTTACATATTACATGTAATGTGATGAATCAGTTCATACCTATGCTATAAAAAAATAATTTTACAGAAAATGTCAGAAACATCGCGTATGTCCAAATGAAAGTCTGATTTGAGTTCAATTTATAATGTCTTAATTAAATAATACTTTTATTATTAGTTCATTAATCTTTCAGTTGATAAATATAGGCCTATCTGTATCTGAATTTATTGAAAGAGAGATAACTGTTATAAACGAATAGATGTTGAAGCAGTGTATAATTATCTATTAGTCAGCTATTGAGTGATATCCTATTACTCTCCATAGGATTCTGTTACAAGACTTTACTTTTGAAATTTTTCAGATAAATTCCGAATTATGAATAAATATAAAGTTTTGTCAGTAATGTTCAGAATCACATCCTATATTTTTTTTTAAATTCAAACAATGAATTAATAATATGCGTATTTTGTTTGTTAAATGAAAAGTTGTTCCCATCCTGATCATAGTCTATGCGTATGACAACGACAATGACTTTGTACAGTGATAAATTCAATTTAGTACTAATCAGCTAATCAAGGAGGAATATGTGGATTAAAAACTAGTGAAAAATACCTTTTCAGGCATCAAGAAGCAAGTCAGTAAATTTTTGTTATTACATCATTACAGTAAGTATCTGTGTCAATCTTTTATTTGCTTTGCGTATGTAGCATTAGTGGAAAACTTTAAAAAATATTGCATATTAAAATAGCTTATTAATGAAAACCGGAAGACGCTTTTAACCGATTGGGAAAGATAACTCCTATAAAAAATATGGCGGCCATAATACTGAATAGGTCTATAAAATACATACATGTATCAAATTGATGCATAAACCTACGTATTTAACTAATGGAAATTCTACACTTATGAAATATTGACGCAAATATAATAAAATACCTGAAGCTAGGTCTACTGATGTTTAGAAATCTTTCTTTCTTTTTTTTTTTTTTTTTTCTTTCTTTTTTTTTTTGTTTTTTTTTTTTTTTACGAATCTGAATAATTTTTGCGTAATTGTCCATCGGTATTAAGCCTTCTCTTCTGCAGAAGACGTGCATCACATTTCATATGAAGTTTTACACATCAAAAGTGCATAAACATCAACATTTATTTTCATATATTTATTGTTAAAGATGAATTTGGTACAATGATTACTTTTCAGTGTGTATGTTGTGTAGACACCACTAGACAGAGGTAGGTAATAAAAATGATATTTAATGTGCAAAAAAGTCGAGTTTAGCAAATTGTAGCATACTAACATGACCCCCCCCCCCCCCCCCCTTTAACAAGTTTGAAATATTAAACAATACAACATAACTCAGATGGCGTTGGCTCGTCATAGAACCCTCACAGCTATAACGACCCTGAGCGCAAAGCATAGGTCTAAATTTGTGGTACTTCATCTACAATTGGTGGACCTCAATATGAGTGAAAAATTATCGTATTACAAACAAATAACCAAACGCCTAGTAACATCCAGATATTGTAGATTGCGTTAGCTTTCATTTGAAAGTAGAAAAGGGTTCACTTACGCTTGAGGGGATGCTTAAAGCTATATAAGCTGTCAAAATTGTTATTTTGGGGTCCCTAAAATTTAATCGAAATTTTGTAAACATCTACCTTCTAATACCTGATTTTATCGATTAAACTTTTGACATGTTGTATTTTTTGCATTAAATGTAAAAATTGAAATTAAGTCTTCCCGTACCTTAATTTTTCCGACATTATTTCCGTATGCAATGACCTAAAGTTGAACTCATTATTTCGGTAAGCACGAAAGATGTCTGACACGAAAGGTTCGAAGCGAGGGAGAAAGCCGACTTTGACTGATTCGGGACGAAAAAGATATGAAAACATATAACATCGTTAACAATGCCAAAATAATGATGGTAACTAGATTTTATCTCACCTCGCCGTCCATATTTTAATGACCCGGATACAACCCGATCCACCCCGATCAGCATCAGAATCATTCGTGTCAACATCGGTTATCTTCGGGATTGTCGCGGACGATTAATCAGCTGCCGTTGTTAGGGTCAAACGGAATGTCGAGGAATATATTTTTCATCACGTAAAGGTGTGTAAACGATGCATAAGAGAGGAAATTTGATGCAGTTCTTTTTTTCAATCATATCAACGTTCATTTAACCTCTTTTAATGCCACTATAAAAAATTGCAATTTTGGCAGCTTATATTGCTTTAAGCATGTGATATTAAACATAGCCATTGCGTGTATTGAGAACAGATGGTCAAAATGTATTTTACATCTTGCAACACAACTTCAGGGATTTCATTCGGTTAATCACTTAAAGTGGGAAATGTAACACAGTCGATGAAAATAGTGCATTGTGACGCCATTTCTACAACAACAAATATGAAGAAAAGAATGAGAAAACTGTCTGCTTATCAAAAATGTTTGTGGTACTTTAATTTCATCCTCAGATTTTTCGTCGAAGTACTGCAGTCTGATATTTTTATTTACAGAAACACACGAAGTCGTTCACCTATTTATATATTTATTTGCAGAATTAACACAGGAAGTCATTCATTTACTTATATTTTTATTTACTGAAAGACATGAAGTCGTTCATCTCTTTAGTCATACTGCTGTTTTCTACTGAATTATTTGCTAAAACTTGCTACAATAGTAATTACAAATTTCATTTTCAACAAACAGTGTGTTTAAATAACAAATTGCACGCCAGTCTTGTATCTTTTGGCCAAAAAAAATAATTAATTCTCGAATAACTGTTGAAGCACCTAATGAACTCGTTCACACTGCGTAAAAACGGAGACAGTTCCGGTTAGGGGACACCGATGATTGAACAAAATAGCTGAGCCTATAGGACTCACAAAATTTCCAGTGACCCAATATAGAGATATTATATATATATATATATATATATATATATATATATATACAGAGAGAGAGAGAGAGAGAGAGAGAGAGAGAGAGGGACTCCGTGGCCGAGTGGTTAGAGCATTGCTCTCAATATCACAAGGCCTCTCACCTCTAGTCGTTCGTTTCTCGCTCGCGCCGATATATGTGAGAAAGTTTGCCAGTTTACTTTCGGAAGGTCGGTGATCTCTTCCCGGGTACATTGTATCTGGATTCTTTCCTCCACCTATAAAAAGTGGACGCCATCAGATAACTGAAAAAATTTTTGAGTGTGGCGAAAAACAACAATCAATATATATATATAATTCTTATTGTATTCTAGTCTCTGATTTGTCATAATCAAACTGAGGAACGCAGGTTATTTTTGTATAACCTGGTTTGATATGGGGCGCCACCCCCTTGACACTTTTCGCTTCGCGGATTATACAGCATATACTGAGCCAACCCATAACCCAGGTTAATCCCCCCCCCCCCCCCCCCAAAAAAAAATTTTTAGTCATTTCTTTTATATATATATATATATATATATATATATGAATCTAAATAATTTGTCTTTGTGGTATCCATACCAAATATTAATCATTCAGTGCTTAGTAAGACTACAGATGATGAAAATTACACTTTACAAAGTCGTTGCTGTGTTTTAAATGAATTTATAAATTTGTGTTTTAAACTACCGAGGTAATAAAATTGCAATTTAATTTTACCTGTACATTTGAAGAAAATATTGATTTTCTTATCAACAACTGTACAATGCAAACTGGAGATTTAGGATCTAATATTTTCTAAGTCTGTAAAGTTACTATATTGATTTACTGATACAGGAATAAAGAGCGCCACCTGAAGATCCCACATTGTGGAAACAAAACTCTGGTTTATACGGACATAACTTGAATTATCATAAATGCACGATTCCTCCCACGACTTGCAAATTTGGATACAAATATACTATCCATATATTATATCATGTCCCATTTACTAGGACATGTGGTGTTTGTTTGTTTTTTTTTTTGGTTTGTTTTTTTTTTTGGTTTTGGTTTTTATTTTTCAATGATTTGTATTTTTTTTTTCTTTCGTCAATTCCCCCATAAAGTATAATATTCTATTATGTGTTGAAAAACATCATGTCAGACAATTTGGATTTGAAATTTTCTATAATATTATTGTTGTAATGTTTTAATCACATTACAGTAAATCTAATCGCGGCTTCACCAACAGAATGTATTATAAACAAATAAAAGTGGCATTGGTGGCAATCTTTCATCATTAATTTCCTGGTAACGGGTTTTTTTTTTTTGGTCAAAGGGTGATCACTGTGTGTATATAATTGATTAATACAATTTCGCACGTTCTCTTCACTTTTGTTTTACAGCGGGCCTATAACAATCTACCTGTAGCAAAGTCTTTATCTCTGTCTTTTCGGCCGATTGTTATTTACCTGTCTGTCCCTGGGCACTGGATAATTTGAAAATGATGTCAGTCGTGTAGTGTATTCTGTTGATATTCTCAGTGTAGGTAGGACAGTTATATTTGGACTACGTTACCATAAACTAAAGGTATTTATATCATTTTTCTAAAGTAATCAATGTTACCTAGAGGAAGTTTTTTTTAGAATTGTTTGCGGATTTATTACCTCATTCACATGGTTATATTATCTATCAATATATGTGTGTGTGTGTCTGTGTGTGTGTGTGCATGTTTAACTTCAGTATGTCACAAGATACCTCCAATCAATAAGCATAGATAACTCCTGGTTATCGACATTTCAATTTGTTCTTTTTTACTTCCTGGCTCAGAAAAGAGGCATAAAGACAGGTTCCTCAAGTCATCCTAAGGTACAATTTTAAATTTGATTGTAACACGTAATTTCGTATGTCCGATTATGGATTATCATCTATTGATATGAAGTGAAAAATCGAATGACATTTATTGTTACATTGTGCGAGAATGTAATTTTGATTGCAAGGGAGTTCATCAGTTTCTTTTTAATATATACTAGGGGTTCTCTCTCTCTCTCTCTCTCTCTCTCTCTCTCTCTCTCTCTCTCTCTCTCTCTCTCTCTCTCTCTGTGTGTGTGTGTGTCTAATTAAATGATAGATATTTTTTACATTAAAATATATCGTTCATTAATGATCTTGGTTATAATACACAGTGACGTTTCACAGCGATATTAATGCGCTCCATATCTGTGGTCGTTAACGACAACGTGCAATTACAAAGTCGTATATACAATGTGAAAGTGTTGATACGATTTGTCTTCAGGGACAAATGAGGAATACACCCGTGTTACCCTGCCATTACCTCTTGCTTGGACTCCACTAATATATGACTGACCGTCAGTATGCTTGGTTGAATTACTGGATTCCTATTAATTTTATGCACACAAATATTCTTTAATTTATATATATATATATATATATATATATATTAAGATGATTGTCTATCTCTGTCTCTTTTCCATGAGTATAGGACCGGTTTACACTCCGTTATCGCGGATTAACTTGACCCGGAATGACTTAACCCTACCATTTGAATGCATAGAGCATTCAATCTTAAGGACTTAAAACATGCCTAAAAAACCGATGTTTTCTTGAACACGGGCACGCTAAGTATTCTCTTCCAATATGTAAATTACAAGTAGTCACTTCATGGAAGGATCTAAAAGGTGTCGCTCGAACAGATACTGTAAACATGAATATCTCCATTTGTTGTTGATCACGCCAATTCCGTTGCGTGTGGGTTATTGTGTGTGTGGTTATTGTACGTGTGGGTTATTGTACGTGTGGGTTATTGTATGCGTGGGATATTTACGCCAAAAACCTTTTAGGTCTAACCTGAGATATCTCATTGCATTGTGAAACATAGATTCATTTAATTTTTCTTTAGCCTTAAACAAGTTCCATTTTCTTGGAGTTGTGATGGCGATATCATGTCCATTCTTAGATTTTTTTTAAACACACACACACACACACACACACACACACACACACACACACACACAATGGAATGAAATTAATTTGTGCTTCAGAAATCCAAAAATAGCAATAAAATTGCTAAATTAAAAAAAAAACTTCAGAGAAAGAAGAATTAAACAAAACTTGTCAACCAAATCGTTAAAAATAATTATATAAGTACAGCTGCTGCCCCTCTCAACCATAGGCGCAACAGATAAGATAGAACCTTGGCAACCGTGCATGTAAATAAACTGTAAAGAAAATGTGAAAAATTGCGCTCGGTAATAGAATTCGATTCCCAAAAGAATTGTAATAAGATTAATAAGAACAGATTTCCTTGTTTGTTTGTTTTGTTTTGTTTATTATTTTTTTTATTTTGTTTGTTTGTTTTTGTTTTTGGGGTTTTTTTTGTTGTTTTTTTTTTTTGTTTTTTGTTTTTTTTAATCTTTGTCGTCGTTACATTGAATAAATATATATTGATCAAACCTGAATTTTCATACAACTACTGAACTGATATGGGGACGGAGAATCGTACACGAACAAGTCTCAACTGTGTATTTTGAGTAAATTACCCCACGAGAAAATTCTACCATTGACATAGACGTGTCTTCAATTCCTATGTCATCGTTACATTAAATTACGCAATCAATTTTTTAGCGTTGTTAATTAATTTGATTAATATTACATTACATACTACATAAAAAGACGCTTTTTATAAATATATAATGTAACATTTTTAGACCCCCCCCCCCCCCCCCCCCCCCCCCCACACACACACGGATGTAAAATCTCGGGAAACTTTGCTATGAAGGAGGAATGAAATATTTCACATCCTCTGTAAAATATATTTTTGTGAGGAAGTCTGTGAATAACTATGCAGTCGTTATTTGTCGGTAGTGAAATTTGAAGGTTGTCTTTATTATACATAAAGTATTATCAAATACTCATGTCTCCACGGAAAGAAACTATTTTGGGTGTCGGAGTTGATCTTCTGTTAGCGGTTTTAATATAATTCTTCTGCGGCTATGCGTTACCTATCGACTATCGCCATTTTGACACAGCAAAGCTGAATAAGTGTTGTTTCATAGTTCCTTTAGAAATTGGTTATGTACATCGTACTGCGCAACGAAGTACGGCAAAGAGAAAATATGCTTGGGCGGTTGTTTACATGTATAAAGAAGATTCTAAATATTCATTTGAAGAATGCACCTGGCTCCAGGGCTACAGAGTAAATATACTATATCGAAATTTCAAATTAATGTGGTTTATAAAATATTCTAATACCATAATCCAGTGAAATGCATGCTTAGTTTATATTTTAGATATTATTTCAAAATGTCAATGCTGTATGTTTGATATACAAAATCTAAATAATATCTGTTTATTGTTATGAAGCCTAAAGCACAAACGATAAGATTCTTTTTCTTTGTGTCAGATAGAAATGAAATTTACTGATTACACAAGACACTTCGAATGTTATCTATTTGTTACATTAAAAGTTTAGATCAATCAATCTATTATTGACTGAAACATTTACATTGTAGATTGCTATAGTAAAGTTTGAACTGATAAATTTTATACCTCAACCATTTCTGTGCCATAGGGTTGATTTGGGGCCGGACAGTTGAGTAGAGGCCACGTGGCCGATTTGGGGCCGATTTTAATCTAGTAATATACGTGCAGTTTTTGCAAAGACAATCTTCATATTCATTTTTTTTTTATTTGATTAAAGTTTTATTTCACATCTAGATAACGCTAGAATTTGACATAATATGGCTTTATCAGATACCACGTAAGATATTAGTAATCACAAAGTTTAGCGATAAAGACTTCTATCGACTCCATCTGTAATTCCTGTGTAACTTACTAACTTCTAAATATCAAACCTGTGTATATTTTGAACTATTTTTTTAAAAACCATTTTAATCCCTAATTCATCCATTCATTCAAAAGGTGGTCAATTTAATGAAAGAGGAGGGAGTGGTTTAGTGGCTACTTCATCTCATTAAGAAAGAGGATGAAAGGGGAACACAGGTAAAGTTTACCTGGGTAATTTAAGTCTGAAAAAAGAATTTATAAATCTTCCGAATTTATTGATAATATTCATACATTTTACATAAGTAAGCATATAGGACGTTGTTTAAATATAAAACATAATTAATAATTATAGATAGCATTATATATATCAACAATAATGCATGTTAGGAAACAGTGGTCATTTTCACACTATATCTTAAGGGGAAAAAATCTAATTCAATGTATATTCTTGCATTTTACAAAAGTCAGAATTTACATGTAGGGCATTGTTTTTAAATATGAACATAATTCATAAACATGCATATTTTATATATGCCTTAGAGGGCGCCTTAAGCGCCTTTCCTAATGAGATGTTGTTTTTGGGAAGTAGACATTCAGAGAACACACCTTCGCTCAAAAGACATTACTAGTAATATTTCTAGCAAAGCCAAATGTGAATAAAACATCTTCAAGGGTTTTATTCTTATCATAAAGCATATGAAAATTTGTATTGCAGGGTAATTGTCAATTTGTAAGTAAAAGGGAGAAAAAACTTCGCCTTTCCTAACGTCAACAATGATTTGATTGATGAATTTGAAAATAATTTATTGTATAAGTGCATATTACTCAAAAGGTTTTAACACAAGTTTTTTCAGTTTACGGGGTTCACATGCACCTTAAGTGCAAATGTCAATATACTACTTATTATGATAAATAGACATAATTATTTCGTAGTAACATTATATATATATATATATATATAGGCATGTGTTAAATCTGTATAATTGGTGTATCATTGTTAACAATAATTTGTTGACAGTTGTAGGCATAAAATAGGTGACTAAAGAAAACATTTACAAATACAAACTGTAAAAAAAAAAATACAAACAAAAAAGGGGGAGAACTATAGCAAAAACAAAATGTGCTAGATTTTTTTTTTCTTTTTAACAAATAAATTCATATCAACGCGGAGCGACACAAAATACTCGACAACATACATATTTACACCGAGAAAATTGACGAGGTCAAGTTTCATATTTTACACTTTCTACTCTTGAAAATAAAAAAAAAAATGGCATGGTGAAATTCACAGCATTTAACTTAAAGTATCCGGCATGCATGAATTCAAATAAGTGATGCTATGTAATCTTCTGACCGTTGACAGTTTAACGTTAGTTTCAGCACCCCTATTCACTTTATAATCTCGTCTAAGTACACAAAAACTTTTGAATTCCAAGTACACAAACCTGAAAATCCTTCGGGTTTGGTCTTTTTAGTTATATAGTATCCATAGCCGAAACTGAACATAATAAAAATAAAATAAAATACAGAAACTTTTAAGACTTCGTAGATTCTCTACCAAGCTCTACTAACTGTTCGCTGGTACAAGAAATTTGAAAACCATATCAGTAGTTTGTTTCGATTTCAGATATATACAGAATCACATTTAAATTTCTTTCGTTTTTAGAAATAGATTTTAAAAAAGTATTTTGTGTTTATCATTGGTAATCGGGGATGTATAAATCTAACGGAGACTTTGCTCAAAATGGTACATTAAAAAAGAAAGATTCTTTGAAAATCTTTGCGAGAGACTATTCTGATTAAAAACGCGGATATCTAGTTAATTCGCCTTAAAACAACACAGCTGCACACTATGTGCTTTTAATATTTTTCTCGCACAGACCACACTTAACAGAATGAAAATCTGACTCACAACCGGAATCAAATAGGAATCCGTTTATGCTACGTATTGTAATTAGCTCCATCTCAACATTGTATGTACCATATGAAATTCAGACACGATACTTATTTGCTTCACAAGTAACAAGTGCGACGGATGGTATAAAGTCGAAAAGGAACGTTTTTGAATACATTATGTCAATGTTGACTGTAACATTAATTATGAAGTGGAAATTTGAAAATTGACGCTGTCAGCAAAAGGGTCGATACTTTGATTTCGTTTCTTACACGCAATTTGATTGCTTACCAACATTCACATACTTTATTTTTCAATGACATAACTTGTCAGGTAAGACATTGTAATATGACATTAATATTTGACTTTGCTTATACATCTCAAGGATGGCTTCTTGGAGTTATTCCGACATACTGAAAGATACACACCCTATTTACTTGCATTTTCTTCATTTATGAAACACGTGGGCTATGAGAATCGTGTTTCTTGTACTTGCTCATAGTGGCAACATTAGAAACTACGATGGAGTCTGGGGAATTTGATTGATTGATTGCTTATGGTATTTCGCCGTTTTGGCAATATTTCAGCCATTTTATGCGTTCTTGGAAATTTGAATGATAGGTCGGGATACATGTAGCTTAGTGAGTAGGACACTCGCTTTGCAACCTGGAGGCTTGGGTTTGATTCTTGATTCCGGCGCCGCATTAAATCCAAGACGTTTTGTAATAGTAGGTTGTTCCTTCGCCAAGCACCCAACATTGAATGTCGAAGTCATCGTCTTTTGGATATGACCTTTAAAACGGAGTAGGTTTCACAGTAGGGGTGGGCACGATAAAGAACCCTCACTGCTACAGCCCTGGGCTCAATGAATGAAAGAATATTACACGTACAGTGATTCAGCAAAGGTACTTAAAAATGATACGACAAAAAAAGAAATGTCTGTATCAGGTAAATTAATTACCATTTGTTCCTATGAGTAAATACATTTCTAACGCATGAAATAGATTTAGATGTAATGTCTTTAAAAAAAATCATTGTAAAAAGGTTTATACCACCGTGATCTTTCAAAATATACACAGGAAAGTATTTGTCACCTTCAAAATAAATCAATCTCTCTCTCTCTCTCTCTCTCTCTCTCTCTCTCTCTCTCTCTCTCTCTCTCTCTCTCGCTCTCCATTTCTACAAGAGAAAACACACATCTATTTGAAATTAGTCCAGATAGGACCTACTATCTAGTCATTTTTACCACACCAAAAAATTCACAAAAGTTAAAGTACTACAGATATTGTACTTTTTGTGGAAATTTTTCGGATACCTTAAATGTGTAACACATTCTTACAACATTTACCTGGGTACTCATGTAATTATATCATGCCTATATCGCCATCTTCATTTTATA
Source organism: Ostrea denselamellosa (assembly GCA_024699665.1). NCBI lineage: Eukaryota > Metazoa > Mollusca > Bivalvia > Ostreida > Ostreidae > Ostrea > Ostrea denselamellosa. The sequence goes on along the minus strand of JAMZEH010000023.1, from coordinate 7,710,515 downwards.
AATAAAATACGCATGAGTATATTAGAAAAACATAGAAGAACATGGAAAGTGATACACAAGAATGATAAAATTATGGACATTTCAGGTATAGCCATTTTATAACCCACAGATTTATCAAGGTGCAGATTTGCTGTAATCCTTCCTGGCAAATATTACTTGATATCTAAAGATACAAAGCAGTAACACTTTTTGTATACAATAATACATATAGATAAACGATATTCTATATGTAATTGCAAGGATGGTGACTTGATCAAGGATGTGTTAATGTTTGCGATTTCTATCTCTTTATCCGTGTTTCTAGGAGGACCAGCGGTATGTGATAATTCTTGGAGTCTATGTAACGCGGCTTTATCAATATGGGAGCCTGTACGGGATTTAGCAGCTTTTTTCTTGTCATAATCAACACCATCTTCTCGGTAAGTCCAACCCAAATTAAAAATGCCTTCTTTGAAAGACGCACTACTTTTTGATTGATTTTGGGTAACTACAAATCAGATGTATGCGAGTTGAAAATATTATTTCGGTGGAATGATTTTTCAGTCCCTCGCTGCCTTCAATATTCAGATGTATGGAGAACTCTGTAAAGCTGTTAGTTATCATTATTATACATGTACCTCGACTGTGTTTTACTTTGTAAAAATAAATTGATTCTCTGAAAATCATCGTAAAATGACAGATTTCTCTACAGAAAGGTACGTCAGTAACACATCTATCCACCCTATTCGGAACACCTAGCAACTTCTTTTGATCTTATAAAAAGTTTTGACATGTTCCGAAAGAAATCAAGAATATTCATTATAAGATGGAATACCATCACGAGTTAATTGGTATACTTCGGACATCAACCAATAAGATAATAAGTAGCAAACGATAATAATCAAGGCGAATGGGTCCCGGCTCGTTCCTTGTTTTATTCTGGTTTTATTGTTTGTAATAAGTATATCATTGAAGGAATTAACAATATTCCAATTCCCCAAGAGCAAGCCTATTTTGGCCCCGCCTCGGGGAATAAGCTTATTGCTTATTACCTCAATGATATAATTTTACTGTATATTTCATGTAATTTTCTTTCCTAGACTCCAAACGGATAAGTAATTATAGTTCTATGTCGATTTACTTATATTTACATATACTTTTTGAATAACCATATAAATGACTTAGAAACAAATAAAAATTCTCTTTTCGCCAGCATATAGAGTTAGCTTATCCGCTATTCAACATAAATCGCGCAAAAAGCGTAGCTACCCGTTTAATACTTATACTTTTGGCTCGAATATATCAAATATTTGTTACTTTACCCTATAAGGGATTTATTTTTCATATCAATTGTTAATTCATATTTAGATAGGATCTGGAAAGGAATATGCTTTGTGACGGAAGGATTTTTTTAATCTTTAAATTTGCATGATTTTGCCATTTCCGTTCCATCTAATACACTTTCAATATTTATACATTGTACATGTACCATCTAGACATGTATTTTATTTTTTTTTATTTTGTACTTATGGGACAAGTAGCTGAGACTTGAAACTAATTCCGATGTAGTAAATTCATTTCACCTGGAATAATTAACCCGATATGTTGTCAGAAAGCCTTCATGATTAATAATTCAAAATAGTTGTTCTACAACTTCTTCTTTTTCCGTTCTTTCTTAGAATTTGAGACAAGACATTGTAACTTGTATACAATTATCAAAATTGACAATACTTTCTATATTTTCTACCTATTATTTTTTCTTCTTCATGTTTTAAGTGCATTTCGGTCATATTGCATATTTGCAATTTACTAGTGTCAAACCTTTTCATATCTATATTGTTAAAAGATATGGGTGTGTATTAATTTATTATGATAACTAATTTGTGTTGCTTCCGTTGTGTTCAATGGAAAGAATTAGTTTATGCTAATAGACTATAAGTGCGAAAAGGTCAAATGTAATTAAGACACTTTAGCTCAATAACAAGCTCTATGACCCCTAATTTTCCTCTTGGTTATATGATTTCCCTTCAATGTAGAAACTGAAAACATATTTCTAATTAAAAGAATTGGCAATTCTACACAACATCCGATACGCACATGTATATTTTTCCTTACATTTTCCAGCTGGTTGGGTTAACTCTGTTGGTCGTTGGATCTATTGTAAGATGGGGTGACGAGTTTATGAACAGTGTGCTACAGGATTCCTACAGTAAACTCACATCCGCTCTACAAGAAGCTGGAGTAAACAATGTTCAGTTAAACGACTTCAACATCGCCGACTTCGTTGGAGATGCCACGCTGGCTTTTATAATTCTTGGCGACTTTTTCTTTCTCCTTGGTATTGTCGGTTGTATAGGCGCTTGTTGCAAAGTCAAACGAATGCTTATAGTCGTATGTATTAAACTTTTTTGAATAAAACATATGTAAAAGAATCGAAAGATTATACGCAACCCTAACTTATGATAAAAACTAGCAAGTCTAAAACCTTTGGTATTGGTTTATTTAGTTCAAGTTAAATTGTTCCAATATAGTTGTCAAAACATAATCGATACAGGAGTATCATTTATTTTCTTAATGTCTAACCTTGCTGGATATATTAATCAGTTGAATTTACAAACGTTAATACAAATACTTGTAAAGTGTATTCATCTTAAATGCCGAACACGGATGGAAAAGTTCAACATTCTTCAAGACATAATTTTATGTTTATTCTTGTAGTATGTGATTTTCCTCGTTATTTTGCTGCTGGCAGAAGTCACCTTCATCATACTGATATTTGCTGTTCGCAGTGAGGTAATACCTCTTCTGCTATTTAAGTTTCAAAGATGTGCTATATATGTATTTGATTTGCTTGAAAGATAATGGTATTTCAAATCAATCGTTAGGTTGACAACTGGTTTAAGAAACCCTTCCAAAAGGCGATAAGGGATGAATACAAGGGGATTAATGCAAGTGATTCTATCTCCTTGGCAATAAACTTTGTTTCTGTAGAGGTAAGCTTCCATGGTTGTGTTTCATACTTCAGTTATCATTTGTATGCATTTTATGTAAAGTATACATTCTGAAGCTTTGATAGATTATGTTTACGTTTACTTTCTTCACGATCTTTTGAACTTTTTGACCCTTTCCCTGTATTTAAAGATACTATCATGCATGACTTTTTCAGTTCAAGTGTTGCGGAGTGGATGATTACCATGACTTTAATTCATCCAGCCTTTGGAGAAATGAGACCGGGGAAATTGCGAAAAATCCTCAAATTCCAGTCGTCTGTTGCAAAATCCGAAGTAGCAGTAACACCTGCGTATTTAATCCAAACAAAAATAATTCCTATTTTGACCAGGTATCATTTTCTAACGTTTTGGCCTTTGATACCGTTACCGATTGTAATGATAGCCATTTCCCCATGAATGCGATGTAGTTGTGAAAATTGCGTGTATGAATCTTAGTAAATATAGTACATTTGTTTTAACTGCCGGGAATTCTGTCAGAAAGAACACCGTAAATATATACACCAATAACGCTTCATGCCGATATACTTTTCAAGAAGCACAGAATGTGGAACTCTGGAACTATCTAAACCGGCTAGAATGCAACACATACGATTTTACCCCAAATGATATTAACCAAAGTAATTCAGTTGATTAGCATTTATCAAAACAATTTACAGAGTCAACACTTGGGGGAAATCAATTTTTAGACCTAAACTGCACCAACGAAAGTGAAGATTTTACCATGTTACAAACATTTAATATTATATAGTTATTTTTCATGCCTTATTAGGAAACAGTCAAAACTGTTGTCCAGAGGTAGAAGACCCGGGGAACTGTGTACGTGGTCGTAGATCGAGGGCAACAGTTTTCCGAGTCTTCACTGTTTTAGGTCCATTATCATAAATGATTTACGTGTACATGTATCTTTGCATGTAAAGAATACAAATATTGATAAGTTTGCCAACGATGTAGCCCTTCATATCAGCAATAGCAATATAAAAGTGTTGGAATGTGATCTTAACTCCAATCGTCTCGAAATGGAAAGATGGTGCTCTGATAATCATAAACTATTAAATGTAGAAAAAAAAACGAAAATGTATATTATTGAGTACTCATCAAAGAAAGGCTTAATTAGAGTACTAAACCTGAATATAACTGCTATGAAAATAACAATAGAAACTGTAAAGACCAAACTACTTGTTAGTGTACATATTAATGGTAAGTGTACATATTAATGGTAAGCTCCAGTATACAGATGATGTTAGTTTTGTGTATATAGCCATCAAATTTAAATTATTTACAGTAATCGAGATAAATAAAAATACTACTACATACCAGCCACGTTATTACAGTGCCTATATACTGCCCTCCATCAATCATTGATGGATAGTTTGGGGTAACACACTAACTTCTGGTATGGACAAAGTATACCAATTACAAAAAATAAGCAGCTAGAATTATTTTAGTAGTTCGACCTCATTCTCAGTCAAATCCATTATTCGAAAAAACTTGAGTGGTTAACATTACAAAAAATCATAAACATCATAAATACTCATCATCATTTAAAAACATTTACTGGTATGGTTCCCGGATATCTATGAACTATCTGAATTCCAGCTTCCATCGTACAAATTGTGATCTGAATGAAATCATAACCTCACTTTACCAAAACATCGTACAAACATATACAAAATTTCTTTCCAATATTTAGGTGTACTGTTATGGAACCAATTAATATCACGCATCAGACGTTCACGGTCTGTACCTGTTTTAAGGATTGCATATAAAAATTTACTAGTATCCAACACCCGTACTAATATTTGAAAATCAGTAGTTTGTATTGTGTATCCGTGTTTATAATGTCGTTTAAGTTTTATCCCGTGGGGATCCGGGTTAGAATAGGTCCTCAGTACCCCTTGCTTGTCGTAAGAGGCGATAAAATGGGGGAGGTCCTTCGGATGAGACCGTAAAAACAGAGGTCCTTGATCAAAAGCCCTGAGCGAAGGGCATAGCCCTAAACTTTCCAGCCTTTCACCGGGAATGGTGATGTCTCCATATGACAGAAAACTTCTCGAACGGGACGTTAAACAATATACAATCAATCAATCAATCGTGTAAATTCTGTTATTGTGTTTTAAGGAGGCCCCGGGGAAAAATATACAGTGCTTGCATTAACCGGGCTACTTTCTAATAATAAAGTATTTTCAAAATGAAAATTATCTTTGAAATGCATCTCAAAACATTTTACAATTGACATTGCATTTGTAGGGCTGCTATGCTGCAATAGACAACTGGTTGAAGGACAACCAAATCATCTTGATTGGTACTGGAAGTGGCGTCCTGGTAGTGGAGGTACGTGTTACAGTGATCACATTTAAGCATACAAAACAAATAAATTTTGCTCAGCATATGAAAATTACATCATGTAAATAGTTCCCTTTGTGATTGCTAATCACAATGATACAGGTATCTAGTTGAATAACGATATGAACTGAATACATTTCAGCTATTGATGATGGTTTTTGCTTTGGTTGTGTGCAAGTCAAATGGAAGGACTGAAGATGATGATAATAAGGAGTAATGACCGCTGTGTAAGGAGTTTCGTGAAGCATTAGAGCTACTGATCACGGCGTAAGACTACTGGATATATGTAACATACTGGAACATTAAATCTACAAAGTATACGCTGACAATTCCATCCTTTTGTTCTGTGTTTATTATTGTTTTTTATTCAATATCGTTTACATTTTATATATATATATATATATATATATATATATATATATAAAATGGTTAACAAATACAATACGTGTCTGTATTGTATGCAATATGCAAGCTTGTGTACAATGCTTAACTATTAAATGTACAAATGTTTGATTGAACTTTGGAGTTTTCCTTTTAATTTCTTGGACAAGATGTATAAATATACAAAATGCATGTATACAACAGCGATGTATCAGATGCATTAAATATACAGCCTTCTCTACATGATATTCTAAAGGCGAGTTAAGGATGCTTGACACTAACAAACAAAATGGATTCGTGTTTGGCTTAGTTTGGTTGTAAAAGTTACACAGAAAATTCTTAAAAGGAAATAAAGGCCTTGTAAATTTTCTATGCTGTTTAACAGTTAGGAAATTTTATTCAAATTACTTATGAAAACATAAATTTAGTTTTCGTTATTCTTGAAAAAAAGTTTGTTTGTAGCAAGTGTCGTTAATTATTTAAAGAAATCAGAATCGTTAAGGTCAGGGCTTAAAATTTGAAGAGGAAGAAGGAAAAAATTGCTTATACTTGTATCTATATTATACAACAAGTTGTCATATCAGTTTTGTTAAATATAACCTTATTGACCTAGACAAAAATGATACATCAAAATTTTAGACATGGCATAGAATTTCGATCCTTATAGCACCACACAGGCTGGGGGAATTCAAGTCAACATATTCTCATCGAGTTAAGCAAATCCTAGACACATTCTCCCTCATTAATTCTTTTGTAAAAGTTACCTCCAGGCTCACGACCATGATGTAAACACATTATAACTACGTATATTTATATGTACAGCATCCGTTTTTCAAAGGGTTGGGGGGGGGGGGGCAGCCCGAGAAGAAGTAGACTTCTCACCTGTCTACAATTCTTGATAACCATAATTTTTTTTTGCCAAACTTCAGAGAAGGGGGGGGGGGGGGGGGGGGGGGGGGGGCGTTCTTCTATCACTGTATCATGGATTCAATTCTTCTCATTCAATATTTCAAAAGAGCCACTCCACCCACACACCCCTGTTCTATGTGCCTAATATTGATTTGAAAACAGTTATACAAATGCATAAGACGCTTACATATTTTATTTTTGGGAAACTTCAATGATTTTTTTTCTGTCTAGTACTCTGACACAGTCTTAATTTTAATGTAGCACCGGAGTATTTCCATTTTTCAAATCGATCTCCTCAGAGAAAGGACACTATCGTTTCACGAACTTCACTTTTCTTATGTGTCATTATTATGGGGAAAATAAATCAAATTTTGAATATGAATATTTAAACATAAGATATGCACATTAAAGAATATATCTCTTTAATTGATATGAGTCACAACACCAACAGAAGACTGAATAAAATTTCCCAAAAGCTACCACAATAGATGGCTTGTACATTTGCTTTGTTAAATAAATCATCACACCATCAATTACTTCTAACTAAAACTGTTGTAACCGGATTAATATTTCCCGCGAGACTCACCCAAACTGGGGAAGGTTTAAAATGCCCACATTCCTCCGAGCTCTTGGCCATTATGAGGTCTGTTGTTGACCTGACCTGGAGGCCATAAAACTTTTTGAGTATGTACTCCATACTCCAACTCATATTCAGTACTCCGTACCATAATTCCACTCTAATTTATGTGTAACTTTTGAGAAAGGATTTTGAATTTGGGTACGGAGTACATACATTCAATTAATGGAAAAACATTACCACTGGTTTGTTTTTTGTTATTTTTGGGGGGGGGGGGGGGGGGTTCTCATTGAAATTCGACTAATTTGAAAGTCAATAAATCTAGCAAAACGAGAGCAGTGCACCAATTTTATGCCCTTTCCATGTCAGTTTTACTGCTAATTGATTGGTAACATGTACATATCGTCAATTTCATATGGTTTCCCTGTAGCAGGTAGGTCTGGAAATGGATAAAAGAACAAAATTGTGTCACATGCTAAGATTATAATCAACAGCACAGGATGAATCACCAAAAATCTTGGCTAAAGATATAACTGACCAGTTTAATATGGATTCTGACTAAACAACAACAAACAATAAAACCTAAATGAAATTCCTTGAACTTTCTCTCTATAAGAGTGAAAAATAATTTTCAAGGGGTTAAACATTAATTTTAAAACAGTCTGTTAAGAATGTATAAATTAAACATACCTGGGGGTAGATTTTCTATAGCTTCATATACTTCAGAATGAACAGAATCACCTCTCCTTGACACCTCAAGGTCGGAATACTGATTACTAGGAAATACAAGCAAATAAAATCCATCAAGAGTGTAATAAAAACTAAGTTCAATCATTTTTTAACAACGGGAAAAATAACAATGCTAATCTGAACACAGAATTGTTCATAAAATATGCATACCGTACGTGTCGCATGTTTCCACGATGAGATAAAAAAAATTTTAAAACATCATTAACCTGATTGTTACTTACCTTCTACCGGCTTTGATTTTCTCCACTACAATAGTTAAAAGACTTTATGTAACATTGCATTTCGTACAAGGAATGATTGGGTACAATATCTTTTGTAATAAGATGGAAGTAAAGAAGATGGAATCCTTAATACAGAATTCATGTTCAAGAATCATTTGCCTTATATCGAACATGGAGCCTTTCTATCGTATATTTTACAGTATCATCATACTCCTGGAATCAAATTGCATACCCGAGTCTATGTTTCTACGGAAGCCGGTCGGTGCTAGGTGAGAAAAGTATTACACTGGTTCCCCGCTGATGAGTGCTAAACACAAACAACGGATCAGCGGTAATTTTATTGTACACGAGAGAGATGAGGTCAACAAGGGCACCAGTTTAGAAATATATTTGATCTGGCGACCGCCAAATAAATGTCTGGCGGCTACCCAATAATTTTCTACATAATTACATGACGGCCGCTTGATATCTGGCACAAACCGACTTCCGTAGGTTTTGCTATTCAAATTTGAAACTGTAGTGGATATAAAACTTCAGTGAATATAGCCTAGTTACATAAAATGAACATATAAATCGTGAATTTAAATTTCAGTGAATATATCCTTTTCACAAAAATGAACATATAAACCGTGAATTCTAAACTTCAGTGAATATAGCCTAGTCACATAAAATGATCATATAAACCGTGAACCAGTCGCGGTAGCTCAGTGGTTAAAGCGTTTGTATCGTAACCGGGAGGTCGTGAGTTTGAGCCCCGTTCGTGCCATGGCCGCGTCAAACTTAAGACGTTAACATAGGTAGTGATTGCTCCTTCACCAAACGCTCGACATTTAGAAGTGAGAATCACGGGTCTTTCGGCTATGACCTTAAAAACGTCACGGTAGGCGTTGGCATGTTAAAGAACCCTCACTGCTACGGCCCTGGGCGCTAAGCATAGGTCTAAATTTGTGGTACTTCACCTACATCTGGTGACGTCTTAATATAAGTGAAAAAATTCTCGATGGGATGTAAAACAATCAATCAATCAATATAAACCGTGAATTTTAAAACTGCGTAAAAAGATACCTGAACAAAAAGTATGAAAATATAGTGACCAGACTACGGGACTTTCGAGATACGGATCCCCTTTGACTTTTATCCCGCGTTGAACGAAATTGTTGGGCAAATCGCATACGGAAAACTTACAATAGAACACCTAAGTACACAAAATTGGAAGACGCTTTCTTTCTAAGAAAGGGATCACTACTTTAACCGTTCATAGGAAAATGCATTTGATTAAATTACGCGAGTTGGCGAGAGAAATAAATTTCGAGGATGTATAAATGAAAGACAATTATGCCGACAAGAATATCGGTAAAACTTCACGCTTAGCAGCCAAAGGTATGCGTCTAAATGAACCCGTTTCTTTCCATCTGCTTTACACCCAGGTACTGAACACCAATAATGATTTGTATCGTCAGCGTTCTTCCTCTTTTTAGGAATGAGAATAGTTTTTAACGAGCCGTCTGCTAGCGAAAACATTTGTATCGATGTCAAGTTTGCCCTACAATTAGTTACTATCACGTAACCGTGGTGTATAAACGTCAGCTAATCGATCGTTCTGGCATATCCCGAAATTCTGTATTGTGTAGAATACACATATCTAAAATAGGATTTTCTTTGGTCTTTTTAGCATTTAAACATGTCAATCATAAAAATCTTTGAATCTGTGATCTCATATCAGTTACCTTCTTCAGTTCTTTTGGCTTTGAGGTATGTGACAACGGCCAGTGTCAACAGAATAATCCCAGACACTATAACAGCTATAGCGATACCCAGGACAACCATAGAACCTACAGTTCAAACAGACCAAGGAACACATGACTCAAAATGTTTAGCAGATACTCATTGTATTTTGATTTTTGATATTCGTAGAGGAAAAATATTTTGTTTCTTTTTGTAAACTTCATTATAATTATATTATAATACTATAATTTTTTTTAATTTTTTTTTTTTTTTTGCTCCTTCACCAAACGCTCGACATTTAGAAGTGAGAATCACGGGTCTTTCGGCTATGACCTTAAAAACGTCACGGTAGGCGTTGGCATGTTAAAGAACCCTCACTGCTACGGCCCTGGGCGCTAAGCATAGGTCTAAATTTGTGGTACTTCACCTACATCTGGTGACGTCTTAATATGAGTGAAAAAATTCTCGATGGGATGTAAAACAATCAATCAATCAATATAAACCGTGAACACATGACTCAAAATGTTTAGCATATACTCATTGTATTTTGATTTTTGATATTCGTAGAGGAAAAATATTTTGTTTCTTTTTGTAAACTTCATTATAATTATATTATAATACTATAATTTTTTTTTTTTTTTTTTTTTTTTTAATTTTTTTTTAATTTTCCTGATATGACCAGTTAGCGATAGTTTTTGGTTTGTTTGTTTTAATAAGGCGTTATAATGGAAGAACTCACTGTTATCGACCTGCTGTGCCTGACCAGCTCGGTTTTCCTCCGCTCGAACTCCGACGTGAGTTTTATCCTCCCCTGCAACAGTGCATAAAGAAAACTAGATGATAACGATTTCACACAAAACATGCACAGGGTAATAATTTTTAAGAAATATCTTTTAGTTTTTGAAAGTGAAGGAAATTACTATATACCCAATGCCTCTTCACACTGTCATATGAATGGCCGAGAGCGATAGCGTATATTCAGAGTCAGTACTCAGCCTGTTTCTATGAGACAGTAAGAATACTAGATGGGAAACGGAGTGAACGTAAATATTCAATAAGAATCAATGGTTTAATGCTGTTCAAATACATTTTGGAAGAGCAAAAGAAAAGAAAAGAATAAGATAAAAATTAATCAATACGCAATTAGAAATGCATATGACAATGACCAAATGATTAAAAATTCAATTAATGAAACCGATCACGGTAGCTCAGTGGTAGAGCGTACGCTTCGTAACCGGAGGTCTGGAGTTCGACGCTGCTACGAACAATAATAGTTAAGAGATTGACTGGCTGATTGTTTGTTTGCCGTTTTCCGCCACACTCAACTATTTTTCAGTTATCCGGTGGCGTCCAGTTTTTATTGTGGAGGAGAGAACCCAGATACAATGTACTTGGGAAGAGACCACCGACCTTCCGAAAGTAAACTGGTAAACTTTCTCATATATATCGGCGCGAGCGAGAAGCGATCCCGCGCCGAATAGAGGCGAGAGGCCTTGTGATTTTGAGCTCGATGCTCTAACCACTTGGTCACGGAGGCCCCCAGTTAAGAGAGAAAAGTTTCATAAAGATGTATATTTTCTATGTTTGAGTTTCCAGCATCGTACCTATGTATATTATAATTTCTCTCTCGTTCGACAGAGACTCAGACAAAACAAGTGACGCTAGAGCTTTATCAGGTTTAGAAATAGGATTAGGAGTAGGAACCGTGCCACACTCCTCGTCTGCCGTTGAGCACGACAAGGATGTTCCATTATCACTGTCTTGGACCGGAAGCAGCATGAGATTTGAGCTCGAATACAAGCAAGCATGTGCAGAGATGTTTGCTTTCATTTTACGTTGTATAGAAATGAAATCGAAACTCTGGAATGAAGGGGAGCCCGGTCGTTTGATGCACCAACGTAGTTTGGAAGCAGGAAACCCGGGGGAAGTCACACAGTTGAATAGACCCACGCTTCCAGGGGGGTAGGTTGTCCGGGAGGTATACTTAAGAGTTTTGAGGGCAGCAAACACTGCCAGCTGACTAATATCCGTCTCCTGAGCTCCACTGATGTAGGTTGTTGTTATTGGGTAAACACCAGCACTCTCACCTGAATACATTAAAAACGCATTTGAAGCAAAAATTTCATTCACTCCTTATAAATCGGAAATGATGCGATACATATGAGGGCGTATAGTTTTACATTTTACAGAGAATTTATTATACTCTAAAGTGACTTTTTCGTGTCTTGTTTTACTGACTTAACAGAAAAGAATTAGGTATATGGAGTCTACATTTCGTGGTTTAAAAAATGTCGTTCTCCGTCGTAGTTACATTTCTCGTTTCTTGGATATGTGAATTCCCGGGAATGACTGTACCACAAAAAACAATGAGATACCCACAAAAATAGAGATACAATGTATATGTCTGACCTTTTACGATAGTTTTTTTCATTTTCACAGCTTGATGTCCTGTCGCGACAGCGTCAGAAACGACACATTTGTATAGACCCTGATCTGTACAGTCAACATCATCCAGACGCAGACGAAACATAGACAAATGTGGAGGACCCAAAACAGCAGTCACTCTCCCCTTCTTTTCTGTGGCTCTGTCGACCCATTCCACATTTGTTGAAGTTGTCTGCGAAACGTACGAGGCTTTGACTATTAATCTCATTGGTTCATTTTCCCGCTGTCGATAAAGGTCCACATGCGACACTACACCAAATTGGGCAATCCCTGCGTCAGTGGGCTTACAAGTTATAAAAACATTATCACCATATGTTATTTCGTCAGGAATCCAGAAGTTAAGGTAGTTTGTCTGAGCAGCAGCTAAAGAAATGTTCAAAACGTTAAAAAGATGAGATACATGCATATAATTTTTTAACTTTCTACTTCAAAATGTCATCTTTCCAATACTGTAAATATATACGATATCTATATACCAAGGCATACAACATTTGAAATTAAGCACGAGATGTTTCAAATTTCGATTTCTCCTTTTCGTGTTATTCGTGTTGCGCATAAGCATACACTGTAGTCTCTTGAACAACTCTTTTTAAAAGGATGTACTAGTTTCATATAGGATTCCAAACTTCAGTCGTTATATGTTCTATTACCTTTTTTCTGATCCTCATCATTGCTGTGCATTGAGTTTCGATTGAAATACGACTCGATAAAAGATCAAAACTATTGAACTCACCACGGACAAAAAGCACGCAAAACAGAGGGCACCAGACAGACATATCTTCCAGTATGACAAAATATTACAGACGGCGTTTTTCAAATCGCCAGTTGCTATTTTTCTCTCGATGAAATACTAAATATTGTCAATATAACATTCCCGGATTTCATTCAGGAAATAGAACACGCAGTGATATATAACGATTTGGAGTCATGCAAGTGTTTAATTATACTATGTAACAGACGAGACAGCGACACGATTAGAAGAGAAGCAGTGCAGTTTATAACTTGTTCCGGTACAAACGATTAGCATCGCCCTTTACGTCATTAAATATTATACAAAGGTATTACAGGGTATTATTGTAAACGTCGGCTTCATTTATTTTCTGAATGACGTATTTGTAACCGGGAACTATGTCGGAAAAGTTTCTGTTAAAGACTTTTGCATTCTTTGATATATTGCTATTGGATATTCGGAAATAAGATGGAACTTCTCCACTCACGAAAGCATATTACAGGTCGTACCAATAGCTTATCTTTTGGTTGGTTAGTTGGTTGGTTGTATATTGTTTAACGTCCCTCTCGAAAATTTTCACTTATATGGAGACGTCACCATTGTCGGTGAAGGGCTGCAAAATTTAGGCCTATGCTCGGCGCTTATGGCCTTTGAGCAGGGATAGATCTTTATCGTGCCATACCTACTGTGACACGGGACCTAGGTTTTTCGCGGTCTCATCCGAAGGACCACCCCATTTAGTCGCCTTTTACGAAAAGCAAGGGTACTGAGGACCTATTCTTACCTGGATTCCAATAATAGTAAAAAAAAAATATATTGAGGGCTGTTAGTTTGTCATACAGATAAATATAAATTGACAGTGATTAAGAAGTATAGAGTTTGTTGATTACCCCCGCACCATGGGGTATCAACAGGGGTGTGTAGGAATTTTAACATTTTCATTTCAATTAATGGTACATTTTGACAGAAACGTCAAAATGCGAAACATTTGATAAAAAGATGAACAATTTGAATATATAAAGATGTATTCTTGTCTTTATTGAGACAAATTCGTCAACGGTTATTGCAGAGATCAAAGAAATGCCGCGTCCACTATTCTTCAGTATATACCGATTAATCAATAGATTATCAGAACAGTGATGCATATTAAACTTCCCCAATAAAAATGAATATATTGGATTATCTAAAATGTAATACTTATTGAGATCATATCGGTTTCATGTCTTCAACATGATTTGACGTTGTGCATTGCCTTAAAACAGCTGTTAAATGTTATGGCTTTTCCGTAATCGTGCCTGATGTTTTTACATTTTGTTTTGCTAATACACCATTAAAATCCATAACTGATAATTTTATTTCACTATAATAAAAAAAACATCACTGTATGCCACGAACAATTTTATAAATGAATGAAAGATACATGTATTTGACATTCAATAAAACAGTGATTGTCTGCGTTCCGAGATCGATACAAACGTTACAAACATGGTGATGCACAAACAAGTTGACCCTTTTCCACTTTGTGTAGTTTTGTTGGACTGTGAATCCAGAGCAGATCAGATAATAATTACATCACATTGATATATAATCCGTCAACATCAAAGACTGGTAGATCCTAATCTTACCTATTTCCTCAGTATACCGTTTCGGGAAGCGGCCATGACGTCACGAAGTTACCTAATTCGTAGCTGTATACGGAAATAATCGACTGTAAATTTCTGAGCCGTAGAATGGAAATAAAGTTCTTATCTTCGGAGATGGTACAAGATAACCTCGGTCTCGCAATGTTGTTTGAGTGAGCTAACGCCTTGGCTTTTATATTTCTCGACCTCGGAGATTATCCTGCAACATCCACGAAAATGCGCTCTTTTATTTCTTGATTAGTTGATGGGTACCATATATGCTTGTATGTTTTCTTTATGAGCCATGTGGGTCATGGAGCCAGATTACTCTCCCTTACTTACAGTGTTACATTGAACTCTAAAATGGGATCTAAAGAATTTGAAATATATGGGACTATATTTTCGGTGACTCTACCGCGTAGTAAAATATACCTCTATTCCGTCATTTAAAAAAAAAAAAATAAAGTATTACATTGTAAGTAAATTGAATCTTCAGAAGAACAAAATCAAAGCACGAGAATAACCCCTAACTGTTAAAAGTAACCGGGTAAGGTAAATCGATATAATGAAAGGTGAAGATAACGAACAGTATAAACCTCATAAATCCCATATGTTGAACTTGAATCTCCTCTGGGGGTCATGCTAAGTGTCCTACTCCTCTAAGATTAAAAAAAAGTGAGAAAATTATTTTCTCTTTTTTATCAGATTCCCCTACTTTATTTTATCATTATGCATCTTATAACGGCAATGTAATTATATATAAAAAATTCTAAGAAACCTAAGTAGTAGAAGTACATGACAGAAACATCGACCAATGTGCAAAAATTTAAAATTCAGTCTTCTATATATCTTACCGATTTTACCAGTGTTATTAGTTCTGTTGTGGAAACAGACTGGTAATTGGTAATGAATCGCAAGTATATATATATATATATATATATATATATATATATATATATAGATAGATAGATAGATAGATAGATAGATAGATAGATAGAAACGACCTTGACACAAAAACAAGAACCTCGACTCGTTACCCACCTTTTTGAGATTATATACATTTTGATAATATTAGTTGTAGTTGTTGCAAAAGAAGTTTTGGTTATATGACAATCTAATAATAGATATAAACTCAATTATTTAGAAATTGTTTTTAATGACAATGAAAAATTTATTGTTACTCAAGAAATTATTAGAGACGAAGGAAGGAAGGCGATTTTTGTTTTAAAAAATTCATGTAAGGACGTCAGTTTTAATGTTGAAACTGAATTATATATGGTTTGATACATATGTCACATTACGGTAGCGAAACTTGGAAATTTCAGAAATCTCCAAATATCATTCATCAAACTCAGTCATGTTTACTATAAGTTAATGCTTTTCATTGAACTCTGAAAATGAAATCCTTGAAAAATCATGCATATTTTACATAATTCCCTCGCATAAAACTTTCTTAGAATCATGTACGTTTTAAAATAATACACCGCTTTAGATTTCAGGAAGACGAGGAATACTTTTACGATTGCTCGTCTTTTTATCACACACGTGAACATTAAATGTGTTTCCGCATTGCATAACATGACCTCATGTTACACTTCCGGTTTTAATTTTGCATATGAATTGAATTTTGAATTAGTTAAAACAAAATATAAATAATATTGGAACTTTATTTTAAGTGATACTCCCACGCACATACATAAAACTACCTTGCATAAAACAAACAGATAAACTGTTAATGACTAATAAATGAGTGTCTGATCTGCGGGTATTGACGTTTAGTCATGAATCTGGACGTCCAACCTCCGAATAGACTCTGTAATCGGCATTGACATAGTTCGCTGACACTTCTGTAAAAAAAAAATAATAATGATTTCAATATGCAGATTACAGGGTACAGTATTGAACATAAACACTTCAAGTACACTTTTACTGTTAACTTTACGATACATATCAACTATTTAAGATATATTACAGTATTTTAGATTGATTGATTGATTATATATTGTTTAACGTCCCGCTCCAGAATATTTCACTCATATGGAGACGTCACCATTACCGGTGAAGGGCTGCAAAATTTAGGCCTATGCTCGGCACTTATGGTCTTTGAACAGGGAAGGATCTTTAACGTGCCACACCTGCTGTGACACAGGGCCTCGGTTTTTGCGGTCTCCTCCGAAGGACCGTCCCATTTAGTCGCCTCTTACGACAACCCAGGGGTGCTGAGGATCTATTCTAACAACCCGGATCCCCACGGGCTCAGTATTTTAGATATATTGTATATACGATGGTTGTTCGATACGTAATGTATTGCACGATATCTCATAAGCATTCGACTCAAATAGTGAAATGAACATTACATCACTTAGAAGTATTCTCCGCGGTTTGAAATACATAATTTCCATCTTTGAATCCTTTTCTGAAATGCGTCACGGTACGCTGATTTCGGTAAACCTCTGAGGCAATGACTGACGGCTGAGCCAAGGGCTTGTCGGGACTTGTAACGACGACCAGATAAGAACTTTTTGAGTTTTGGAAAAAGGAAAAAGTTGCATGGGGCTAGATCTGGAGAGTATTGTGGGTGTGGCAAGACGGTAACCTTCCCTGACTTCAAAACTTGCTTCACAAGCTCAGATGTATGTGATGGAGCATGATTTTAGACGAACACGCCTAAATCTTGACATATGGCGTCGTTTATGATAATATTTCTTGAGGTTTTTTAGTATAACATCTCGGTAATACCGACCTGTCACACTTTTGCCCTTCGATACCGGAATTTGTACGGCTATACCATCACATGAGAAGAATATGCAATAAAGAATCCCCTTTGTGCTTATGGTTCTTTTGGCAACTACAGACCTTCTACCGTGTTTAGTTAGCCATATTATATTTCCAATTTTTCTTACAGGTTCGAAATAGTGAATCCATGTTTCGTCACCAGTAACAATGCTTGCAAATTGTCTTTGATTGAATTCAGGAAAAGTTTGAGCAATTGCTTAGCGGTTTGTACGCGTGCCCAATTTTGGTCATCTGTCAATATCTGTGGTGTCTGGCTGGAATCTTTGGTACTTTCAAAACACTCTTCAAAATGAAATGCACCCGCGATAGCGATATGCTAACAGCTTTGGCAATATTACGTATCGTGTACCTACCATCACTTTCAATTATTTTCCTGACTTTTGAGACATTTGCCTTACCAGTTACAGTCAACATGTCGACCAGATTTTGTTGCATTTTTAACGGACTCTGTGCCAGTCAAAAATTTCTTTATCCACCTATAAACTGTCTCATAAGATACTTTATCAGACTCAAACTTCCCAAATTCAGTAAAAATAAGCATTACCGAATGACCGAGTTCTGTGCGAACTCTGATATAAGCTCTAATTTCTTCAATATTCTCAACCCGTATCCCAACCATTGTACAACAGTGGTCAACGATAGGCTCTATTGAAATGAATATAAATTTAAAACTATGTGTTTATACCGTTGGAAAGGAATTGAATAGAGCTATCCAAGAGTATCATCATCCACGAAATCGTGCAAAGCGTTATCGCGCTGTGGTACAATACACATTATCTATCGAACAGCCCTCGTTTGAGATCTTGTGATTTATGTTGAAGCGCTTATGATGGTGAATGCTTTCACTGCGGTATAAACCAAACGCATATGCAGTGTATCAATACATGGTTTTAAAATTGCAGATACAATTTAAATTCTTTTAAAACGTTATGATTACATATACATTATGTGATTTTAACGATTTATATTCAATACGTTGTGTTGTATATGCTATCTTATGATCAAAATTCGAACCTTTTGTGTCATGCATGAAAATCTTATGACTTGTATTTGAAAAAATACATTTGTATTTATCAATGTCGTGATTTGAAATCTTGTGTTTGTCCACAAGATTTCCCTTAAAAATCACATAATTCTGTTATGTGTGTTCTACATTTCATCAAATATACATTACAAGATTTTAGAATTACGGATACAAATTACACACTTTTAAAACGTTATGTATCAGGATTTTCAATACGAATACACAATGCAATTCACAAGATTGCCAATAACGGCAAGATTTTAGATATTTCCAAAACATTTTCAGTGTGATTCATGATTTCGAATTTACTGATGTATCACATGCTTCTGAATATACATTTAAGAAATAAATTTATTTATTTATTTATTTTTTGAAAATCATTTAAGAAATAAATTTCATTTTCAGTTCATACCCGAATGTACTTTTTAAAAATATATATAGATTTCTTATATTGACATTCTACTTTCATTTCTGCCAGAAGTCCCAGCTGTTGAAATAGACACACTATATTTATCTAGATTACACACAATGTTCACAACTGCATCACAATCATTAGGAAATGGGGATCATTACAATTGGTAGAGACATCAAAGACAAAAACATTGGAAATGTAAATATTACAAGATTTTAAGAGCACGTCTAATTTAAAAAAAAATTGAGCAAGATTTATTTTGCATAGGCACATTAGCTAAAAGAAAGTTCACAAAAAAATTCTCCCTGTATGTTTCATACATACCAAACTTGTATCTGATTAGGGATGTGATCAAAAGATCGATGTAAGGTAAAAATTTAGTAAAATCTTCCAGAAGTTTCTGGCATCCGATCGACATTGATTTAAAATTGAGGTGAAGCATTTACTTTTTAAAGTAACATGTGAAGCTTTAAAGTTACCCATATACTTTCATTTGTGAATAAATAGAAAAGGTGCAAAGTGTGAGTAGTATTTGTACTTCATAATCAACATCCATTATATACCATAGCTTTAATTTTTTTTTGGGAGGGAGGGGTTGGGGTTCTTGATAAAAATCATGTGAATCTAGTTTTTCTTCAGACATTGTATTTTGACTTTGCCCCCAACTCACATCTGTGGTTCAGTTTTGATAAAAAAGGAGTTATAATCGTCATTTTTATAAAATTTTTCAGTGGAAAGCACTATCAGTTATTAGAGAAATACATTGATTTTATATGCAATGCTGGATTTCAGACTACAATATACTTGCATACGTAATTTATTTTGAAATGTTAAAGTCAATATATCTATGTAGAATGATTGTCAAGTCAGATTTCCAAGTTATAAAAAGACATTAATTCTGACATTACTGGTAGTTCTTTTATCAATACTACAATTATGAATAGGATTTCAAAAGCAAAACAGGTGTTTTGTATGAATGATATAGGAATGCTGTGCTTGTGAACCTGGTACACCAGAGCACTGAATACCAAGACGATTTTCACGACACAGGATAATCCAGGACAAGATGTCTGATCCTCTTAACTACAGCAGCATAAATCTATCATTAAAAATCTTCAATATTCTACAGAATACTTTGTCTTTGGAAAAAGAGTACTTGCCTTCTGACTCTTTTTCATTCAGAACTTCATATGTGACAGGACCCATAGACATCTGATTCAGGGTCTGATACCGCTCTCTGAAATAAAGATGTCACGTGATTGTCTTCTTTCCAGAAGTACCAGGTAATCTTCGCTTTATACTAATGCATGCATGTTTCACTGCTGAAAACTTAATATTATGATATTAATTATCATCATATGAATATAATATTTTTTTATAAGGCCACTCATCATGATATGCCATCATACTCAGCATGCTAATACATGTATATGAAAAACCCCGTTGCTCTTGATATATATATATATATATATATATATGTGTGTGTGTGTGTGTGTGTGTGTGTGTGTGTGTTGGGAGAGGTAATATACTATTAGCTGTTATGAAATATTAGATACATAGAATAAACATCACATGTACCACTATATAAAAACAAAACAGCGAACTGCAAAAACAGTACATGGATTATAACGTTGACATGGTATTTCAGAAAACGTGTAGTACGCCACAAAATATCCTGAATCTTCCATACATAAAATCGATTTTGGAAGCAAGTCCCAAAATGATTTTAAATAACATACTCTTCCACAAGGAGTATTAGTTTGTTTGGTTTGTTTGGGTTTTTTTGTTTGTTTTTTTTTTTGTTTGTTTGTTTGTTTTTGTGGGTTTTTTTTTTTTGGTTTTTTTTGTTTTTTTGTTTCCTTATACCATAATCAAGAGATGCTGACATCTTGTTTCTTTCATCTGATATTGATTTAAGAAAAAAAATATAATAAAAATTGCCGCACATTTCCGAATCTTGAAGATCATGCGGTAGTAATAAAAAGCGCTTATTGCTGGAGGCAGTGGAAAACAGAGTATGCTGATACCTCCTTAAAACGTCGATACTAACTCTTAAGTTTGTTGTATTCACAAGCAAAACTAATTTATTTTAAGGTTCATGATTATATTGGATCTGAAACTCTTCATGGAACAACGGCAGTAATAGATTCATAAGTATAATCATGCATTTTTACATTTTTTGAATTCCCGTTCTTTTACTTGGCAGTGAATTTACAAAACTTTTATTTGTTCCGTTAGCATGAAAAATGTCGGCAACACGGAGTCATTTTCCATTACGTTTTCTAACAATTGTGCCAAAATGCATCTTACTGTCAATCGGCAATCCTCGGATAATTCCGTTACGCTTCGGCTGCACTAAGATGTACGAGGTAAGAGCCACGCGAGGAGTTCCGAGTGTATTACTGTCGCCTAGTGGTCAGAGCGTTCGCTTCGCAAACCGGAAGTTCGGGTTCGATTTTCAAAGTTTATCACAAGAAGTGACTCTACCTTTGCTAAGCGCAAGGCATTGGTTTGATTTGAACATATTTTATTGTATAAAATATGTACAAAAGGATCAGAAGCAAGTTCGTACAACTTCTTCTCCTTAAAATGTAATATTACACAATTATCATTGAAAATTAGTATACAGAGAATACAATTATGGTACAAGAAGGTATACATTCTATAGATAGGCAGTACAATATGAGCATCAGTTGAATCTTTTAGTTTCATGAATATACGTCTGAACATAAGGGAAAATACAATTATTTAGTTCGGTAGATAAGACATTATCACCCCAAAGTATAAGATTTGTATCAATAGTAACCAAATCATTTAACCTTAGCAATCTTTCCATTAATTCATATCTAGCATTTGAATATTTATTACACATAAAGAAAAACTGATATGCTTCGTCACATGTGCGACAAGAACATACTGGAGAATCAACAATATTGCGTCTATATGGATCATTATTTAAAACACAGGTGTGTCTACGTTTGGTATGAATTATATTCAGCAAACGAGAACCATATGAAAAATATACGGTGGTTTGGAATTGTTGATATTATTAGAGTTAACACTTTTACGAAATTGTTTAATTGTAGTAGCTTGTCTTGATTCGATACTGAGAGAATTACACTTTGATACAGCATCTGGTAAATGAATTTTTATAAATTCAAGTCTGCATTTTGGTATTGTATAGTTGTCTCCATAACGGAGTATGTGGACATATTGTTTATTTTGCTAGGTATTGTTTCTTTTAGGTATTGCGGAATCTCGTTATTATGAACCTTGTACATGGTAACTATTTTAGTAGTTGATCATCTAAAAGACAGAGGTTCTAAACCAGTTTCTAAATACAGAGAGTCTGTATAGGCTAGTATAGGAAGCCCGGTAATAATTCGCGCTGTACATAATTAGACTTTTTCTTACAGGTCACTATCAGATGAGCTACATCCATCCCAGACAACAGAAACGTAATCTAAAGCTGGTCTTATAAAAAAAGTAGTGTATATATTTGAAAGAGTATTTCTTCCTACAGTAAATTTTAGTTTTTTAAGAAGTCCTAGTTTTTGTTTTTTCGTTTGTTTGCTTTTTTTTTTTTTTTACTTTTTTTTTTTTTTTTTGTAACCCGTACTTGTTATTGTATTTATATAATGAAACAAACAATCCAAGATGTTTGTGCACTGGCACATACTCCAACTGACAATGTTGAAAATATAATAATTTAGGAGGACCAATATTCTTATTCAATGAAAAAAGAACACCTTTAGTTTTAAAGGGTTTGAATTTTAACAACCATTTTTTTACCATTCATCTTGAACACGAAGGTCATGATTCAATGTAATTTCAGTTCATTTAAATTCTTAGATGCAAGTTGACGCCGGATAGCTGAAAAATTGCTCAGGCGACTATAAATAAAACAAGATGCAAGTTGAATTGAGTTAGCAAATAATTTACAAAACGACATCATGTTTTCAGTGATATCGTTAACATAAATTAATAATAACAAAAGTCCAAGACAGAGCCTTGGGGTACCCATGCATTTAAACTTTCCCTTGAGGACAATTGGTCTTTGTACATAACTTTTTGGATACAACAAGAAAAATAATTCGTAAACCATTGAAAAATATTACCTCTGATTCTGTAAGTCTGTAGTTTATATAGAAGACCTTTGTGTCAAACTCTATCAAATACTTTAGATTGATCGCAGAAGACCATACAACAAGATTTCCCATCATCAATACTTTTTACAATACTATGATAAGTCTCTAATAATTGGAAAACTGTAGAATGACAGGGTAAAAAACCAGCTTGATATTTGTAAAATAAGTTATCCATGTGAAAGAAATAAATTGTATACATGTTTAACAATTATTCTTTCCATAACTTTGCTGACACAGCTTAAAAGGGACAACACAGGTCTATAATTACTAGGCAAAGAAGGGTTGTGGTTTGTGTCATCGATATTTGAGATTGAAGAAAAATATTTATTTGATACTTCTGATTTTCTTTATCTGAGAACACTACCATATTGACACCGTTATCGGAAATAAATTGTATGGGCGGAATTTTTATTATCTGTTTTTACTTGGAAAACCTTTTTAATTAGTTTCCAATATAATTTATTATTATGAATTATGCGCCCGGTTTTAGAAATGAAAGTCAAAGGTCTTTCGGAAATGACTGTAAAAAACCGGAGGTCCCGTGTTGGCACCATAAAGCCTGTTTACTTCTCTAAAAGAAAATAGTAAATTTCTAATATCTGGGGAAAATTCTTGTTTGGGACGTAAAATTATCTACATACAAAACAAAAAAGCATCATGCTTTCAAAAGCTTGAATTAGATTTTGATTGACGTAGTATAATGCATAAGGGAATATGTAGAGCTGGTAATCACGTGATATCGAGGGAAATCAAGACAGTTTCTTTTACATACATGCAAAGTGAAAGGCGGAGAAAATAAGACCGTGCATCAATATACAGATACATCTACCTTTCTTTCATTGTTTCATATTCTGAAGAAGAAATAAAGAATTCATTTATATTACGCATGTCAAAAGAGGGATAATATGGGGGTCGGATGTATGTGAAAAATCTACCGACAGTTCCCCGCCTCTTCTGAGGATGAATTACTTTTTTGTAAATTTTAGTAGCAGGAATAGTTTGTGAGAACAAATCAATTTTGTTGCAACTTACTTTCAATTTGGCTAATAAGTTTTTAAAGATACCTCACCAACCACTATCAAACAATGTTTGGTGAAAAATTTATTGCTAGAGTATTTGAAATACTGATAATTGAATACATGCATTACGCTGTACAGGGCCCAAAGTAAAATTTCAAAAAAAAAAACCTCTGTAATACCTGTCTTGATTCGTTTTGCTTTGGTGTACGTGAAAACGGCAAGCGCTACACCGCTGACCCCGATGATGATTAAAACGATTCCAGCAGTCACCAACGCCGTTATACCTATGTAACGATAAGGAACAAGATGTGAATTCTCATATACTTAAGTAAAAATACAATCAAAGTACTAGTAGTTAATCGGTAAAACGATCTGAGGAACACGTGTAAGCATTTATACAATGCTTTTACCTTTGATATCTTTATTAAATGAAATGATAGTCATTTCCTCGTGAACGATGTGCTTATGAATCTTGATAAAAATAGTACGACTACTTTAACGGTTGGAAATTCTCCGATGGAAATGAAAATAGAATATACTGAAGAAATAAATTACATCTTTGAAAAATATATGAGGATATGAACAACAACGCTTCACGCCGACATACCTTTCAGGAAGCGCCAGTGTGCTTTATGAAGTATGTAGGCATAAAGTGTTGCAGCTCATACATTAAAGCAATATGAGCTGTAACTGGCGGTATTTTTCAGCTATACAATTATGCACCAATTGATATCTATGGGTGTAACTTATAAAATCCCCAAGATCTAAAGAAAAATTCAGCAAAATAAACTAGTAAAGATTGGTTTTGAGCATACACACAATCAATGAGCGTTTCGTATAAACCGCCATTGCGTCGAATACACGGACATGGGAACGATGATTGCCGAACGTAATCGGGTTGCACTAAGACCAAGGTTATACAACTTTCGTTTGTTTTAAAAATTTTACATCATGTCATGGATGACTTTAAGTTTCACATGTGTAAGAAAGTAATTAAATTACGCAAATGTGCCACTCAAATGAATGTTATTAATGAATTTGCTATAAATTCGGCACATTAAATGGTCTACCTTTCTGACTCGTGCACAGTGCCTCTCTTTCGCATTTTTTCGAACTAGTGATCGACGAGGTCAATGCACATCGGCGATTACGAGCAAGAATTACTTGCGGGATGCTAATGATTCACGAATCGACATTTTTTGCTGATTTGACGGGTTTATTCTTCAGATTCACTCTGATTCTACGAAATTATATACATTCAATTGATTGCAAATATGTTATTAATTTCTTCTTTTATTTTTAAATTTATTTACTGTCAGTTACAGCTTGTATTGCTTTAATGTATATTTTAAAATAAATGATCAATGCGCGTATGAATCTTGATAAATATAGTACGTCTATTTTAAAGGCTTGGAATTCCGACAGAAATGAAAGTAGAATACACACACACACACACACACACACACACACACACACACACACACATATATATATATATATATATATATATATGACATAAACGGTGCCAATTTTGAAGCACCAGATGCACATTTCGACAAATAATGTCTCTTCAGTGCTGCTCAAGTCAAAATGATGGAAATCCGAAATAAGAACAAACTTAGAAGAGCTGAAAGAACCAAAAATACCAAAGAGTGGAGCCAAATCCGGCAAAGGATTAGAGCCATGCATGAGGGAGATATGTGCAAAAGTAAATTTCAGTTTTTGAAATACAGGAGGGTATGAACACTGCTACGCTTCACACTGGATACTATGAAATTTATCTTCAATATTTACAATCATTGTGTGCATTTTCTTTAACTCTTTTGAAATCCATTGCTTGTCATGTGCAACTATGAGGACACAAGTTATATCCGGTTTATAATGGCGTCTGTTTGCGCGTGAACATATATATATTTATATGTATATATACATTCCACGAACATTGTTGTAATTGTTGGAAAATATGGTGGGGCTTTTTTTTTTTTTCTTTTTTTTTCTTTTTTTTTTTTTTACGTTTCATTTGAATAAATATAATAAATAACGTTTACCTATTTGAACGATGGTTTATTTTATGATTTTAGAGTTTGTCCTTGGACTATTTCCCTTTACCATCGTTCAAATATGGAAATCATTACCAAATATGGAGACAAGTCAGTTGTCAAGTGATTTTCAGCTGTTACGTTTAAATAACTTGCAGGTCAATAATATCTGTATTTTACATATAAGTACTTGAAAGTATATATATATATATATATATATATATATATACAGAGAGAAAAACATAAATATAAATAATAAAACGGGATATGAAGGCCATTTAACAAAGCAAAGAAAGCATTTCATTATTTAAGTATGCTAACCAGTACCTGTCGTTGATGTTTGTGAATCTGCAACGATCACCTGACCTAAATCACTTTCTGATCCACTACCAGAATTGTCTGTATCTAAAATAAAGAAACATGAAGCTATTTCATAGGGTCTAGAAGTGTACATACTATAATAAAAATGTTCATCTTCAGATCTTATGGCAAAGGAAACGAGATCTAGTAATTTTTGTAATGTTGTGGAATTCTCATTCTTATACTACAAATCTGAATTTCTTCTTTTACCAGTAGTTATAATGAGGAAGCTTGACGCAGTGTTCTTGCGTGTTGTAAGAGGACATTCGGTGGTATCCGTGGAACAGGACAATATCGTGCCATTATCTGTAGTCATTATTGCAAATGGAAGAAGACTTGTCTTTGTGAAAAAGCAAGACTGCTTCGGTAACGAGGCATTCACCATTTCCAGGCGCTGGACAGACGCATAAGCAAAGTTTCTAAATGTTTCGTCTTTCGGTCGTTTTAAGCACCATCGTATTGTTGCTGGAGGATATGATTCTCTAGCGGTGCAGTTAAAAACCGCTATAGAACCTACGGGTAACGCTGAATACCCAGAGGACCCCGAACTTCGGAGAGCGGATGAAATAATTCCTAAGTTGTCATTCGTCATCTCATTTCTTCCAACAGATGTTGCAGTTATAGGAAATACACCTTCAGGATTTTCTGGAAAACAGTTGGATTTATTCACATTCTTGTAAAAATATTGATCATGAGAAATTATAATTTTGCTGACAAAAACGCCACTTTATGATAGTTCATTCGGTTAGGTAATATTGGTAGTTTTGTATTACTTTACACATACTGATGATTGTTACGTTTCTAGCCGTTTGTGGTGATTCTTCTCTCCTATTAGTTGTTATGCCACACGTATATTCCGCATCATCGGTGCAGTCCGCTCCAGAAATTTGGACTCGAGCAAAAGAAACATTGGAAAAGCCCAGTTCGCCATTCACCGTACCCCTGGCCTGTGCTAGGTCGTCTTCCCAATGCGTTTCCAGTCCACTTCTACCCGAAGAGATCCTCACCAACGGCACTGGCGCTTCGCCACGTCTTCTTATGGTGAAGAAGTATGCATGAATGGTCCTATCCTGATTTAATCGACAGTGTAGTACTAAGGTACTCCCAGCGCGTAATCTAGGGGGAGCTGAGAAGACTACGTCACCGGACTGGAATGTATCTGTTAAACAGATGACAGTTTTGTATTTTACAATACCTGTTACCTCCAGTATATTTTATAAAATACAAAATCCAAGTGCATACAGTTCTTTATTATATGATCAAATAATCTTGTTTATTTGTTTTACGTCCCGTCGAGACTTTTTTCAAGTGCGGATCTAGAGGAGGGGGGGGGGGGGGGTGGACCCCTCCCCCTAGAATTTCCAACTGAAAGAAATTACAACGTATAGTCATCTTTCACCCTAGCATCGCGTTTAATATTGCTTCATCAACTCTCTCAATCGACTTTATTCGCTCATTAGGGACGGTTTCAAAATTCAACTTTATAATATAATATGAAAATTCACCACTGAGCTACCGTGACCGTTCTCAAATAATTTTGAGCTCTCCGATTGGCTGAAATCCAACATAATAGAAAAAAATAGAACGTTATATTCAACTGCACGTGTCATCGAGGTGAATGTAATATTTGATTCGTCTAACATCAGGCCAAAATCAATGGGAATTTAAAAAAACAATTGGTTATTATTTTTGTGGTCGTCCAATGAAAACTCTAATCACTTTCAACTAGGTATTGCAATCGAAACAGTTTGGCCTTTTCCCATCAGGTCGAGATAAAACGGAAAACTCCAAACGATATTCCCATGGTAGTAAGTCTTACAGATGACCTATACAAGATCAGGGAGGTATGTAAAAGATGGAGAGATTTGCATTGAGACGACGTACAATTCGAACGGCTTCCTGTCGATATAGATGCAGGAAAAGACCATGAAAATGACTACAAAATAAAAAGTTGGGCAAACACGGATCTCTGGATATACCGAGGGGGGATTAGGTGCCCAGGAGGAGTAAGCATCCCCTAGTATGTATATGTATTCTGAATCATTATATCATTCGGTCATGTAATAAATCTTTCGGTCAATACCATGTTTTAGCTACCTGTGAAGTATAATGTTTACATCACCCTGCGAGCAAGGTTAATATTCTACTTCTTGTGTAGGTAAAGCAAAATATTTACCTAAAAAATGCCAATAATTGTATAATATAATAAATAATTCTGACTTGCAAACCGACTCTTGCTTAGAAGTCGGCTATTGGTATGGAGAAATATATTAGTATAATTGACATTTATTATCGGCGATTAGTGTTGGAGAAATACCTACTATAATCGACTTTTATAAAGTGTTGAATACTTGATATAATCGACTTTTATTGAAGTCAGCAATTTAAAAAAATCTTTACTCTTAGTTATTATGTTAACCTCAGTTTAACATCATTTTACGCAATTTTTTTTTGTTTTGTTTTTGTTTTTGTTTTACGGTTCTTTGTTTTAGTTTGTTTTACATGTTAAGCGGGCTTTAGGGTAATTATGTCATCAGCTATTTATAAGACATGCAGTGGCGTAGCTACATTAAAGCACTGTAAACACATGCTTACAAATATCTTTTTGCAAAATTTTTAACACATAGTTATTCTACCATAGAAAATCCCGACAACGCTTTGCATACGTACCGGGACTTTGACCGAAATGTTCTGAACTTGCTCCTAATTACAATGTATGAAATGTTAACTGCACGGTTTAATAAATTTGCATTTCGTTACAATCGATTCGTCCGATTGAAATAACATTCTTTTATATTCTTTTATGAAAGAGTACTAGAATTCGGATCAAAGTGAAAAGAAGCAATACCGCATCCTCAGAACACAATTTGGGATTGATTGATTGATTGATTAAATATTGTTTAACATCTCGCTGAAGAATTTTTCACTCATATGGAGACTTCAGCATTGCCGGTGAAGAGCTGCAAAATTTAGGCGTATGCTCGGCACTTATGACCTTTGAACAGGGAGGGACCTTTATTGTGCCACACCTGCTGTAACATGGGATTTCGGTTTTTGCGATCTCATCTGAAGGACAGCCCTATTTAGTCGCCTCTTACGAAAACCAAGGGGTACTGAGGATCTATTGTAATAACCCGGATCCCCACGGGAGCACAATTTAGGAAAAGGGCAAAGTAAATTGTCGTAGTACTCTTAAAAAAAAACCAAACACTGCGTCTGCTGATACATGCATTCAAGACTCGATGGAAACTCATACTTTGCCACACTCAAAAACCCAATCTCAAGCTCCTCACAGCAGCACTGATTTTGCTACTCGTTCAAACGAAAAGGTTTCTGTCAAAATGCCATGAGAGTAGATGGGGCCTAGATCAATTCAGTCACGCAATTTAGGTATTGCGTACTACAAGTCAAATGTTGACGACAAACAGCAGTGATTTCTACCGACAAATAAATAGGATCCCACGTCGATTGTTTTTCCTCTTACAGAAATATGTGTCAATTTTATGGAAAGGGGCTTTAACCGATCATGGCTTGAAAATATCATTGGCTTAAGTATTAGGAGTCAGAAAATGGGGTGTATCGTTTGTATTATGTTTGGTTTGGGACCCAGTAATAAACGACTGGGACAATTTGACTACTTTAACAAAACGCCATTTGGGGTAGCCTGGACATAGCAAAATGAGTGAAAATTTTATTTCAGTTGCTGAAGGCAGAAGCGAGGTGTTGTGTCAATGTTGAGTAGCTCATTTCAAAACAAAATCTCAAGAAACAGAAATATACTGAAAAATATTTTGAAGACTATCTATTTGTGTGGAAAACAGAATATTCCTTTGCACGGTAATACCGAAAACAAAAGTAATTTCGATGCTGTCATCAAGTTTAGAGCCGAAACTAATTAAATTACAGCTGATCAGAAGAAACAAACAAACAAAAAACAAACAACTAAACTGAAAAATTCTTCCCACCACAATTGAAAAAATATTATCAGCTTCAGGGAAAGGGGGACCCCCCACCCCCCCCTGCTTACAATTATTTTATTACCAGCTACGCCAATTCAGTGACGTAGCTGCCATTGACGCCAAAACGCCCGGACGTACACATCAATTTGACAACTAAAAAATAGTTAATTTTTCATTTGATAATGAATGATTTAATAGCTAGAAAAACCCATAAATGTAGCCCAAAAAGCCTCAAAACCCATGAGCTTCCGGGGGCTTCACCCCTTGGCGCCCACCAGAGCCTTCCCCTGGACCCACTGGGGGTTTTAAGACGGCACCCAACCCCCAGTCTATTCTGGATTTATCCGGTGCATACACTTCACTTCAGGGTTAGCTACGCCACTGGAAATGTTCTGTGTACTTCTCTATTAACAACTACACAAGCCAATTTTGTTTGATTTTTGTTGTTTTTAGCCCACTTTCATAAGAGTTGTAGTCCATAGCATATTTGCGTTGTGCTTTTTTGTTTTTGCTTCAAGACATTACTTAGACATATAGTCTCCAACGAACAACTACTGATCCAGTTCCACTTTCCTCATGAATGACCCAATTTTGCAAGATTTACAGCCCCTTAAAGAAATTTTTTTTCGGTATGAAACATGCTACGTAATTTTTTTTAGTACCATTATAAATCGAATCCTGGCTTTCAATGCGAGTGACTCACATTTATAATACATTTGTAATCATGGTCCTTTGTTCTTCGCATGCATAGAGATCCGATATAGGGACATGTATAACGTTATTGATACTTGAAGAATAATTCTTGTGTCTCTATAATTTGGGAGGCAAACCCCCAAAATAAGGTGCAGACATCTTGTTTACCTAGATGTCCCCCCGTCAATAGATGAACTGCATTGTTTCAGCAGTTCTACTGATAATAAAATGCATGTGCAAGTAATAAGACCATCACAATCTTATTTATAGAGTGCAAAGCTTGATAATAATGTCTTCATCCACTCGCCATTGTGAGATGACGATAGCTAGGTTAGGTTACTTTCAGCCAGTGGGTACAGCGATATGCTCCATAATCTTATCGTCAATACACATTCTATGTCATTTTGTAAACTATTGCTTTCTGTTGATTATAAAAGGAAATACTACATTTGTCATAGATTGGCACAAGTG
The DNA here is from genome assembly GCA_024699665.1 of Ostrea denselamellosa. Taxonomy (NCBI): domain Eukaryota; kingdom Metazoa; phylum Mollusca; class Bivalvia; order Ostreida; family Ostreidae; genus Ostrea; species Ostrea denselamellosa. The sequence continues at coordinate 7,678,901 of JAMZEH010000023.1, read as the reverse complement.
CACTTGTATATAAACTTACTTTATTTTACTCGAATGTAAAAAATGAACTCTTTGGTAATTTAATATTCATCTGAAACAAATAGATAAATTTTACCTCGTCCTGTAAGTATTTTTAAAAGAGTGCATCATATACTCTTAATATACTAAATACTTTAGTAGACTTCACAAGGAAACTTACTTGATATCATACATGTGATTACAAAAATCCAGAGAACGGTGTGTGCGTCCATTCTGCGTTAGACAATAATTATCATGTTGATGGTTGGTGCTCGTTTCGCGTCAGATAGCCCGCTACTTAATCAGAGCTCCCCGCACCGGACACGGAATGAGTGTACTGAGCACTGCAGTACCCATTTCCTCTAACGTGAAGTGATTTCTCCTTTTTATGCTGGGGTGACAGGGTGGTCAATTTTTACAGTTCCGGAACGTCGTCAAGCGCTAGCGTAAACTTTCTGTTACAAATAGGAAAATGATTCAGAGTAACGTTCCTCAAATACTTTTATATATCTTATAAAAAGTTATAAAAGTAAAATGACATCACCACCAGTTTGTATGGAATGCTATACAGGAACTATATGTGTATTTTTATATAAGGATGCAAATAATGTGCACGCTACAAAGAGACCTGGTCTGGGTTAGGACTAGACAGAGATAACGAAAGCCCGTTTTAAGTCAACTGGGTCAGGCGACATTTTAAACGCCAGCACTTGGGCCTTCATGGAGCAATTCTAAGGAAAGTCCGATTTTTACCATCAGTATGGGCTTGTTGCTTAGGTATCATTGACGACAGTCACTAATGTCGCTGAAATTAAAGAAAAGATCTATTGCAGGAAAAGAATCACGCACATATAGTAGTTTATTGGAAAGGGGGGGGGGGTTGTCTTGGCAAAACGGCAACATATGCAGAATGGCCATTCACTTCGAATTCTAAAAACCGATTTCGAAATTCCATAAAATTGGAGGCATTTTCGGCTAATGGTCTTTTACAGATCTGTACCCGCTTTTAAGCCTTACTAGTCTTGGGAAGGAAAATGCACGTAAAATAGGGAGTGGAGCAGGGACTGTCATCCACTTTTTGATAATGATCATTATCTGTTATTTTCATATACAAGTAAAGTTCTGTGACCCCTCTCCACTATTTTTGATAATATTAGTAAATGCGAAGAATGAGCACCCTCTCCTACGATTTAAGAAAACGAAACCAGGGGAAAATTTACAATTGAGGCAGTTTTAATGCCGACCCCAAATTATTATTATTATTTTATTTATTTATTTATTTTTGCTTTTCAAGAATTTTAGAGAAGTCAATTTCCAACATTTCCTCCGCCTCCCCCACTTTTTGAAAACCGAAGCTACATGTACATGCCTGAGGAGACGTACTATTTTGCGAGTTGAGATACTGTACCCAGATTAATTAAGCCAAGAGAGTTGTACGAGCCAAGATTCTGTACCCCGTTTGATTCAGACAAGAATTGTACGAGCCGAAATACAGTTTCCAATTAATTTAGGTAAGGATTGTGCAAGCTGAGATACTATACGAATTGTGCAAGCTGCGATACTGTACTCAGTTTAATGCTTGATTGTTTGTTTGTTTTACGTCGCGTCGAGAATTTTTCACTCATATTGAGACGTCACCAGCTGTAGGTGAAGTACCACAAATTCAGACCTATGCTTAGCGCTCAGGGCCGTAACAGTGAGGGTTCTTTAACGTGCCAACGCCTACCGTGACACGGGACCTCCGTTTTTAAGGTCATATCCGAAAGACCCGTGATTCTCACTTCTAAATGCCGAGCGTTTGGCGAAGGAGCAATCACTACCTATTTTTCGTCTTAGGTTTGACGCGGCCATGGCACGAGCGGGGCTCGAACTCAAGACCTCCCGGTTACGAAGCGAACGCTCTAACCACTGAGCCAACAGTTTAATGCAGGTAAGGAAATTTTGTACTCAGTGTAAATGCAGGTAAGGGAATATTGTACCCAGTTTAATTCAGGTAAGGAATTATTGTACCCAGTTTGATTTGTGGCAAGATTGTTCTACTTTCTCTCATACTGAAATGTCACCAGCTGTAGGTGAGGTATTATAGTAACTTTAGATCTATGCTTAGCGTTCGGGTTCGTAGCAGTGAGGGTTCTTAACGTGCCAACACTTGTCGCGACACGGGATCTACGTTTTAAAGGTCATACCCAAAAGAACCACGACTCTCCGTCTCATTTCTATATGCCGAGCGCTTGGTCAAAGAACAACCACTATATTTTGATGCGGTCATGCCATGAGCTGGTTTCGAACTACTAAGCGAATGCTCCGACCACTGAGCTCCCGCGATCGGCAATTCAGGCAGGAATTGTGCAAGCTGAGATACTGCATGTACCCAGTTGGATTCAAGTAAAAGCTGAGATAATGTACCCATTTTGATTCACTTAAAAGTTGTTTGACCTGAGATAAATGGTTTAGGTAAAAGTTGTTCGACCCGAGATAAATGGTTCAGGTAAAAGTTGTTTGACCTGAGATAAATGGTTCAGGTAAAAGTTGTTTGACTTGAGATAAATGGTTCAGGTAAAAGTTGTTCGAGCTGAGATAAATTTGATAATGAGATATTGATTTGGGTAAGAATTGTGTAAGCTGAGATACTGATCCAAGGTCGATTACTACACACTATTGGCAATATAAATGATATTAAAAATGGGGAGGGCAGTGCTGGATCCGCCACTGAAACAACATCCATGGCTACTTTATTTGAACGTGATTAGTTACTTTGGCATTCTAATATCACACAACTCAAATTATCAATTTTATTTCACTAACAATTTTGTACAAATATATTGATATATACAGGAAGTAACAAAAATTGTAATTATCTTGTCTTCCTACATAAATTTACAAAATATATCATGTGGGATCTTTGGCTTCTTACGTAATTAATGTCCGAATATCCGCATATATAAAATAAAAGTGGTAACATTGAAAATTCCATACCATATCAAATGGCAATTTGTATTTTCTCTCTTATAACACTAGAACTGTATATCAAAATTTTAAAATCAAATTTCTACATCACATATAAATTCGGTTTTAAAAACAGGTTTTAAAATATACAGACAATATTACAGAAGTCATTCCAGTGAGGGAGAACTGTAATTATGAGTTCAATCAAGGAATGACAGTACTAAATTTAAAAGTATTATCAAAAATAAGATCAAAATTACCAAGTACACAAAGGTAAATCTGTATCAATATGAATCACATTGTATATAAGCATTATTTCTGTATCAGTATGAATCACATGGTATAATATTAATAGCACTCCTTCTGTATCAATATAACAACACTACTTTTCTATAATATGAATCACATTGTATATAACATCATTACTTCTGTATCAATATGAATCATATTTTATATAATAGCATTATTTCTGTACCAATATGAATCATATTCTGCATAATAGCATTATTTCTGTTATCAATATGAATCACATTCTATATAACATCATTACTTCTGTATCAATATGAATCACATTGTATATAATAGCATTATTTCTGTATTAATATGAGTAACATTGTCTAATAACATTATTTCTGTATCAATATGAATTACATTGTCTAATAACATTATTTCTGTATCAATATGAATTACATTGTATAACATTATTTCTGTATCAATATGAATCGCACTGTATATAATAGCATTATTTCTGCATCAATATGAATTACATTGTCTAATAACATTATTTCTGTATCAATATGAATTACATTGTCTAATAACATTATTTCTGTATCAATATGAATTACATTGTCTAATAACATTATTTCTGTATCAATATGAATTACATTGCTACTGATATGATAAAACAGCAACAATTTACAACAACACATCAATCTTTCTGGTAGTAAAGTAGATACTAAATAATTTATGGATAGAGAAACATAAACACATGGTTAGCACCATATAAAATTCATTGTCCATTTCCAACTTTGTTTTGTATTTCAAATGAATGTATTTCTTAGTACATGGAATGAACCTGTCTACAGGAGAGACGATTTTTACGCTGAGCGAAATTCTAGAACCATCATTACTATATTAATCTGCTCACACTGTGTTTACAGTCTTTGTCTAACAAATAAAAGCAATGTTAAGCAAAATTTCAATTTTCCTCAATAAATTAAACCTTCTAGAGGCAGACAGACTTTTGCTGCTTCTAATTCTTTGCATTCTGTTCAAATTTATTTCAAATAGTTAAAATCCATGTTATATACTGTCAATCTATGTATTATTTTACAACAGTGTAACAATATTTAGAAAAAAGATGTGATAAAAGCATAATCTGGTGCCTCCAATTGTGATAATTCATTAAAAACCTTTGGGATTTGAAAAACACCTTCAAAGGCTGCAATTCTTGTGTAACAAAATCAAAATAAAATTTAAAAACAATTTCAATCCATTTTTAAAATTTGATGTCAGAAACAAACATACATTATATAAAATGTCATTCTTTTTTAACAAACAGCAATTTTCTATTAATAATATCTCTCTCTCTCTGAAAGTTGAGCATACACTCTTGATCAAATAAAGTAAACTCTGCTTTGAATCATTAATTTCAGGAGACATGTTAGGTATTTATCATACATAGTTCTTTTTCCTTAAACAAACAATTATACTTATGCTCCCTGTGGTGTATTTCTTGCAACACATGGAAATATTAAAAGCTAAGATATTTTTATGACCAAATTCACAAGCAATTATATCGCTTGGGTTTGAATTTTACTATTAAAGAGTACTCCTTAATAGTAAATTCGAGCCCAGGAACGTGTAATATAATTGCCTCTGACCGAAATGAATAAGCACAATTCTTCTAGAGCAATATATCAGAAAAAGGACTACTAACAGACTATTATTCATTAAGTCTTTGGCACAAGAAAGCAAATCTCCTCTGTACTTGAATGTAAATCAATTTTTTTTTATAGAGTATTATATTTTGTTACTCATTATTTTCCTATGCAGTAACAATCTAGAATTTCAAAATCTACTGAATAACAAAGCAAAGATTTGGCACACATTACACATACATCTATACTGAACAAGAATTCCTCAAATGCAATAAATGCTCTTTTGTAACAGTGACCAGCACTATAAGGAAATATGTGTATACACGTCATAATGACAAAACTTTTAAACATCCTTAAATAATCAGTAAGTCTAACAATACAACATTTGAATACTCACACATGAGGCTCTTTGTTTATAACTCGGTTGCATTTTTCCAAATAAATTGAAGGACAGCTACCTAGATCTGCAAGCAAGTCAGATAAATTTTCACCAGAATCAGCTGTCAATTTCAGATCAAGATTCTGTCATATTTTACCTCTATTTTTCATTACATCCATTTATAGTGGCTTTTTAAAACTGAATCAGGGATTTACCTTGCCATGTATTTTTAGATTATGTATTATAATCCTTGTTTCTGATCACAAGGTAAGAAATCTCCCTGGCAGGATAGGCTTTTAAGTTTATAACTCCCGAAATTCTTACTTATAACAGATAGACACATTTTATACCAATGTAATATTCAAATATGAATTTGATATTAAAAAACAAAAATAAAATCACAGAAAATAACTTTTGGAGACTATGTTACACTTACACAAACTATAAAAAAAAAAATCTTCATCTTATAACAAGATTAAAACATTGTTGGATGGGACATGATATGGTATGGAAGTAAAACAGGTGACATACAACAAAACAAGAACATCAACAATCTGAGTCTAATTAATTATGACTGAGAATAGAGTGGTAAATTTTAAACTGTATCTATTAATGGGATAGAGGTGGGGGGGGGGGGGGTGGGGTGGTGGTGGTGGTGGCAGCAATGTAATGATCCATTTAGCACATTATGAGTACAGTCAAATATTATTAAAAGTAGCAATTTGATATTAAAGTCCAACATTGATACAATTCATGTTAGACATTAAAGTTTGGTTTCCTCGTCATCCAGATTAATACAGATTGCTCCCTCTGTCCAGAAAGGGAAATCCCATTCATCATTTCTGGCTTTATCTGGCTCAGTCTCTGATGGGTCCTCGTAAGACTTTACCTGACCAGCAGGTGAACTATCATCTGGATTAGACTGAACTAAATCTGCACAGTCATTGAGTTCACATGAAACCTGCTCTGGTTTCTCAGATCCGGGGATATGATCTGGATTAGACTCAGAGTTAATAGAGCCATCACAGTTTGTAATTTCTCTTGACTGATCTATCACTGGTGTATCATCTGATGAGCCATCAGATGAGGGCGTGTCCATGGATTCAGAATGTTGTCTTATTTCACAGAGTTGACATATACTGTCACCTTCACACTCGCATTCAACAGCCACTAATGTTTCTCGTCTGTTTCTAACATCCTCTCCTGAATTTGTTCGTTCAATGACAGTGTTTCTTCTCTCTATGCCGGGGAAATCTTCATTAGAGTAACCAGAGTCTCCGTCAGAATCATCTGCATAATTCACATCAGCAAAGCTATCAACATCGTATGCACAGTCACTCAGCTCATCACTGGAACTCTTAGATATGTTTGAATAGGAACTGGATGTATTTAAATGGAGGGTGACTGTGTTTGGAATGTTATGGAGGTTACTGTTGGCTGTCAGTATGCTGATCCTGTCCAAGCTGGACTCATTTGACTGGGTACTGAGAATGCTCTGTCGGCAATAGTCAAATCTGTCAAGGCCTCGAGTGAAGCAAAATTCTGAAAAAAAAAAAAAATCATTAAAAATGACTCAGCATCAGTAAAATGCAAATTCAGCCAATCGGTGGAGTGTGACAATTACTGTGCTCTAACTGCTAACAGATTCATTATATCCAAAGAAATTTTCATGGATTTTTTCTTTATTTGGGGGATTATTTTCATTTTTTTCTGTACATTCCACATGTATTTATTGTACAGGTGTTTATTGTACAGGTACATGCATTTATTGTACAGGTGTTTATTGTACAGGTACATGTATTTATTGTACAGGTAGATGTATTTATTGTACAGGTAGATGTATTTATTGTACAGGTAAATGTATTTATTGTACAGGTACATGTATTTATTGTACAGGTACATGTATTTATTGTACAGGTGCATGTATTTATTGTACAGGTACATGTATTTATTGTACAGGTAGATGTATTTATTGTACAGGTATTTATTGTACAGGTAGATGTATTTTTGGTACAGGTAGATGTATTTATTGTACAGGTATTTTTTGTACAGGTAGATGTAGATATTGTACCATATCTGTATAAACAAGATTATACTTCATGTTTTCTATTGTAACAGTGTCTGATTTGGTATTTAACATATTTAAAAATTTTTTAGAATGCATTATTTTTTAGTGCATACTCTTCTATATATTTGCGTAATTTCTCACAACTGAAGCGAATAAATGATTACGAATAGCAACACTTCACACTGGCATACGTTTCCTGAAGCAGTAAAGTGGTGTAAAGCATAGCAGCTTATATCCTCATGTATTTTCAAATTGGAAATTCATTTCTTAAATATAAATAAAAATAGGAAGGAGAAAATTTTGAGCTTGACCAGGAATCAAATCCAGGACACTTGCATTACTAGTAGGCAGGTGCTCTAACTACTGAAATATCCTGGCTAACATCCTGGGTCCACATAATGGGATGTAAAGGGAAAATATTCACATGGGTTTTATTTTCCCTATCTTTGCAATTATATTAAGATCGCAAAAATTGAAATCATCACAAAGTATCGAAATATTTTGGGGCATAACTTAATCTGCATGCAATATTTTCTGTACAATATACTAAACTTTTTAAGAAAGACTTGTATTTGAAGGCATTTGTCCACAAACTTTAAACCATCATGAATATTGTCAAATGATAAAAATTCATGAAATTTAAGCCGTGCAAAATTAACCCTTAAACAGTAGCCCAAACCACTACAAACATCAGACTCACCATCCAGGAGTTCTCGCTCCTTCATTTCTACATCCCTGAGTTCTTTTATCTTCATGTTGAGCAATCTCTATGAAAAAGTAAACCAAGCATCAATTATTAGCCTTAATTCACTCTATTGAAACTAAAACATCTTAAAGAAGCTACCATAGTTATCATTACATTTTTTTCTAAAACAAATAATTTTCAAATTCTAAGAGACACTGCTTGTGTAGTACATCTATATTGTTGGTATTTTTTTCCAGGAATTAACAGAATTTTCTGTGTTAATCTACCTTTAATTTTATAAGTCTATCATGGAGTTCAACTTTTTTACAACAGTCCACAAATAACACAACCAATCTGAAAAGAAATAACATTTATTCAAATGTGTTAACAGCATTAATTATCACGTTATAAAGTTTTACAGATTTAAATTTGTTCCTGTCAATTCGGAATTCATTTTAACTGTTTTTAATTCCATTCATACATTGGTATCATTCACTGTGATTTCATTTTTACAGGATTACCCTATGAAAATAGTAAACACTCAAATCACAGTGAAAATTCACAAGCATACAGTTGTACCACAGCCAGTGTGTTACAGTGTTACAACTTGTATAAAGGCACTTCCAAAATTAAAAATTACTAAAAAATAAACAAACAACCCCCCCCCCCCCCAAAAAAAAAGACCAAACAAAACAGAATTTTGGAATTTTTAACTGTTGGGCAGAAAATAGTTTTGACACATATACAGTAAAAAGATTAAGGAAGTACTATACATCATCATAATGGTTGACTTCCTTTTCTAAACCATTAATGAAGATATGAATATCACCAATATTTGTTTATTCATTTCAAATTTCAATGCCTAGTGAGACCGGTCGTGGTAGCTCAGTGGTTAGAGCATTCACTTCGTAACTGGGAGGTTGTGAGTTTGAGCACAGCTTGTGCCATGGCCGCATCAAACCTAAGACACAAAAATAGGTAGTGATTGCTCCTTCGCCAAACACTCAGCATTTAGAAGTGAGAATCACGGGTCTTTTGGATATGACCTTAAAAAAATGGAGGTCCCGTGTCACGGTAGGTGTTGGCACATTTAAGAACACTCAATGCAACGGCCCCGAGTGCTAAGCATAGGTCTGAATTTATGGTACTTCACCTACAACTGGTGACATCTCAATATGAGTGAAAAATTCTTGATGGGATGTAAAACAAACAATCAAACAAACAAAATCAATGCCTAGATGAGTAGCACAGTAGGTTAGGAAGTCAATTGCTGAACAGTAGATAGCGGGTTCAAATCCAGGAGGGGTTTTAAATTTTTTCAGATTACTTACTACTAAAAATGCATTTCTGGACTAAAGAAAGTAAATTTGAAAGTTTTCAATTTCAAAATATTGTTGTACATATCTTCCATTCTTCATCCAAATCCAATTTCTTTGGTATAGCACTCCTTAACAATTTGACTAATGGAGTAGAGTATCTGCTCAAAGCAAGGCAAGACAATATCATAGAGATGTTGGTGGCATGAATTCACTTCTTTAGCTCCAACATTTAACCACATTTCTAAACTGATTTATTCCCAAATATGCCTGACACTTCGTAACATCTTCACAAGGTCAATGCTTATTGTTACGTTCCCCACACTGACATTAGCATGAGGAGCACAGCAGCAATCCTTCACATTGTGCAAATCTATGCTTATTGGTGAGTTTGTGTGATTCCAGAGACAAATGAAGGAAAACTGCATTTTACACATTTTTTGCACATTTAGTTTTTCTCTGAAGCTTGAAACTTTTCTTTAGCTTAGAAGAGAAAAAAAGTTCTTTAAAATATCCTTGATTTAAAAATAAATGTTATCCATTATCAATAGCGTGATTTTTGGTCGATTTGTATTTAAAAGTAATGCAGCCAAGTTAATCATAATGAAAACTTAAAAGCTTTCACTTTCATGTGAAGGATTGAAATAAATTAGGCAAATAACTTCATTATTGTTGTCACAAAATCTGTAACAATGATACTGAACTGAAATTTTCATTTGCATTGCTTGTTTTACTTGCTACCATATTATTAAAGCAACTTTATCTGGGAGTAACTTTAACTGTAAAGAAATTGTAAATGACAATTACTGCAACACACATTGACCTATAAATTACTTTCTACAATTAATACATTGGCCACTGACTGGTTTTGTTGAAAACAAAAATAAGTCATATCACCATCAGGAAGCATATCTTTAAAAAAAACCAACAAATTTTAGAACTTAAAGGAAACTTGTCATTGTAGGCAATTAATTAGGAAGATCATACTATACAGCATAGTCAGAAAAATATCATTCTATACAGTATAGTCAGAAAAATGACTGTCACAGAAAAATGAAAAGCTAAGATGCCGAAAACAGCATTGAATATACGATACTTTTTTATCATTCAACATTTAAAAATATTTAATCAAAAATAAATTTAATACTAAACCTACTTGAGCATTAATTGAGTTTACATACATTTACATATACCTCATTCATTAGATATTTCATTTATATATGATAAAAAGTATTTTAAAATTGGAGTCTTGTGAATACACACACACACACACACACACAGAAAGAGAGAGAGTACAACAGAATTTCATAGGAATTAGGGCTTTTGCTCATATATAGGTGTTATCTAAAGAGCCCAATGAAAGAAATCAGAAAACAAATGGCCATGCATAAATCCACAGTTCTAAAACTTGGTCACCCTTACCGACAGTCCAGGAGCATGCTCTATGGTATAACAATACTAAGACTCCACACTTCTTGAGGAAGACTTACATCCATATTCAAATGCATAACAAATAAAAAGTGCAGAAAACAAAGTGGGGCAGACTTTAGCAACCAATGGACAGACAGATGGAGAGGAAACCTATAGTTTCCTCTAAATTTACAGGTAGAAAACTGACAAAGGGAATATGAGAGTGCCTTTGCCTTTGATTGACTTTCAAGACCAATACAGTTTCTTATAACACCTAAAAGAATTATGTACAAGTGGTGATAATTTCTTAGTAGTTAAACTGGAGGAACATTTTCTGTCTGTCAGTCTGTCCCTTTTATTTTTCCCCCGAGATAATGATATGAAACTTTCTGTATAGCATCTGAAAAGCTTAACTTTTGTTATGGAAACCCACTTTGAAATAAGTCGTGGCTCCTCTGTTAAATTCACTTTCTTGATATAATACTATATGATATTGATGATACTTGTTGTGAAGCTTTCTGGTGATGAACAAATATAGTTTGTCGTGGTTGATCTTTTATGGGAGTTATGGCCCTTTGTATAAATTTGGTTTTTCTACAATCAAGATGCCAGTATAAAATAGGTATAGAACAGTAGTTGCTTTGCTGGTATTAAAACAGGAAATTGATACCTTGCTTGAACTGACGATCTCTTATGCAATACATGAAATATTACTTAATTTTATAAGATTGTCTTTATCTGTGTTAAACTGTATAAATAGGAGACTGCATAATATTTCTCTTCCACAGGAATGTTATGTTTGGTAATAACAAAGCAAACATTAACTTGTAAAACTGACCATGATACTTATTTGGTAAATTCTGACAAAATTGTTTTAATAAAAGTCTTAAATCATGAGAGTCATAAAACCTGGTCAAATTCTTTTTAATCAAGAGGCCAAAAAGCGTTACTGGTCACCTGAGTTAAATGTATCACTAGCCCCATGGGGTATGAAATCCATAATAATTTTCCAATTCTGCATATCTAAGCTACATTATAATCGGCAGCAGTACAAAATAGGAAGTGTTTTTAATACACAAATGCCCCTGGAAGTACTTATACTGACGGAGGATTACATATGCTACAACACTATATGACTGTTTTGGACCCAGCCAAGAGTCACTGCCCTGGGGTTGTGAAAATCTCAATTTTAGTATATCCCCTATTAATTCCCTTAAATATGCATTTAGATTTTTATATCATTATGACAATTTTGTCCCACCCTGGAACCAAAACCAAAAAATGGGATCATGAAATATACAAATCTGGTCAAGGGGTCCTTCTAAATTTCTATTTAGTTTCAAGTTGGTATCAATACCATTAAAAAAATTGATATTTTTAAAAATGTTTTACACATAAACACTATATGCCAAGCTTGGCCCAACTCTACAATCAGAACATCAACCCCAGGGAATGCGGGGATCATGAAATTGACAATTTTGGTAGAGGCCTTTCTGCTCAACATCACTATGCATTTAGTTTTTCTTACACATGCGCAGTTGTAGAGAAAAAGATTTTTGAAAATTCAGTGTTTGCCCCACCCCTAATGCCCCAGGGGTGCAGAAATCCTGAAATTTACAATTTATGTCACCCTTGTCTCAAAAATTTTTCACAACAAATTTGTAAAGAATTGGAGTAGGATTATCAAGTAGAATAATGTTAAAAATGTTCAACTGATAACATTTATAACTGACTGTTTTAGTCCCACCCTCATACCAAAACCCCTACCCTTGGGATCATCAAATCTAAATTTTGGTAAAGGACTAACTGCTGTCTAAATATCTATCTACTTTCAATTTAACATGAATAGCACTAAAGAAGATTTTATTTTTAAGTTTTACAAATAAACACTATATATACACCACATTTGGCCCACACTGGATCAGAACCTCTTTCCCAGGGATGATGAAATTTACAAATTTGGTAGAGGCCTTCCTAGTCTACATCACTCTGCATTTAGTTTTTCTTACAGATGTACAGTTGTAGAGAAAGGTTTGAAAATTGGTCAATTTTTGGCTGTTTTTGCCCAATCCCTACAGCACCAAAGATGCAGGAGTCCTGAAATTTACGAATTCTGTCACCCTTGTCCTATAAATGCTTCATATCAAATTTGTAAAGAATGGGAATGGTAGTTATCATGAAGAAGTTAAAAATGTTCATTTGTTAAAACATGACAGTTACTGACTAATTGCAATAGCATGAGATGGAGGACACACATAGTTTCCTCCCTTTTCAATTGTAGCAGCCTTAACACCATTCAAAATTTTGGAAATGGTTTTCTGGACAAAAACTTATATACAGAAAATGGATAGGGCTATTCCAGTATCCCCCCTCATTCTGGTGAGCAGCACTGTGAATTCATTTCAGTGTAGACACCAAAAATGGAGTCTAAACTCTCAAGGATTTTGTCTCAGTGAGCTAAACCTATCACTATGAAACCAATTCAGCAAACTTTGCAAACAAGATGGATTTAGACCAACCCAAATTGATTACCAATATCACATACACTTGTGTTAAGCAGGGACTAATTGATTGAATCAGTTATCTAATGCCCTAGCAAGAACATTTAATTCGTATCAAGACCTCACCAGCTATAGGAAAAGTGTCACACTAATATAATGAAAATCATTTATCGTGCCAAATCCTACCTAGGAATATGAGGGACTTCAGTTTGGTCTCATAAAAAAGACCCGTAATTTCACTTCTAATGCTGAACACTTAGCAAAGGAACAGTATCTACTAGTTTTGGGCTTCTTTTTTTTTTTCTCTCTCGTTTTTTTCCCTCGGCCTCCTCCTCCTTTTTCTTTACAACTATTATGTTTATAGTAACTGAACCCACCAAATCGTGAAGTAAGTTCATTACCACTGATCTACTGTGACTGTAATTAAATAAAAATAGAATATCGATAGGATCAAGGTATTATCACAAAAATAGAATATCGATAGGATCACGGTATTATCACAAAAATAGAATATCGATAGGATCACGGTATTATCACAAAAATAGAATATTGAAAGGATCATGGTATTATCACAAAAATAGAATATCGATAGGATCACGGTATTATCACAAAAATAGAATATCGATAGGATCACGGTATTATCACAAAAATAGAATATCGAAAGGATCACGGTATTATCACAAAAATAGAATATCGAAAGGATCACGGTATTATCACAAAAATAGAATATCGATAGGATCACGGTATTATCACAAAAATAGAATATCGATAGGATGGGTATTATCACTTGCTCTCAGATTGGTTATCGCCTTATATATACCTCCAAAATAGAAATGTACATTTCAATACATGACGACTTGTTATTTTCATCCAAAATGGAAATGATATGCATTTTTTTTTTAGCTTGCAGTAAATTCAGCATTAACAAATGAAATTTACTGCAGAGAAAAAAACTGCACTAAAATCTGGATGATGTATTTCTGTCCTTATGACTGACAGACGATTGAACTGAAGACTGTAGTGGTGTATGTACTCTAGTCATTATCTATAATGATAATGTAATCCTCCCACGAGAATAATGTGTACATGTATACAATAGCAAGCTCCAACATTAATGTGGAAATCTCAGAATAAACATTAATTGATCTAAGAAGAGTGTGTATATATACACACACACACACACACACACACACACACACACACACACACACACACACACACACACACACACATGAGTTGAGTGATGCCGCAGTGTCATTAGCTTACTAATTAATAGGAAACCAATTTAAAAATAAGTGAATCATTCTATATTAAACTCTGAGAGATCTCTATTTGGATGTCATAATGTGGTATAAGATGAACTGACCAATCTAACTGTGGAGAGTATGATGTGTGCAATATGCTGTGTTCATCTCAATCATTAACATATAAGGACTGACATGAAAGGAAGGTGTTAGAAGATATGCCTCTGTCATAGTGTATTAGTGAACAGAATTCTTCTAAAATCTGATGCAAAAAACAAAAATTTATCAAAGTTTTCTGTGTAACTGTAACTGAATATAAATTAATTTTAAAAACTTCTTAATTACATGATGTCTTTTAAAAGCCTAGTGAGTTAATCAAATTCATTATTCCTATAGATTGACTGCAACATGATGTGCTGTGGTTGCATGCAAGACTGCACCATCACGTGTATGACTATTCATTCTCTCCATGATAAGAACATTCGATCAGTTTTATGTAACCATAGATTTTCAAAATGCAGCTTTGTTTGCAGGTTTCCTACCTTGCCTGGTCTCCACATGACTGAATAACAGATACTAACTCCTGATGAGTGGCAAATTCTACACTCCTTCCATTAACAGATAGAATTATGTCCCCTGAAGTAAAATTTCCAATTATGTTTGAATTATTTGCTTCCTCAAATAGCAATGAAATCTCACAAAATGTTGTTAGTGGTTAAATCATCGACATATATAGCTAAGGGACTTAATGTCTCTGGTTGAATGAAGGTTGATCATTTATACATAGTTTGCTTTAATTCAATAGTTTTTTAAGTACTACTGGATGAATGGAAGATGATAGATACATCATTTCTAGATGACAGTACACAACAGTGCATAAAACCAATTGCTTTCTTACAAAATATAAACAGGTGTTTAATAGAAACCACACTTCTTGAACTTTATATGGTTTTACCTCTTCTCATGCCGGCTATGTTTGCTGGTCCATTTAACGCAACATAATCTACGTATGTGTAAACTTCTATCTCCCCTGTTTTCTTGTTTTTAAAGCCATATGTCTGCAAACAGAATTTGAGTGAGAGTCAGACAACTTTCAAAACCATAAATCATTAACTATTAACAGTTTTACACTCGTACTTGAAATTAAGTTATGGTTTAATATTGAGATCTACATAACATATATTCACGAGCTGTGCAAATATTCAAATCATTTGAAAATATAGTATCAGTTCATTTTTAGCATTAAATCATTAATCAGCTTGTCAATTTCAATAGAATTCAATACAAACTTTAGAAATATACTATATAATGTGAAAAATATACATCAATTATTTGAGAATTTATAAATGTAATCAATTTGATAAATGATTAATAACGATAATTTGAGATCATTAGTAGAGCAGTCGTGCCATTAAGGTTGGTTTCAATAGAAACATTGTGGGTTAGATGGTGTTTGCAGTCATTACTACATTGTAAATCTCATATTCAGTATATCATTAACTAACTGAGAAATGATTAACCCTGTCTCAGAATTGTTGAAGAATAATCCTGAAGGTTGAGGATTTTGTTGGAAAACAGAACCTGAATCAGAGTCTGAAAGTTGGTAAACATATATACTATATGGTTATGAAACAAATAACAGTCTCATTAGAATATAATATTTAATCAGATACTTTAAGATTATCTTTAAGTGTCTTTTAAGTGCAACCATTTCCTATACATTCATTGTGTGGTTTTTCCCTATCTAGTAGCAAAAATTTGTATTTGACAAGAAATGACACATAAATTTCAATGATATTTTATTGTCATAATTCAAAATTTTACATGTTTGCACTTTCTGTTATGAACTTGTTATAACTAAGATAAACCTTAGCAGCATAGTAATTTAGTGTGATCTTCTACTACTGGGGAAATAATTTAAGAGCACACAGTGATAATATGTTAATCTGAGCTATAAACATTTCCCGAGAGGCTTCTGCTGATTACCTGGTGATTTATACGAGACATTCTACTATTAAGATTGCTCTTAAAATTGAAAACAACTAAAAAAACCTCAACAAAAGTATGTTCATTTGATTTCTTTACGAACTTCCTCGAAGGCATTCACAAAGTTTCCTGTCAAAGCACTAACACAACAGCAATAAACACATCTTGATAAATGGTGCATTAAATTGCACCTCATTAATATCATTCCGGGGAAACAAAAAGACCCCCTTTTCAAAATTTATATAATTATCACATCGATGATTTCATGTAAAATTCTTAATGCATTGCATTTCATAATTAGAAACATCAAACAGAATATCACAACTAATAAGTGATGAGATTTCATCATGTCTAGAGGTCCTGAGGCAGGAGGATTTCCAAGGTAATTCCCCCATTGACATTTACAAGGAAAGAATATGTGATTATTTGAGTTTTGAAAAACACTTGATTTTAATCAAACCGCTAGATCTTCTGACCCCTCCCAAAAATAGATGTAACTTATAAACCACTTATTCAATCATTTCACCCTCATCTGCAGTCCAGATCAGTAGGCTTACGTGAACGATCATCTCTAAACCTAAACTACCAGCAAAAGCATCAAAGAAACAACAAATGAAGAGAGTAAGATCAACAACAGATGAAAAGAGTGCAGAACAACAGATGAAGAGATTAAGATCAACAACAAATGAAGACAGTACGGTCAACAACAGATGAAGATAGTTAAGATCAACAACAGATGAAGAGAGTAAGATAAATAACAAATGAAGAGAGTAAGATCAACAACAAATGAAAAAGTAAGATCAACAACAAATGAAGAGAGTAAGATCAATAACAAATGAAGAGAGTAAGATCAACAACAAATGAAAAAGTAAGATCAACAACAAATGAAGAGAGTAAGATCAACAACAGATGAAGAGAGTAAGATCAACCAAATATAAAGTAAGATCAACAACAGACAGAAATTAATAACAAATGCATTAAATTTTACTAATAGCATCAACAAATTTGCATTCAGCAAAAGTCCACTTTATGTGCTTAGTACTGTCACTAGGAAATGGTTACTACATTTTCCTTTTCAACAGGCAAATGAAAATATTCCCAAATAAATCATTAGATAGAATTATTTATGTTATGACTAAACTCACAGAATTGAGAGAGAGAGAGAGAGAGAGAACACTAAAGTTATATGATTAGAGAACAACCAGGAAAGAGGATGTTAGACCACGTGAACACAGTCTGGAATAGGAACATAAAAGTCTGGTTACACCTGGTGATAAACCTAGCAGTGTAGTTGTGGACAGAGTAAAACTCTGACAATTGTGGCCATGTCTGTCATGAGCACACAGTGTCAGGTAGTACTACACAGGACCCATGTCAAAAGGAAAGCTCTGCACAAACATTTCACAATCCACTTGTCTGGCTTACATTTGGAAGGGTGCAATGTTGTAGTATAACTGAATTTTTCATGATATTACGCCATGAAATCTTTCAAAATGTGTGTCTAAACATTCTTCAGTAGAAATCTCTGACAAAATTGCATTTCAAACAAGAGACCAAAGTGCCACAATGCTCACTTTAGTAAAATCAACTCTACAGATGAATTTCCATAAGCTAACATGACATGGACTTAGTACATTGAAATCAATATTAAAGACTAACATTAATACATGTATGTTTATCAAGATTGAAAAATGCTAGATTAAAAAAAAACCAGCAGATTTTTGTTTTAAAAAATCCTATTAAATTCTAAAAATTGATATCTAATTAGGGCTGTACAATATTACTGATATTCCAGTGTATTGTGGTTTGTTGACAAAAATTATCATACTCTGATATGTTTTATCAGTACCAATATACCAGCAAAATGTTTGGACTCGGAATTAAATTATGAGCTTGGGATTCCTAAAATATAACTGCAACGTACCAAGGGTGTGACGATGGTTCATGGAGAAGAAAAAGAAATCTATGATTTATTCGCTATATTTAATTCTACTCACCGCATATATAGCATATTGCCAACTTCAAATAAATATTGGGGGCCTCCGTGGTCGAGTGGTTAGAGCATCGCATTCAAAAGCACAAGGCCTCTCACCTCTAGTCGGCGCGGGTTCAAATCTTGCCCACGCCGATATATGTGAGAAAGTTTGCCAGTTTACTTTCGGAAGGTCGGTGGTCTCTTCCCGGGTACATTTGTATCTGGGTTCTCCCCTCCACCAAAAAAAACTGGACGCCACTGGATAACTGAAAAATTGTTGAGTGTGGCGGACAACAACAACAATCAATCAATCAAATAAATATTACTTATTTACTTGCACACTATGGCTTATAAAGGAAAGTGATTTCAGGCAACTTGCATCCTGGATCAGACCTACCAACACATTCCAGTATTTGGAACAAAAATGTGCATATAATCCTTCACTTTTTAAGGGATTTATAAATGGTGAAAACATATGCCATATAAGAAAAACAAGTGATGAAGATGTACTAACTTTCAGAAACAAATCTAATTCTAAAGAGGGATGATAAAATAAATCATACAAACTGTACTTGATAACTACGATCAAGTCATGCTTTTTATCAGATGCAAATAAAAGCAAAAAACTGGGTATACCCCTTGTTTTTGTCACAAAATACAACCCTCAAATTCCAAAAACAAAAGCTCTGTAAAAATACTGACACATCCTCTAGAGAGAATAAGACATTTTATCTCTGATCTACCTATTGTGTCATATAAATGCAATAAAAATTATGGGGATATGTTCAAATCATCTACTATTAAATAATCGAATTGCATAATAATTGTAAACTGCAGACAGACTCTTGATGAGGTGGACTTGCATGCAGCTAAAATTTATCTCTTGGGCAACTGTATCAATTATTTCAATATTTAAACATCTTAGCATCAAGTGATTGTTGAGGTATGTGGCTGATGAGGTCCATGTTTTCTTAATTAATAAGAAAAAGGTCATGTCAATTCTTACTGAAAATACTGCAATACATGTCACAATACAGTTAAATATATCACAATATATTGTAATATGAAATTTCCAGCCAATACCCAGCCTTACATCTAACTGTATAGCTAAATCCTGACAAAGAAAGTGGGCACTATTTGAACAGCATTTTGCTCAAACTGAATTTCCACTCTTCTAGTTCAAAAATATCCAAAGTAAACCTGTGTACCAAGATCTACCTGTATTGTGAATCCCCAGGACTCATTTTCTTTATGCAAGAGGATAGTCCGCCTTTTTCTGTTGTCCTGAGGGTCTGAGAGAATGCTTCGCTCTGCTTCCAAATGGTCTAAGTCTGCCCCCACTGACTGTATCGGTTTCAGCATCCGTGGCTTCTGAAAACATATTTAGACTGAGTTAAAATTTTTTAAAAAGTACAAAACTTTATACCTATACGGCATGCATTAGGTATTTAAATGGATTTAGCACAATATGTAGTCTACTACGATGTAACATATAATTATATACTTTGATCAAGTTGCAAAATGACACGTCTGAACACTTTCAATGTCTTACCTTCCAATCCAAACAAAACGTATTCATGATACACACTTCAGGGAAGGTATATAAGTTTAAATTTTATCAAAATTTAAATACAGCAAACAAAACAAATTAAACTTCCAAGCAACTGATAAAAGTAGACGGGCTGGCGTTAACAGAGTATCTAGGACTGAGACCACATTATAAATGACTTACAAAACAGGGAAAGATCTGCTTAAGTTCTGCCTCTAAGTACCATTGACAGTGTTCAAGTACTGTACTCTTGCAGTGGTAAATACAGGCACATGCAATTCGGGCCATTTCTAGAAGTGTCCAGGAACCCTTTTTAAACACTTTATTAGCTGGAATGGGATTAGTCTAAGTAGACATTAAGCTGAGAATGGGACAAGAAGTGGATGTCTAATGGAAATCCAGAAGTCAATATTTTCATCTGTAATTGTTGTTTCCAAGAAAAGTGGCCTCTGTTTAATGATGCATTTACGTCACTCTTCGAAGTCATACAACTGCTTCCTTTATACTTGTATGTTTGTGAAATATAAATTTCACCACTCTCAGAGATTTCAAGTGTTATAGTTGTATTTAAAATATACGTTCAATGCAACATACAAATTCAGTTTTTCTCATGGAGTATTGCAAAATCATTTTCCTCTAATTTGGCAGATCAAGCTTGCTGTGCATTTTACAACAATAAAAACAACTATAAGAAACTATAATAAAAAAAAGAGTAGCACCATGCAGAACATCTCTTGACAACACTATTTGTTACACTACCTTATCAGACTTAAAACACCATAGGTGACATTATGACCCACAAAGATATTAAATACATCCGTCTAGTAGTTTAAACCTTTAATGCTGACCTTGAAAATCAATCAGGGTATGACAATCTACTGAACAAGAATGCAAAGTTTGATGACTTCCAATTCTACTGTTTCATCTAAATCATCATCTACAAGGATTATTAGGAATTTCCTCAAGTAACCTTGACCTTTGACCCTGAAAATCAATATCATTTAACAAATGACCCTGAGAAACATGACCACAAGGAATTTAAGGAATTCTCATTGGCCAAATGCTACATTTTTCTTTAAATCTTGCATGTATGCACCACCCACCACGAGAGAGAGAGAGAGAGAGAGAGAGAGAGAGAGAGAGAGAGAAAGAGAGAGAAAGAGATAGAGAATAGAATTACTATATTCCCTCCACAATTCATTGTGAGAGGATTATAACAAGACCATTATTTCACCAACAAGAAACGTCAACAACAAAACAACAGAAACATGTTAGGAGCAAGATGTACCTTAGAGAATTTCAACAATTTTAACAACAAATTAAACAACTCAGGGTAGGAGGGGGTAAAAGATGCTTTTAAGTGTATATCTGCCCAACTAGGGAAATGAAGTTATGAGACTTACAAGTAAAATTTTGTCAACTTCTTGGATACTGTGTATTAAGAAAGTGTTAGATATATGTGGGTTCTCTAATATCTGGTCTGAGCACAATGTTGTAAATGTAAAATGGATTTCAGTCATTGTTAAACAGAGGTTATAAGATCCATTCATTCAAAAATAGTTTAGTAATATTAGTGACTCACCAAAGGGACAGATATACCAAATTGTTAAGACCAACTTTAAATATGAAAATTATATCAACTTACTGCCAAATAAACTTAGACGGATTTTTATAAAATTTCAAACCTCAAATCACAACCTCTCAGTTGAGATTGGGAAGTGGTATAATAGGTATAATATCCCTCTCAATGAAAGAGTTTGAAAATTGTGTGTTAGGACATATTGCTGATGAATTTCACAATATTCTTGAATGCAAAAAACTCACCGATTTAAGAAAGAAGCATTTAAATGTTAGATTCTGTACATCACCAAATGTCATGAAATTCTCTGAACTTATGTCTACTACCAACTATATATCATTAAAAAATCTATGTTTGTTTATTTCTAAGATATATGATATAGTTGGATGGTCTGTCCTCCATGCCTTCCATGTATTTTTCCTACTATAACATAATTTGTATATACATGTATTGTTATTTCTTATGTACCTCTAATATTGTATAGTTGTAATTTATATGCATGTTCCTCATGCACCATTGCATGGTTTGAGTGTATAAACTAAAACTGAAACTGAGGTTCATAAATTCAACAATCTCACCTTTAGGCAGTTGAGATTAATGGGGTATATACACTATCATTAATGAGGTATAGAGACTACGTATTGAAACTCAAGATTCACCCCCTAGCTGCTACACAGTATTGTGTTGGTGCAATGTCATGGTATACAAAGAAATGACATTGATAGTATGTTTTCAAAATTTATCTTCCAAATCGGGTAAAACAGTTTATCAACTACCTACTGGTGAAATTTAAACAAGGTATATCATTCTTTTCTTGGAACAAATATGTCAATGGTTGAAATGAAAAAAAAAAACAACAAACAAAACTCATAAGTTATGGTAATATATAAAATGGCCCAACAGTGAAGAAAAAGTATGGCTTAGAACTGATCCCTTACAATCAGACACTTGTCTTATATCTTGACACTAGATATCATCATTAATTAATGAACGGAAATAAAATTGACACAAACAAATATTAATTGATTAACTGCTAAGTACAATCCATCTGTAACTGTCAGAAACATATAAACCCATCTCCAGTAGACCGATTGCCTCTAATTATACAGTATGTACATCAGAAAATGTTCGTAACTTGCAAAATAATGACGAAACTTCTCCCCGATATGCATCAATGGCTCAACATTTACACCGATTATCACTCTATTTGTCAGGAATCAGCAGACGTGTATAATGAGAAGACAATTAATTTTACCCTAATACGCAGTAAATTGGAAAAGATTTACGTCAAGTGATTTTTTTCTTAATGCCTGTGCTTATTGAAATTATAACATAAACATTGTATAAATTTACCAATCTTTACAAAACAAAACTTGACATTTCAAAATTAATTAAAAACAGGAATTATATTTGTACATATACTAAAATGTGTCCTGGTTCCAGATCTTATCAACAGCAATGTATTTACATATACATTGTTAGCCCAATTATATACTGTCAGTATAGTGCTTAGTTCAGCTTGCTTAGTATTATTTGTTTGTTTGTGTTTCTTTGTTAGGAGAAGTACTCTGGAGATTAAGTCTAGAAATACACATGTATCTTTATGAAATTTGTATCAGGTAAAGTTTAATGACTGGGAAATAGAAGGTTGACTTTTTTTTAACATCAGGCAAAGGATTTTGTGTAATATATACATGTGTGTGTGTGGTGGTGGTGGTGGTGGTGGTGGGGGGGGGGGGGGGGGGGGCGTTAAAGTTCACTTTATCGTGGCTGCAATTTTTGTGATCTCTGTATGCATTCATTTTACCATGTATTTTAAAAATATTTTGACATATCTTGATCCCAGCTTCTTGACCATTTCATATACCCTATAATTTGAGTCAATAGGGTCACAGACCTACGTAAAGGGCTCTAGCTCAGTCTTCCTATGTAATAAACAACCAAATAAAATGATTCATTACTGCTGACACAGAATGTAAACATTCTTACTGAGACGGTGCAGATTCAGTCTTTAGTATGGAATATCAAAACTAGCAATTGTGAATTTATGTAAAATATTTCATTGTTTAATTTGAACAAATTATAGTACACACTGACCATTAACACTCTTTGCTGTGTCAAAATAATCCACATACAACCATATTTCATATTTTTAAAACATCTGCGATTTGAACTCAGTTACTGCAGTACAAATTGTTTGACTATAGTATCAGCTGAGTTATTTGGTTTGCTCTAATTCATGTGCATAATCCTCGAGATTATATCTCAAATGTCTCTTAATTAATCCATAATTCCCTTGATCAACATAACAATGATGACAGTACATGTATTTTTTGTTTAACTTTCATTTGCTGACAATTGGTATAAGAAAAGGTGAAGATAACACTCAGTAATCAACCTCGCAAATCCAACGAAGAATACAAAATCAAGAGTAGAGCAAACACAGACCCCTGAATACACCAGAGGTGGGATTATGTGTATAGGAGGAGTAAGCATGCCCTATCCACTGCCATATATATATATATATATATATATATATATATATATATATATATATATATCATGTTCATGATTAACCCTTGTCTTTGACATCAAATGGATATCAATCAATCAAATTTACAGATTTATTGTCGCTTAATAAAATCAATTTCAAATGCATAGTTGTGCTATGTTGCAAAATAACTGACACACTGAACTAATAGTCAGACATTTAAATCAGAAATTAAATGGTCACCTAAGTTAAATGTTTGCATATAAGATAAATAAAAAAGAAATCAGTGCCTGTGATTAGTGGATTAAATCACCTTGAATGACCCTCTGGGTGAATAGAAAAGTGTGTATTGATTTGAGAGTCTGGACCCAAGCACTGTGTATTGGTCTGGGTACATGCCAGGACTAAAACACTTTTACAGCGAACGCTGATCTATTTAATTTTATATCAAGAAACTCAAGAGTGCTGTTTTATAATGTACACAAAACATCTGTCTCTTTCAATGTATGGTACTTGTTTCAGTGTATTGGTTCAGAAGGATCAAGTAAATGATATTGCATCCCATGATTTATACTATAGGTTCAAATTAGATAAGACACAAACTTTCTTGTGTCAGTGATAAATCAGTTTTAAAACATTGATATCAATAGGGCACACAATGTACAGTGTATTTGCTGTGTTTACACTAAATTCATTAACAGTGGGTTCATTCTAAGGTAAATTGTAACACAAAAATAGACTTAAAATAAGAATGCTTTCACAAAGAGTATTGTTAACACTTATCTCCTTATGATCAATGTACATACATTGAAAGTTAAACTGTTCGTGGTTAAAGCTATAGTTCAAAGCCATCATTTTGCATGTTCCCTTAAGAAAGTATAATAACATTAACATTTACTGAAAGCAGGATATTTAATCATTAGTCAATTATTCTGGAACATATACCTACTTGCTGAAAAAAATCAGCACAATGTAATTTAAAAACCTGATTTGATCAGATACTACTATGTCAAAACTACAACTCAAGTGAATTTTACATTTACATTTATATAGATACACTATTCCAGAATTATGGTGTATTTCCAATTTTAATCTGATGTTCTATACTTTATATATATATATATATATATATATATATATATATATATATATCTTTATTTCCACAGGCCTTTTTAATGGTAAGCTAATACCCGATACAAATCAATCTCAACTTAATTATTCATGATTCATAGTCAGCAGGGGATGCATAAGGAAACAGAACTGTACAAGAGTTAGGTCTATATTCTATTACATGTGCATGACGGCTAGGTGTAGTTTTAATACATAGAGAACTCTAGCTACCACCTCACAATATTGTACAATTAGAAAAATTTTCTATGTAGTATGTTAATTATTATATTTCATAAAAACAAGACACCATAAAACTTCAATTATTGATTGGAATAAACACATAAAAAGAAAAACTACCTACAGTATACAACTATCAAGGTCAGAGATTTTGTGTATCACTGTCAATACACAAACAAAATATGCTAACTCTCTGTGATACGCCCCCTTGCCAGTAGGTATCAAATGCCACTCTTTTATCCCTCGGCGCATTGTTATTATTATTGCTTAAATAAACTCCGTGCAATTTTTAAAATATCAAAAGTATTTCTAATAATTTTTCATAAAATACTAAATTACCAAGAAAAAAAAATTAGATTGTTTTAAATCATCAATAAATTTTACAATAGATCAAATTTCATAATGAATAAGGTTTACCTTTTTCTTTACTACAGGGTTTAATTGCAAAGTCAAATCCATAGCTCCACCATTTCTCTGATCACATGTGCGGTACCTTTCATGTCTACACTGTCAACTTCTCATAATGACCGATTGCGATCAGAGCGCGCCGGCGTGTACCTCAGGTGTCAACATTAATGACCTTTGACCCCAATATAAAAGTTCGCTTAAGTACGTACAAATAACAGTTTTTCTTTTCCTCATTAGGTCATACGAACTGTTAAACAGATATTATAAAACAATCAAGCTTTTTTACAAGTAGGCAAGATATGAAAAATTATATAAATGAAAACAAATATGCTGTTTTATATTATTTTTATTGATGTAAGCTATGTGATGCGGTTAGCTCGAGGCCTACGTCACTTTCTTCAGCTGCATCGGACTGATTGATAAAGAATGGCTGGACCAATAGCAAGTGAAGCCCGATTGTCTTTGGAAATTCGTACAAAATCTGTGGAGCAAACACTAATTCCTCTAGTAACACAGGTAGGTTTAAAATTATTGCTATTGAAAATCTGACCTTTTGATCAGAGAAGACGTGATTGATGAACATATTTTTGTCCGCAAAGACCATGTAGACCTGTTTCAAAATGAAGCAAGACCTTATTTTCTTGTCATATGGTTTGTTTGATAGGAAACAAAAGAGAATTAATTTAATTGTTATTATTCATTAAAACTACCAGACTTGGTTCTAATTGTTATCAGATGTTTTGTAGGAAGTTTGTGGATTTTTTTAGGGAATAATGTAACTTTTGTCATAGCATGGTGCCTTTGTGATGTAGAGTGTAATCAACAGCAAACTGGATGAAATACACAGTTATACTCACCATTTATTTATTCATGTCATGCTGTAATCTTTAATTGGCACAACTATACAATTTGCTTATAGTTATTTGATATCATCATGTCACAATTTGTGATCAACCTGCTTTCACTAAGTCATCATGTTCTCTATTTTGACAACAGTTAGTATTGCAGTTAGATTTGACAATGGCATGGTGAAAACTTTCTTTTATTAATGTAGGCATCAATCATATACTTAACAATGCATTTGCAAAGTTTTGTTGAAAGTGACGACTTTGCATTGCAGCTATGTGTGTGTGTATATATATATATATATATATATATCAACAACTTTAATATGATCTGATAGAATGTATTACGGAAGATTTCATGTTGTACATGAATCATAAATGACTTATAAAATATCATAATTTATGCCAATTGAATGGAGTTGCTAATTGAATTAGATTTAAGTAAATGGCATCTCTGATTGACTTACCTGCAAAATAAAGTAACAAAGAATCTCAAACATGTACTGAACTGAAATTAAGCACTTTTTTATATGGATAATAACCCAGATAAATGATTGTGTGCAAATTTACATTTAAAAATTCTTTTCATTTTTGTGCATAAATGTGTTACTAGTATTCCTCCATTATCATGGAAGCCAAAGTTTGCAATGTTATGTTACTATGTATATATATATAGAAATGAAAATTTAATGATTTATCACAAAAATGTTGGTGTAGTCTGTTTGCCAATAATTTTTAAGGTGAGCAGCAGTTAAATATTGATAATGTAAACACACTTTGGAGAGTTGTGCAGCTAATCCAAACTGCTGTATGGGAAAAACTGCAGACTGGAATCGACATTGGAGATAATTTTGTCTTGTTGATATCATAGGGATGAACAGAGCTGGTAAATAGTTAGACTGAAGACAAGATCCTTATGTCACATGTTTCATACTAGTCATGGATAACAAACACATAGTAATTGCCAGTACTAAGCACATTGCAAATGACCATATATGATTTTTTTGTCAGGTTGTTTAATTTAATTCTTTAAAAAAATACTTGTTCTTGACCACATTTAGTTACACTGGTATATCATTACAAGTATCTTGTTTTGATGTTCTCATTCTTGAGTGTAGTTAGTCAGTCTACAAATTGCTTAAGGGCAGATTGCGATATTTCATCTTAATATCTATTGTCAAAATTTTGTTGGCCAGTATTTGTTCATCTTTCCTTAGATACGCCATATGAAAAAAGAGTAGTGGAAAGTTTTTGATTTTGGTCTTTTCAAAATGATGTACATGTATAAAATGTCCTGTATTTGGTTATGAAGTTTATGGAAAGAAAGTGGTGTCATACATATATTTGAAAGTATAACTTCAAGCTACTAAATTTTCTGACATGTGAACTGTTACAGAAAATCATACATATAACAGTAAAGAGAAGAAATAAGTCCTTGTAATGGCTGTAATCACTAATATGTTAATCAGAAGCTGTAGTTCACTTTTATACACTTTTTTTCTTCATCAGATTACAACTCTAGTAAACCACAAGGAGAGGCCCAGAGTGACGGAGAAAACCACACAGGCACTAATAAGAGTTGGTCAGGCAGTCTGTTTGGCTGTGGAGAG
Organism: Ostrea denselamellosa; assembly: GCA_024699665.1. Classification (NCBI taxonomy): domain Eukaryota; kingdom Metazoa; phylum Mollusca; class Bivalvia; order Ostreida; family Ostreidae; genus Ostrea; species Ostrea denselamellosa. The sequence continues at coordinate 7,650,685 of JAMZEH010000023.1, read as the reverse complement.
GTTTGTGTCAGTGGGAAAGACCATCGCTGATGAGAATCCCGAGATCAACACGGACATGTGTCAGGCATGTGCTGAGGCCCGAAATGCAGGTAGGACCAAGAATTGATATGTGGTCTCCAACTACAGTACATGATGCAAATTCAAAAATATCTCCCTAGTTTTTATAGTTCGAGGTGTTAGAAACAGTTACTGATTGTGTTTTGGTGGAAGCTGCATTTTGACCAGTTTTTATGTGGATCAATTATATACATGCATTGAGTAACTGAGAAATGGTTTAATTCATTGTACAGGAATAAATTGACTTCTCTTCCATGATGTCAGCTTGTTCAGTGAAAGGTATGATACATCTAAAACTTCACATGCTGTAAAAGCACTATACATACACAAAGTACAACCACATAGTGATTGTATGTGAGGTTTATTAAGTTCCAAATTTCACAGAATTTGATGTGCGCTTTTTTTTTTTCAAATAAGCAGTTACACGTTGCAGTATGTTTAATGCTGTCATAACAGAGGGAAGTGGGCCATTGTTCTTTATCTATGTAACTCATGTAGTATATGTACTGTTTATCCAACTATAGTGTTGCTGTAGGCTTTAATCAAGGGTCATCCAGTAAAGGACTAGCAGCTAACTGTTTGACTTATGTACAGCAGCTGGTTTTGGTTTCGACTCTTTCATGACCTGCCTGGAAATAATGCTCATTATCAACTAATATTCACATGATTGGTGATGCACCTACAAATAATGATGGGAAAATACTAACATTTCAAATGTTTGTACCATTAACATGTATTCATACTCAATAGGAACAAGCATTCAACACCTAACATCAGTAGATGTGACCTCTCACAGAAACAGCAAACAGTATGCTGAGAAATCAGCAATGGTGAGAGCTGCTCGTCAGTTGCTGTCAGCTGTTACGAAAGTCTTGCTTCTGGCTGACAAAGTCATTGTAAAACAGTTACTTATATCCAAAGACAAGGTATATCCCAGCCTTTTGTTACATTGTGACCAAAAACTGAGTATATATAATGAATTGTCATAAATCTCCCAAATTATGAATGTGTAATTTGTGATGATTGCTGTCAAATTAGAGTGTATATTCTATATCTTACAGGTGTCCAATACTCTGAATGAGCTGTACTCTGTAACAACATTTACAGACTTTGTAAACTGCTTCTCTCAGTTTGGAAATGAGATGGTAGAACTAGCCCATTTGACAGGAGACAGACAAAATGTAAGCTAATGAAATCACAATGAAAGGGGAATAACCCTTACAGTACTTAAATTTTACTTAATGGCAGTGTTGCAAAAAAAATGTTGTATGAATTTAAATCATGCCACTACATGTATTGAGTACTGTTGCAGACAAAATACTAATTTTGCTATGTTTGTCTGTCTATGCAGTTGTCCATTAAAGACGAAGTTGGTTTCCATGCACTGAAGCCAAATATCATTTGGCTTCTTACAAGTAAAAGCCTTGTTTAAAGTCACATACAATGTTTCTGCCATTTTTTCTCAAACTATTTTTTTCAATTCCTCTAGATATGAAGAATTCTTGTATGATTTCCAGAAATAAGTTTATATTTTTGTAATATTACTATACAGTACTTCGTATATTGGCCTTGTTAACTCAGTAGTCAGATCATCTAGCATGTAATTCAGATGTAGTAATAGTAAAGTCCACATATACGACCATCTGTAATACTGAAGAGTTGACCTTGTAATATAACCACAAGTTATTTTTGTAGAAACAAATTGAATGCAAGTGAATTGTATCTGAATTGTCACAAAAAAATGTACATTATTGAGAACCATCACTTCCTTATATACCAATATGTGATATGAAAAAAATTAGATAAAAATGAAATAATATAAAAATAAAATATAAGAATAAAAACAAAAAATATATTTATCTGGATTTATTATCCTAGGCTGATGAAATTTCACAAATAAAATGACCATTACCTAAACGTCTTTCCTTTAATTATTAGAATCAAATGGTCAAAGTGAAATTGCAATGGTAGGTGACCATGTATTCATCCCATTATGAAATCTGAGTAGTTCTGTGTCTGTTGCATCATGGCAAGGGCTGCGAAGTTGAGCACATTTGTGCAAACAGCAATGATGTCCCAAGCAGGATTAGTCTGCATGCAGATTTCCATTTAATCTCATTCATGTATCTGTCCGCATGCCAAAGTTGAATTCATGTAACAAAAGTAACTGTTGTATTTTTAGCAATTTCCATGATTGCTTATAATTCAAATATGATCTGAAAAATATATTAAAGAAATCTGATGATATTGCACTTGCAATGTGTATTCATTTTCACTTCATTTTTTAAAAAAAACATTAAATGCTTGGTTTTTAATCCCTAATCATATAAACACTTAAATTTATTCATTGAAATATACAGATTTAAATGTTTAGTTGATTTTACAACTACATTTAAAAACCATCCATTTAAGGTGGTTAAAGTTACAAATTGATTGTTTACATTTTACTGGTCCTTTGGACCGATTATATACAAAAATTAATCGGACTCTTAAAAATATTTACCAGTTTTGATGGTGGGACCAGTAGATTTCAAAAACTGTGGACATGATTTTGCATGCACATGCAATAGTACATACAGATAAATGTACATAACATCAGAAAAATGAAAGAGAGTAAGGCGAATATTTACCATATTTTTCCCCTTTAATGTTTTTTGGGTGTGTTTTGGATATCAAGGGCAGTGTCAGATGCCAAATGAGCAGAACACTATATTTTGTTGACAATTTCAGTGGCATTGGCAAATAAACAAGCTTCTTTATTATTTGTACATTGCTGCAGACCAGGAAGAAAATTAATTTTTCCATACTTTGTTTAGCTAGTTACTTTATTTGACCCCCCTTTCCTTAGTATTGTTTAATGAATGCTCACTGACACATATTGGGCAATGTTGAATGATAAAGGTTTGATACAGAGTTGTCATTCATGCTACATACAGATAAAAGGAGGCAACTTTTTACAAGTTTGTAAAAGTTTGTAAGACTGCAATTGTCTCAGAAGAAAGAAAAATTTATAGATTACAACCTATAGAATTAATTACCTATACATTACTGTGATTTGGGGGAAGGGGACATACATATGTAATTGTTTTTCAAGGAATCTGTGATTGTGTCAGAAGAAAAATGTAAAAATTACAACATATGGAATTAGTCGCTCATATAGATGTACAGTACTGTGATTTAGGGGAAGGAGGCATACTGTATATATTTGCATATATATAAATTGGTGTTTTAGGAGTGAAATTGTGACTCCAAAGTCTATAATGTATGACTGCACATATTACTGTCTGAAATTTTTTCTTGTACAACTTGCAATATTTGAAGGAAATTTTCATGCATTAATATCAGTTTAATCATTTAAAAAATCAACAAGAGTGATTGTGTGAATTTCATAATAACAATATCAAGTACTTACAACTATGATATTATTAATGAAATATCTAATTCATCATTTTATATGTTATTAAAGTCAACATGTAGCATTTTTCATGCAAACATTTCGTGTAGAATGAGCCCTGTTTATAAATTAGATGTACATCAGTATTCTGTATTTTCTGAATCAATGTACGAAAACAGGGCACTAGATATTCACTACAAGTATAATAAATTTGCAGTTTTGTTTTTTTTTTAATTTACCTGTAAAAAATGTGGATGTATGCAAGTAAATAAACACAGACTGCAGGATGGTCATTGTCAAACAATTAAAGGAGTGTTTGCAGTGATATTGATCCATTATTTATCACGATTAAACTACAATTTTAAAATTGATCATTTGAGTACATTTTACCTTATGGATACCTTTGGCAGTGAGCAACTCCTAGTTAAAGATAGCTTGGTCAGTGAGCATCTCATATTAGGTTTTTCTCTTGCACAAGAAATGCTCATTTGAAACATGAAAGCCCTAATATTTACCATTTAGAAGTCATGCCCAGTGTCAAAATTTTAATAAGAAGGCCAAATGCCAAGATCAAGGTTTAGACATTTAGTACCAACAGAAAGGTCTTGTCACAAGGAATACTCATGTGAAATATAAATGTTCTAGTACATACCATTTAAAAGTCTTGACCAAAGTTAAAGTTTTTAAAGTCAAATGCCAAAGTCACAAGGTCAAAATTTTGGTTCCAGTGGAAAGGTCTTGTCACAAGAGATACTCATGAGATTTACCAAAACCTTAGTACTCTCCATTTAAAAGTTATCGCCAAGGTTGGAAGTTTTTAAAAAGTAGGTCAAACATCAAGGTCACAAGGTAAAAAAGTTTGGTACCAACAGAAAGGTCTTGTCACAAGGAGTAGTCATATAAAATATCAAAGCCCTAGTACTTACCTTTAAAAGTTGCAGCCAAGGTTAGTTTTTAAAAAGTAAGTTAAGCACCAAGGTTAAGGCCACAAGGTCAAAAATTTTGGCACTAATGGAAAGGTCTTGCCACAAGGAGTACTCATGTGAAATATCAAAGTGCTAGAGTTTAATGTTCAAAAGTTATTAGGCAGGTTAAAGTTTCAGACAGAATGACAGACAGGACAAAACAATGTGCCCCCTGCTTTAATCTTGGGGCATAAAAAACCTAAAAATGAAGAAAGAAAAAAATAAACTTCAATAAAAATTTCCTATTAAATTGATGCATTTAACATGAGATTATTAATACATATATATCAAGATCAATGTTCAGAATATATACAACGAAGAAACAGAATTCTTGCTAGAAAGTAGGCATTAAGTTGATGGACAGTCTGATAAAAAATTCATTGCAACTTATAAAAGAGTCATTGTCATATTCCTAATAAAATTGTCCAAAAACCAATTACCAAATGGATTTTTACGCAGCTTGAATTATGTGCAAGTATATGCAGTATATATTTTACAAACATATTTCAATGTTTTTGTTTTTCAAGGATTCTGTTTTGAACACTTACAATTTTGGATATATATTATAATCACACAGGCATATAAATATGGATATTTAGTCACAAATACTTTATGTTTGTGGATAACTTTTAGGATCTGAAGAGTGATAAACACAGGGCACAAATGGGAGCAGCCCGTGCAGTGCTGGAAAAATCCACTATGATGTTGCTGCCCTCCTGCAAGGTTAGCACATCGTGAAGTCAAATGATAAGTGATACATTTCTCTTTAGTAATGAAAATTTTTTTATGGATGTAGGTATTAAAATACTTATAAGAAAGAACTACTGTTTTTCATAAGTAAAGGTGCTCATGCAAGAATCCCAATGTAACTCTGCTCTTATTCTCAATTTAGGGCAAAATAACTTCGATTTACAATTATGACGTCAGAAAAATGATATCTTTCTGCAACCACAGCATTCTGATATTAAAATGTATATATTTCAAGCAGTTTTTCTTTAAGAAATTGTTGAAAGGCTTGGATTGACTTCATGTATATACCATGGGTTTATCTTTCTAGTACACTTAGGAGACAGAAAAGCCCAACAGCTCTGTGTTTTCTGATAGACAAAAATTAACAAAAATAAACAATTTATATTAATTTGAGTAAAATTTATAAATTGCATCACTTTTGATGTCCTGTACTCCAGATGACCACAGATATAAGATAAAATAATGTGAAAATCTTCTATGAAATAAAATCAATTAAGAATTATTAGCCTTTTTCAAAAACTTTAAACTTTTTGGGCTTTTCAAAAGCCAAAAACATCTGTTTGTATACATGTATGTAATCTACAATTTACAATTTGTAGGTTTGTTTAAGACATCCAGACTGTGAGACAGCCAAACAGAACAGGGAGGGAGTGTTCAAACTGATGAAAGGAGCCCTTAGTATGATTCATCACATTGTCAATGATGAGGGTGGGAACCAGGCAAATGGAAATGTATCACCAGTCCTTAATGGTGATTCCGGAATAGGCCTAGATAATAAACACACTGCTTGTAAAGCCTTCAAAGAGTTTGAGGTTATTATTGATTTTGAAAGGAACTTACTTAATAGAATGTGTATGAATTAGACAGTGGACTGCTTCACAAAAAATGTGAATAATATATTTTATGACACCAATGGTGACAGATAATGGTTTTGATCATACATTGCCATAGTATCTCTGCGAAGTGCATCTTTTTGTGACATTGCAATCATGAAGCATCCCCAAGATTTTTATTTTAAATGGTTGTTCTACTTGGGATATTGTAATTATTATTTTGAAAGATATTCTTATCTTTGTATAGGATCAAGTTGAGATGACTCGTGTGACAGGTGTTACTCTTAGTTGTAAGGAGAGGTTGAGTGGTGCCTTAGACTTACTGGTGGAAACCATGCAGGATTTCACAGACTCTGCCTACACCTCTCACCAACACAGGGAATCCATCATACAAATGTGTGACAGGCTCAAGTCAGAATTGAATGCTCTACTCAGAACGTCTAGGGTATGTAAAACTGAATTATGCACTTGGTCAGTGAAAGTGTGTTAGAACATTTGTATATTTTGTTTATTTCAAGTACATTAGCATTTTTAAAAAAAATATATACGATTGGTATGGGTAAACAGTACCATTCCCAATGCCGAATACTATTGATTTTTCCCAATTTTGAGGCTTAAAACTGTCCAACAATAAACCACTATGACCTTGTAATTTGCTTTGTATGAAACATCGTACAAGTTAACTAATATCTTCACTTCATAGTCGAGGTCAATAAAATGGTACACATTTGTAAAATTGTAAACAATGAATACTTGTTTTATTCTTTTTAATATGGCTTATTCATGCAGTGTTACACTGTAATTTTAAAATAAATGCTGTTTGTTGATGGGATAGAAATTCCCAAATCATTATATTTTAATGCTATTTTCCCCAATTGAATGGATACAGATAGCATTCCTATATGGTGAAAAAACAACACTGTACTGTATGCTGGCATGGCTGGCTGTTAAAAAAACCTGTTATCAAATACTTGCTCTGAGAGTTTCATTGTAGTCTTTCCCAATATGCACAGTATTTTGCATATGGATCAGTATTTCATTAGTTAAATCTGTTATTTACCACATTCAGTCAAGAACTTGAATAAAATTAACACATAGTCTTGTGAGGTATGATTAGAGTATCCATGTGCAGTTAGTGTCGGATGTAGCATGAATGAGTGTAAAAACAAAAAAAATAGACTTTACTGACGCCTTACCTGTGAAAATTCAAGCCTTAATTGACTTTTGATAGGGTTGTTCATTAGAAATTAGCTTGGGTTAGTATCATTATGGTCATATAAAACAGTGGTGCATGCATTCAATATCTTGTCATCCCATGCTCTTATGTTGCAATCATGTTTACACAATTTCTACACCACTGACCAAGTTTTAGTGGTCTGTTATTTGTACAAGTGTTTTGTTGTAGTGTTTATGCATGTAGTATATTTAATGTGATAATACATATTAAAACAATGAAGCATTCCTCTTTATTGCCATTGGTATGAAAGGCCAGATACATGTAAATACAGTCCCTGAAACGTTCTACTTTCCCACTTGACCTGTGAATGCATGGTATGTGAATGGTGAATACACAGTGATTGAACAGTGATCAAACAGTGAACGCATGGTGAATGAATGCAGAGTGAACGGTGAGCGAATGCTGAACACGAAGTGAATGATGAACGCAAGATGATCTATTTATTTGGAATATATCAGATTTTTTCCTTGGAATATAAGAAAAATGATATGTATATTTATTCAATGAATAAATAATAGAATAACATGGAACAGGAAACTACATGTTCTATAGTTCTGAATATATTCAGTCTAAACAAAGCATACTACATTTTTGTACAAGTACTGAATGTATATTTCTTATGAAATAATCTTAAATTTTACATTAATGCATGCATCAATCATACACAAACAAAAGCAAAATTCATATGTACCTTGTGTGTAGTATTAACATATAGAGATATATGTGTACATGTAAAAGTAGAAAAGAAATGCATTTTTAGTATCATATTTAGAATTCTTGATGGGTATTACTAAACATAGTATGCTAGAGTAGTTTGGGGTACTCTAGAATACCCTGTTAAAATTTCATGATTTAATGCAGTTTGATTGTTTATTTATAGCTATACCACTTAAGGAAACATTATATAATAATGTTGCAATATTTGTCAAAATATTTATTATTAGCGATATTTTGACCAGAAAACAAATTTATGAAAGATTTGTGGCATCCTGATCCTAAATGTTATTATTTTGTTTTGAGAAATATTGAACAATGTGACATATTACGTCAGCAATTAATTCCATCTTCATGTAAGATTAATAGTCACTTCTGTACACATTCCTTTTTCATTTTCTCCTTGCAATGAATATCGCTCCTTTCACATTCATGTTCCGAATGATAATGCTAAAACTGAAAGTTGAACGAATGGTGAGTGCATGCCGAATGATTTGTGAACGCAAAACTGTGAACGGTGAGCAAACAGTGAACATGTAATGAAGGCACAGTGAGGGAATGGAAAAATGATAAAGTAGAACGTTTCAGGGACTGTAGTAGAAATGAAGGTAATCTAGATAACTGGATGCTTTACTTCTTGATGACACAAATTGATTGGGAACTAATGTGTCCGAAAAAATAAAGCTCCATTGTATGAGGATGAGTCAATAAGTAACCAGCCTAACTAATTTCTGGTTGAAATCCACATCTTCTTTTTCAATGTAATTGGTCTCTAGTGTGATGCACTTAGACCAACGGTGTTCAAGTGCCATCAGCGCAGAACAGAAAAAGTTAGGGTCCTTTCCATTGACCCACTCCTCAACTGTCATTACAACTTCTTCATCAGACCGGAAATGATGTCCATGGATATCCTTTTTCAAGTTTGGAAATAGGAAGAAGTTACTAGGAGCTAGGTCAGGCGAATAAGCAGGATGTGGTGTAAATTCATACCCATTTTGCTCTACAGTATCCACTATAAATTCATACCCATTTTGCTCTACAGTATCCACTGCAACTTTGCAATTGTGGACTCTTTCATTGTCCTGTTGCAGCAAAACACCTTTAGAGAGTTTACCTCGTCATTTTCATGGATGGCAGTTCTCGGCTGGTGTAGCAAGTTTGCATAGTACATTCCACTTTTGTGTCCCAAAATACTGTGGCCATCACCTTGCCAGCAGATGGTTGCGTCTTGAACTTTGGCCTCAGAGACCCTGACCGAACCCACTGACAACTCTGAGCTTCATTCTCTGGCTCATAATAATGAACCGAAGTCTCATCTACAGTCACCAGATGCAAACGAAAATCATCTTTTGACCTAATATGCTTCAACAAGATGCTGCATATGGTTGCGTCTTGAACTTTGGCCTCAGAGACCCTGACCGAACCCACTGACAACTCTGAGCTTCATTCTCTGGCTCATAATAATGAACCGAAGTCTCATCTACAGTCATCAGATGCAAAAGAAAATCATCTTTTGACCTAATATGCTTCAACAAGATGCTGCATACTGATGCTGTGGTTGCCATTTGCTCATCACTAAGGGATTTGGGGACCCAACAGGCTATTAGCTTCCGCATACTTAAATGTAAGATTGTTGAAACGCTACCATGTGGAATGCCTAATGCCTGTGCTACTTCCACCTGAATTTGCTTATCGGAGTATACCAGATCCCAAACTTTGTTATACATTTCTTCGTCAGAGGCATCCAGTGGGCTTCCAGACCTGGCTTTATCTTCTAAAGACATTCTACTGCATTTGAATTCCCCTACCCAGAGTTTAACCTGAGCATAAGGTGGTGACGAAGACCCATAAACATCGGCTAACTCGCCGTGTATTCATTTTTAAATACAAGTACCAAATTACTTCATGGTACTTAACTTTAGATGAAAAGCATCCCTTTGCATCATTAGCCATGTTGGACATTCAATATCTTATTAAAAATGACTCGATACAAGTGTAATTTTGTACCCAGGTATAAAACATGTATTGAAACAAGGCTTGAAATTGTGACCATCTCAGTCAACCTGAAATAAGTTAGGCTGACCTATTGACTTGCCCTTGTATTATGTTATATGCTCACAACATTGACATTTATTGCAACTTTGTGTTTTAGAGCCAGAGAAATTCCACAAATCTCAGTCCAGAAATGGAAACCGCCATACTAAGGACTTTGACAGCTGCCAAATCCCTAAACAAACAGGTAATTATAAAAGCAGGGAGGGAAAGTATTTCTGTTTTTCTAGTCCACTACCGGCTTTGCCAAAGGGGACTTATTAGTTTACCCTTGATCTGTCTGTCTGTCCTTCCATTCACCTGTCTGTCATTCTGCTTGAGGTTTTCCAGACTTTTTTCTGTATTGAATGAAGATTTTCAACTGAAATTTTATACATGGCTTTGTCTTGGATAGTTACAGATCAAGATTGAGTTTTGTTATATTTGACCCACTTTTGACTGAATTATCCTACCAGTAGGGGACTTTGTATTGCCTGCAATACACTCAGAATATTTATTTTATATTATTCTCAGTGTTTTAGGGATGTGTATTGCTTTAAAAGAATCGATGCAATATTACAATCAGTGATATACAGTATAGTCAGTCATGGGCAAATTCCAAACACAAGTTATTTTTTTGTCATGTAGTGAGTTACCTCTCTTTTCTCCTGTCCATCATCAAATATGGCACAATACTCTTTTCTTTTATTAATAACTTACTACTAATAATTATTATTAATATTCAATTAATAATTTATTTTATATTATTTAATTAATATGATAATAATAATTATAATAATTATTGTTAATTATTTATTTTTAGTTAATTTGTTTATGTTATTTTGTGTCAACCCCCCTCCCTCACTTCACACCACATGCACCACAGATTTTTGCTAGTGCACCAAGATGAAAACAAATGTTTGTTTTATTTAAAAGCTTGCTTAATCCAGGAAAAGTATTCTAAGTCCTCAGAAAAGTGAGGAAAATTGTTCATTTGTCAATAAATATATAAATAACATCTCAAAATAATGAGTAGAGTAGTAGTCTTCTGCTGTAACTGTTTATTAGAGTCTGTGCATATTGAGATATCAATATATTAGTTTAACCCTGTAGTGTTTGTGTATTGTTTTCTTTTTTGTTTTATGTAATTCTTGGATTTTTTGTAGCTCCAAGACACTGCCATGGACCAAGCCTCTGAACTATTTAAAGCAAATGAAGACCATGAGATTCTGAAGCATTTAAAAGCAGCCGGAAGCAGTGGGGACCAACAAAGAGTCACAGAGATGACTATTAAGTTTGAGGAACACATGCAACAACTAGAAGAGGTATAGAATATACTTATTGTTAGTCAATGTTATCCCCTTGCAATTCAGTGTGAATAGGGATATAGTAACGGGACTGTTTGTGTAAGTGTGTGTGTAACACTAATTTTAGACATTCTACAGGCCACCTATTTACTCAAATGATTTGATACCTCACTTGTAACTGAGGAAGAACCCTATCAATGTCAAACGTCATGGTTAGTATTTTTTTTTCATAAAGAAAGCTTGTAGACACTCAGCAGACTACATATTTTGCTTGATTTATTTGTTACTGTACTATTAGCTTTGTTATCAAGAAAGGAAGAATCCTATCAATGTTGGGGTCGAAAAGTCAAGGTCACTATGGGACTTCATTGAAAAAAACTTACAAGTGCTGATAACTTATATTGCGAAAGAATGGCTCTTATTGTTATTAAATCTCTTGTGAGAGATATGATTTATTTTATTAGAGTCTCACCAATATTTAGGAACCCTATAGTGATCAGCCTGTTCATGCATGTGTGTGTCTTTGGGTCTGTGCATTGACAGTTTTCCATACTTCTATATATAGACTAACCCTGCAGCTGTTGAATAGAAACTTTGTATATGAACTTTTATCAATGGGTTACAAATGAAGTTTGTTTTGGCTTTCTTAACCTAATATTTAAAGATTTATGGACCTTGAACTTGACAAATAATGCCACAAAGTGTAACTCCCTGTCTTGCAAATCATGCAACAACAATTCCCAATTTCCATGTTTGAGAGGGTATCCTGGAAAGTGTTTCTTGCAGTTTGGGTACAATAAATATCATTTAAACCTACACACTCAGATCGAACAGTCCAGCCACAGTGTGTTTGTTTTAACATGAAATGGCACCCATGCTGGCTCATGCCTTTTGATCAATGATGTCCAAAGCTTTATAGTTTGTAGTCTTTATTTTTTACTTACTAGTATTATTTCACTTCTGAAATTATTAGATGATGTATCCATATATGCAGTTTCAAAATATAAATACTCTATTTAGTCAGTGAATTAGATACTGTGTATATCAGATAATTTTAGCTGGCTGGAATTGTTGGCTTTTTTGGTGGATGAGAAAAATTTGTCAAAAATAAAAAGCCCAACATTTCAGTTCATATAAATGATACGCATGTTAAATGAAGTTAAGATAAAGAATAAAGCACTAAGGTTTCAAACTACTTTAATGAGAAAAATTTAAAAATCTGCTAATTATACCTGATGCCAAAATTATTCAATATATGGTAATTTTATGAAGACCAGAGGTGCTTGGGTACTGGATGTCTTTCTCCCTCCTTTCCCCCCTCCCTCCCCCAAGTCTTTGAGAAATCTTGGACAAGAAGTAAAGTCAGTGCTCCATGTAGGTTATTGAGAAGGGTGCAGTGCCTAATCACTTGTGATGATAACTAGATCTTTAAACAAGATCATAAGCTATTATATTTATTTGATTGTATTAATACCTATCAGTAACCTGTGTTATGATACTGTTTCATGAATGTGATCCAATTTTTAAGATGGATCATCACACTGGTGATCTGGATCCAGATAGTGGTGATCTGAATCCAGATCACGTTTCTCTGAAACTGATGACATTTCAATGCATCAACACACATTTTTAGCTCATCTGAGCTGGAAGCTCATGTAAGCTTTTCTGATTATATATTGTCCGTTTGTCTGTATCTGTGTAAATTTTTCACATTTTTAACTTCTCCGGAACCACTGGGCCAATTTCAACCAAGCTTTGCATAAATCATACTTAGGTGAAGGCGATTCGAGTTTTTCAAATGAAGAACCATACTCTTTTCCAAGGAGAGATGATAGGGAAATAGCAAAAATATGCTGACAAATTTTAAAAATCTCAAGAACCAGCAGGCCAGTTACACAGAAATCAGGTTAAATAGTCATAGGTGGAGGTGCCATTATATATCGCTAACACACTCGTACATTGTTTGTTATCATTTGCTTGACAGACATCAAACTTGGTACACTGGTACATCTTAAGGAGTAGATGACCCCTATTGATTTTTAGATCACATGGTCAAAGATCAAGGGTTAATCCACTCTTAAAAGGGCAAAATTACAGGGTGCAATGCAATACTCTGTATAATTGGTGTTCACCCAATATCTTGAAAACCCTTTGTTTGATAGTGATGCTATTTCATACATGGCTTGGACATTGATAGTAGATGACCCATATTGTTTTTCAGGTCAAAAGGTCAAAGATCACTGAGTGCAGTGATTACTCTTTACAATTAGTGTCCTCCCAATATTTTAAGAACCCTTTCTTTAATAATGATAGTTCATACAGGGGTTAGTCATTGTTTGTAGATGTCCCCATTTATTTTCATGTCAAAAGGTCACTGAGTGCATTGCCAGGGGTTTTCCTACTATTTTCAGACTGGGTTCAGGGTCTGTAGAATTGGGAAAATTTTTGTGCAAAATGTTCAAATAGGGAAAATTTGTTGAGTATTACTTAGTGTTTAATAATCAATAAAAGTGAGGAGAAAAAAAAAATGTTTTGATGCATTTAATGATCACTCAGCAAATGTTGGTATATATTCATATAGCAAAATATTTGTCAAAGGTCTCACTTCTGTAATAGTTTAATGCAAAACATTCAAATTCTATTTTGTTGAACACAATAACCAATTTGTAGCATTATTTCTTTTGGGTGATTTTATTTATTTAATATTAGTGTGGGTTTTTTTTTTAAATTGATATTAAAAGTCCAATATAAATCAAATATATGTAATATATTCAGATATACTTGTCAGTGTTTAAATTTAAACAAACATAATTATAGAGAGACTGAAATTTCTGGGGATAATTTTTCTTGATCCACACAGTCCGTTTTACTGATACTGCCTAACCACCTGTTAAGAAAATTCAAACAGTTTTGTCCTCACATAAAATCTACTTTTTGAAACCAAATCCCACAAGTTTGTGGAATGTTCTTTTTAGCTCACCTGAGCTGAAGACTGAAGTGAGCTTTTCTGATCAAGACTTTCTGTTGTTGTTGGCTTTGTTGTAAACTTTTCACATTTTCATCTTTTTCTCTAGAACCACAGGGCCAATTTCAACCAAATTTGGCAGAAAGCATCCTTGGGTGAATGGGATTCAAGTTTGTTCAAATGAAGAAACATCCTTTTCCAAGGGGAGATAATAGCAAATATATACTGACAAATTTTAAAAATCTTCTCCAGAACCACAAGGCCAATTTCAATCAAACTTGGTACAAATCATCCTTGAGTGAAGGGGATTCAAATTTGTTCAAATGAAGGGCCATGCAACCTTCAAAGGGGAGATAATCACAAAAATGCAAAATAGGGTGAGGCCATTTAAAAATTTTCTCAAGAATCACTGGTCCAAATCCTGTGGGGATCTAGATTGTTAGAATAGATCCCCAGTACCCCTTGCTTGTTGTAAGAGGTAACTAAAGAGGTGAAGATACCAAATGATATGTGTTTTATAAATTTTTTTTAAAAAAAAGATGTGTCTTAACTACTCAGTAAAATACGCATATCCCAGGATTTCTGTCTTCGACTAAGAGTAGGTTAAATTTATTAAGGTTAGTCAAGAAAAATGTCCTCTATGTGTTGATTTTATTAGCATCACCTGCAGTATATATTCATGTATAATAATGTAGATATTGTCAAAGAAATGGCTTCTGAGAAAACATTTGTATTTATAAATCTTTTGAAACACCTCAAAATACAAGTATTAAAATTTTATGTCTCATGATGATTATAATCCATGTAATATTGTTGAATGTATATTCTATATTTAATAGGTCTGCAAGTTATTTCATCACATAGCAACAAATGAACAGCTGGTTATTGCTGCAGAACACAATGAGTTTGTGCTGAAGAATTTGGGGCCACTTGTAAGTATCGAACTTAAATTTGCATTTTTAGTTGTTTAAGTAATTGTTGTGTATAATGAATTGATGTTTTGCTATCTCTCTGCTTGTCATACCCTTGTTTCAGGACTAATTTCTTGTCAGAAATAGTTCATGTACTTAAGATTTTAGATATCTGATTACTTGAAATTTCAAGATCATAGGAATAAGGTTGAAGTAACAACAGCAAACCTTAAGAGTTGATATCTTTGTTAGATGTTAAGTCATTGCCTTCATGATTGGCACACATGATTTTGGAAGTAAAATTGAGATTGATGGTCAATTTCAAGGTCTCGGTGTTAATGTGTAAATGCTTTTCACTATTATCATACATAATCTTGGGGGTAAGACAAAGATATCTCTTTAAACAGGCAAATTTGTTTTAAGTTTGAAGTGGGTGACATTTATTATTTATTTCAAAATTTAAAGTCAATACAGCATAATTATTCTAGCACAACAAAAAATAAAAATATGTGGATTTTGACTTTGCTTTTAGACTCTCATGTCCGCCCAGTCCCTATCTCAGTACCCTAATAGTAAGATTGCCCAGGAGAATCTGGACATGTTTGCTGATTCCTGGGAGACACAGATCAATGACCTCTCCATCATGGTTAAGGAGATCAATGATGTATGTCAAGGAAGGGGAGAGAAACCTGTATACTTGTCACTGCCCAGGCCTGGGGTAAGAACTGTTCTGTTTTGTGATAAGAAGTTTATAATATCATTTGGCTTTTGTATTATCATTAACAGACAGTGATGCAGGCTATGGACCTCTCATAGGAATTTTATATCTGTACTCATTTAAAAAGCTAGTACTCAAGAAAGATAACTTGGTCATTTCTGTATTACAAACAAAAGGTCTCTTTTTTAAAACTTTTTATTAAAGGTGTTGATATGATAAATATGTACTGTAGATGTAGTTATTTCCACATGGTACAAAGTCCACAGTCACAGAAAATCAGCAGATGGAAAAAATTATACTACATCTAACATATTAATGATGGATCAGACACAGAATTCTTTTGTCATATTGATAAGTCAAAATAGACTGTCCAGTAACCATAATAAATTTATGTCTAAAATTGCTGGAAAATCACTTAAATTCTTTTTCAATTTCATTTCATTTGGTAATACTTTTATGAGAATACACAATATACTTGCTTACCTGTATATACCACCTGTGCTTTCTTTGTCATCTGGTCATTTAATGATGTGTGCTAGATCAGTTACCCCAAGCATGTCATGCACTGGGGTAGTCATTATTTCTTTGGCACTGAAAATACAAAATACACTGTACTGTAAAAAAAATCAGTTACTGGTAAATAAACAAGCTTATTTCTTTACTTATTCAAGCGTTTGAAAATGTAATTTTTTTTATACCCCTGTAATCTTTTATTCAGGGAATATAGTTTTTAGTCTTTTTAATGATTAGTGATGGGACTTTCATATTTCACCTGTATATTCCTTGTGACAAGACCTTTCTTTGGGTACCAGAATTCCTGCCATACAGGAACATCAGTGTTTCACAAACACATCTTGGTTATTTGTTTTTGTAAGCAAAATGTATGGTTTCATGCCAGTGTTCAAAGCCATGGAATTTCTTAGCTGCAGACAAAATGGAAATTGTTAATTTATGGAATTTTTACCCTGTAGAAATAAGTATGCCTACAGTATATCATATACATGCACTGACATATGAAGAAAAGTGTGACTATAAATGACGCTGTATATTTAAAGGATACAAGTATAGATTCTTATTGGTAAAGCTTCATATTTTAGAAAATGTTAAATAAGTATGCATATAATGAAATATGCAATAAACCTTTCTTTTTGGCTTGCTGGATACCAGATTTGTCCACCTGTACCTCTTGTGAGTTCTATATTTAAGATTTAATGTCTGTGTCATTTTCCACTGTCTGGATGTTTTCTGTTTCACAAAGAGGTGTCATTAAGTGCACTTGATATCACCATCACTGTGTATTATTAAGTGTATAAACTGTGTCATAGTGAAAGTGAGCATTTAAAACATTATTTAAGACATTGCTTGGATACTGATGTCTCTTGTAGACTTCTTTTCAGTTAAAAGATTTTTTTTTTAATTGAATTCATTTAAATTACCTGTCTTTATGGATGCTATTGTTTCTCAGGTACTGTTTCTTTCTCAGCATTATTTCTATAGTGCATTGTTGTCTTTCCTTATAATTAACACTTCTAGCACTAGTGTACCTAGTCACGTGACCTCCTCTTGTGCCCATACAGAACATTGCTGACATCAATTGTGCATGTTTAGCATGGCTTATGATGCTAAATAAGATAACAATGTATGACCTTGTTTTAAAAGCAACTTGTACTCAACAGCAAGGAAGACAACTCCTGTTTATTCCCAAATAAATTCATTTGAGAAATATAAATACATTTATCACACAACAGTGTTGTTTCTGGGTTCAAAATGCAGGTTTGAAAAAACGATATGAACTCTTAGCACAGTTTATGACAATGCAAGTTATATAGGGTCATGTGAGGTCAGTGTGTGCTGACACAGATACAAAATTTTTACAACAAACGTTCTTTAAGGCTGTCATATTTATTCCTGTTTTATTTGTTGTTGTTAGATAATGAATAGCTAAAAATTAAAATCCTAAGATTGAAATTTGAATTTAGCTATCACATTGATGTGTTTATCTTCAGATCTTATTTCTTCCACTCAAGGACATGGAAAGCAACTAAAATGTGTGTTTATTGATAGTTGTGTGATAAATAGAATCTTACACTTGTGCTTATATGAAATTTATGAAATTCGTTACCAGATTTAAACATTTCCCTCACCAAGGTTTGGGAAATATTAAATCTAGCAACTCATTTCATAAATTCCATATGCCATAAGCACTGGTTCATGATCCTCTATGTATACATGCTATATATATATATGGATACAATAGTAACATTTCAATTTTGTATACTAATTTGATGATTAACTCTTTAATTTCTATCCGAATTAACATAAGAAGATCTGTATGATAAGGGCCTAATCAGCCCCTAAAATATGAAATTTCTTGTGAAATCTTTGAAATTATGAAATAGTTTTTTTGTTCAAACTTCAGTTGATGTGTGATAAAAGGATGTGGGCTGTGATACTTGGGTGACTGTTAAGGCCCAAGGGCCTCTTGTTTTTTTGTTTTTTTTTACTGAAAGTGCCACTTATAGTGCATGATTTTGATTATAAAAACATTAATGAAAATGGAGAATATAATTGATTTTTTTTTGTCTATTGACCTGTGTTTAAGAAATCCATATGTTGTAACAATATAAATCACAGCCCATATAGGAAGTCTTATATTTCCATATAAATTTCAATAAGGAGTCTTCTGTTCACATATTTATGACCTTTCAAAATACACACAGTTCCTATTCAATTACAGAAGAGGGAAAAATGGAAGTTCGAAGCATATAAATCATTCAATGCAATCTTTGTTTGTAGAAAGGAAATTAATAATGCACACTTTTACATTAAAAGGAAGACTGAACTTTTATATCATATATAAGGGTCACCAGTATTTTTCTATGAATAACTCATATTATAAAGCTGTGCATAATTCCTTTTTCATAATACATTATAAGTCATTTTAGAGGTCCCAATCATGCCTTTTTCATTTGTGGTCTTTAGTTGAAGATTGCTTCAAGTAAGCCAGGATCTCGGTCTTTTTGTCCACAGAAACTGTTTTGCACCATTGAATTTGGATTTGTTATTCCTTCATTTTAGAATTAGTTGGGTAATAATGCAATACATAATGCACATATTGCAGGAGGATAATCAGTTTTTTGTGTGCGTGTATACTGTCTACACTACAGTGTACTATACTAAGAGTTTAATCAATCATCACTGTAAACTAGAAGGATGTGGAATTTTCATGTATATCTTAAATATATTGAACCAATATCTTCTCTATCCATCACAACTTGAAAATTGCCTTTGCACTGTATTTAAATAATTATGGACAATAATTAAATTTTTCAGATATTACACTGGCTTTGTTTAGAGTTTATAAAATACTTGTGTGTTTCTCAAATCTCTAAGTCCAGCAATATATTATAAGAAAAAAAAATTCAAGTCTTTCCTCTCATTAAAACTTTCAACAGCTTTCAAATTTGTCAGTGATCATAGAATGTACAGTACATTGCTTGATGTAGAGGGGATTACAAAAAATTAGGGTTGTAACACATACACACACGCATCCTATACTCACGAGGTTTTTAGCTCACATGAGCGAAGACTTAAGTGACCTTTTCTAATAAATACTTTCAGTTATCCATCATGTTGTTGGCATTTGTGTATCCATGTATGAGGGATTCAAGTTTGTTCAAATGAAGGGCAACACCCTTCTCCAAGGTTCTCCAAGGGAGATAATAGCAAAATAGTAAAAAAAAATACTAACAAATTTTGAAAATCTTCTTCTCCAGAACCAGCAGGCCAATGTCAATCAAACTTGGTACAAATCATCCTTGGGCGATTGGGATTCAAATTTGTACAAATGAAGGGCCATGCCCCTTCAAAGGGGAGATAATTACAAAACTGCAAAAAATAGGTGGGGTCATTTAAAATTCTTCTCAAGAACCACTGAGTCAGTAAAGTTCCAATTTACATAGAATCTGTCTTCCATAGTGCAGATTGAAGTTTGTTAAAATCATGGTCCCTGGGGTAGGGTGGGTCCACAATAGGGATCAAAGGTTTACATGCGAATATATAGTGAAAATCTTTAATATGGGCAAAGGTGACTCATGTGAACAATGTGGCTCGTGGTACTCTTTTTTTCTTGATTTTTTTTTTTTTTTTCTTCGTTTTTTGTTGTTTTTTTTAATAATGAGGGTCTCCATTTGACAGGAAATATATCATTTGTGGTGGAACATTTCCTTCCTTGAAAATTATCTAGATCCACATATGCAGTGGCGGGTGTAGTATATAACATTCTAAATTTGTTTCCAAATGTTGATAATTATAAATAACAAATCCATGAGTTGAATTTGAGAGTGGGAAGGGTTTCCATCATAATCAGCTGCTGGAGTAGCTTGTGTGTAGGATGCCCCAAAAGCTTTAGAACCGTGTTTACGTTTAAACTAAGAATAATACGTTAAATGTTATCTCCCAGGGAACAGAACAAATCATTTGTCTAGAGTATATTCCAATATGCTTCAAATGATTTTAATTTCATTGTATTTATCAATTCTGATATATAAAATTGGTTATATTGATGACATGAAAGTTTGATGATATTCTGATTTGAAAAATTCAGCTAAAGGAAACTTTGCCAATTCAATTTTCCCACTGATCTCCGAGTAAAAATGACCAGTTTTCACTATATGCGACAGCCATAAAATATGTAATTAAAATGGTTATCATTTTTTGGTTTTCTAACCCAATGTGAAATAAATCTTTGAATGTACAATGGGCATGTATATCAAAGATATTGCCTCTGGCTATTGAATGGACTGTCAAATAACTATAATATGGTCACATTATAGGTTTTTTTTAAGTTTACTTTAGTCATTAATCAGCATGTTGGGTCAGTTGAAGTCAGCTGAGCCCAAACCAGGGGTACCCGTTCACCTCAAAAACACCAGAAAAAAAGATTTAATCAAGGAATAGAACATGCAGGCTGACAAGGGCATTTTGTTTGATTTATTAGGTACCCTTATTGATAATTAAAGTGTTAAAAATCCAAGGTTTTGTCTGTTTTGCAACAATGCAGTAATTCATCTATGAGGTAATATGGTAAAATTGCCAAAGGCAGGAAACCCACCAATCAAATGGCTTGTTAGAAATTATGTCTAATAGGATAAAAGGACAACCCTACAGGTACTATGTAGAATCAAATAAACTCATCTATTTACAAAGGAATATTAAAAAGTGAATACATCTACACCAATGATCCTCATTATATTTGATGTGAATTGAAATGTACTGTTGTGTTACGGAACTTCAATAAATGTAAGTTGTTTTAATGGGTTTACAAAGAGAAAATTCATTTCAGATTTTATAAAGATTTTGGTTTATTGAAGAGAACATCCAAAAGTTGTGGAGAATCCACTTTTCCAAATTGTGTTTTAAATATCTTAAATTTGTTCTGTATAGTGTTTAATTTGTAATTTAGTTGTCACTGTTTTGTGGAGAAAAGGATCAAATTCTCCCTAGACATTACTTTAGGATATGCCATGGAAATAAGTGCCTTGGACATGACATTTTGGAGGAAATCCGAAAAGGTTACATCATAGAAAAATACATTCTGTCAGATTTTGAGTAGTAGAACAAGCAACATGGGTGATCACAAGCAGGTGTGAAAGCCTCTATTTTTCTCTCCCTCTGTCTATCCAGATGCCTTTTTTGTGTTTTCTGTACAAGAACTTTGTAGTGTATGCTTTAGACTGGAATATATTTTTACACAGAAGCTTACTCTCATCCAAATGTTGTCATTTTCGAGTTACAGGACTTTTAATTTGTTTACATGTTAGTTTTTTTTACGATTTGTATTAACTCAACTTTTTATTTTGATGTGTTGATGTGTGACAAATTAATGGTTGTTTTGGTGGTTTATAATGAACAACTGGAAAAGTGGTTAGAAATTCTTATCATATTTAAAATTAAAAGGTCCCTACCCTGCAATGTAACACATTTAGTAATATGAATGGATTAGAATTATTATAAACCTAATCTCTAATTGCCACCTTGCTTTTGGTCACATATGCATTGTTTTATGAGAAATTTGTGTTCATAAGCATAACTCTTATAAGGTTATCAGGTGACTGTATACATAAACACTAAGGATGCTCCCAACCTTTGGGACCTGTCCAACTAGCTTGGGTAATAGTGTTTTCCTGAGCCAATTGGAAAGGCCAGAAAAGTTACATCGGCAGGTAAACAGTGATCAACTCGATGCTTTTCTGACACCCACAGTACTCTAAGGTTTGCTGTAAAAGACTGATGGTACATGTACAATGCTGAACGATTCCTATAAATTATTTCATTTAAATGTGATAGAAATGATAACTGACCTAGATTTCAGATGACCGTATTATTTTGAACATTAACAAAAACAGGGCACAATTCTGTTTTAGATAAAGTATTTGTGAGTCATTTGTAGTTTTATTTCCTTGATTGATTCAATAAAGAACTGTCTTTTTAAAATGATCAAACCCTATTCATTGATGAAATATAAGGTGAATTTTTGTAATGATTTTCTTAGTTACAGTATTTCTCAAAATGACTTTTAAAATATGTAATAGTATTACCTTCAGAAATGAATAGCACTGTAAGTTAAGCATTTCATTTTTTTTTTTTTATGTATAAAAATAGTAGACATATTTTTGTGGGGGAAATGGAAATAAATTGAATTTTCAGTGTTTTTTCAATTTTAACATAACTTTTTGTTAGACATGTAAAAGGATATGAAGAAACTGGAACAGTATCACACTGAGTGTTGTTAATAACTGCTTTGCAATAATTTATTGCATGGATCTTGTTTGATTATGTGTCGTACATGAGGCCTTTGGCTATTAAGTGCATTTTTTAGACAATAAATTAATTGTTATACTAATCTCAAGAAAAATCAATAAATGTTGTATCAGTTTAAAAGGGGGTCATGAAAAATACAGGTGTAGTACTGTAATTGGAAATATTTATTTTACTTGGAGTTGACAAACATGCAGAAAATTTTGTTGCACAAATACACCTGCAAATTTTCTATCGAGATAAGCTGCATGGTATGAATGATGTGATCAAGGATGAAGTTAGACTGTCGTGTTGTGGTGGCATATAATTTTTCAGTTTATTGATTGACACAGAAACTCTGGAATATGATATTGACTTTATTAATTCTATATCTCAGTAAGTGTGTGCTCATTAGGCCAATACATCATACAGATCTGGTCTGTAATTAGGGATTGGCATGCAGGCAGAATATTAATGAGCACAAGAGGGGTATCAAAAGAAAGTTAGCTGATCATGTTAAATTTTAAATGTGTATTTTCAATCTTTCCATGTAAGAATTTTTCAGTATTTTTAAATCTATTTTGAAAATTGAATATTTGATTAATATATTCTTGTTTGATAACTTAATTTTTTTAACAGAAACATGGGACTAACTTGCGTGGATTACGCCCTGTGAAATTGGATGCTGAGGTAAGTTTAGAGATTTATCATTTTAGAAATCTCGAGTGTTGCATGCATACATGTATGTAAAAAAAGAAATAAATAAAAATTAATGTAATCGCTATCATTTTTAGAATTATGTACCCTTTATATTTTATTATGTGTATTCTTAAGTTAACAATATGAGGGATATTATATGCATATAGTTAAAGAAACTGTTTAATAATGCACATCTGTAATTCATAGAGCAGTAATTTCAAATTATGCAACAAAGCACCAAGATTTCTCTACAATTAGAAAGGGAAAGATTTTAAGAACTGCATGGAGGGATGAAGTATTGATTTCTTGGAGACTAGTGGGGATAGTTTCTGAGAAGAGTACTCACTTCAGTGAGGTTTCTGGTTGTCTTGTAAAACTGTGTGTTATCTAAGAATAATCATGTATTTTTGAGAAATCAATAGTTTTTATTATGCTAAATGTATACATCTGACATTCTCATAAAGATGGACAAATGGCAGTGTACAGATGTAGAATGGATATTTGCTTTTTTTATGACAGTCTCTCTCACGGGAATACGTAAAGCGTAAGCACTGAAAGTTTTTTTAGTGGGTTAAGTGCTATGGAGATATGTTGATTGAAAGAAAATGATCAGTTATTGTACATTAGTATGGTTGCCCCCTCCCCCCAAAAAAGGTCATTTTGTAAATTTTCTTACTCTGTGTTTCAGTCTGCAGGACATTGCCTTTGGAGGAAGAACTTTGCCATCATCTGTCATATCTGTTTCACAAACCCATTTGTTAGCAGATAATGATACAGCAAAAATTTAAAGAATGTTATCAAGGAATATTTTAGGTGTAGTTTATAATTCATGATGACTTAATATGCACAGGTTCAGTTTCCTGGTCTTGAATATCCTGAAATGGCTGACTAGCTTTGTGAAGCTACTGGAGTCTAATCCTTGCAGGCTCTCCTGGTGGTTATTAATTCCAAATTTGACTCAATTAGTTGCGTTATCAGATATGATATATCACACCACACAGAGCTCTAAAATGTCAACCCTTGGTACAATATTGGGTAAAGAGATATTGTGGCCTTCTGATTACATGATTTTATAACTTCATTTATCTCCAGGACAGAGGAAAGTTGTGGTGATTGGAATGATGGTTTTTGTTAATAGTTTTTGAATGGGTAGATTCAAAGTTAGAAAATTTGAATGCACAAGAGCTCAAAACAAACAGCTTACCATGGTATTTAAAATGAGCAAACAAATTGATATTTGTGAGGGAGGTGATCAACTAAAGTAATAGAATGTTTCCTGTCAATAACAAAACCAGAATAATCATTATGACACAAGTATTGAAAATCAATTTATCTGATTACCAAGCAATTAAAATTGATGTGTACTTACACTTTCATCAATTTTTAGGGATTGATGTCTATTGTAGATTATCTAGAATTTTTATAATCATATAAAACTAATCAACTAATGAAAGATGTAGTTTAATAAAATCTCATATGGAAATGCAAAACTTCAGTAATTATTTTGGTTACTAACAGAGAAAAAAAGAAAATTGATTAGGAAAATAAGCAAGGTCAGGCACGATATAAAACGATAATTTTCAATAAAAAATCTAATCAATCTAATCATCTGGACAGATAAATGTCTATTGGTAGAAAATATAGCAACGAAATGTCAAGATCAATCCATGTATCTTAGTCCTGTGTAAAAGTAGTAGCTTACGAAGTTACACTCCAAATCAATAAATGAGATGTAAGGAGATAGTGAAGAAATTCTCTGAATGGGAGTGATTGTCAGGAATCTCTTATCAAGTGCTGCGTTACAGTGGTAAGAAGTTGCAGGGTTTTTATAATGTAATTCCTTTGGAGTTATGTCTCTTAATATGATGGACAGGTTTAGAATATTATGATATGAGTGATGGAGTATATTACTTGAGGAAATGTAATTTGCAATCTTTTAACGTAAGTACATGTGTATATACTATCTCAGAAAATTGGCCTTCCTAAATTTTTTTCTTGATTTATGTACTTGGTTCTGTTGGTTTTACTATGTCAAGTTTGTATTTTCAGTTTTCAAGAAATAGTGTTTGACAGTATATTTAGTGACCATGTTGCAGTTGTAACGCATTAAGTTTGATGAATTTTCTGAGTCTTAATCTCATCAGTGTTTTGATTAGAGCAATTCAACACGAGAGTTTTACATGTATTTCAATATACATGTAGCTAACATAGTTTATCTGTTTCTTGAGAAAACTAGTTTATTCAAGTTTTAATCTGTTCCTTATGATTGGAGCATTTCATCTGTTTCTTGAGAAAACTAGTTTATTCAAGTTGTAATCTGTTCCTTATGATTGGAGCATTTCATCTGTTTCTTGAGAAAACTAGTTTATTCAAGTTGTAATCTGTTCCTTATGATTGGAGCATTTCATCTGTTTCTTGAGAAAACTAGTTTATTCAAGTTTTAATCTGTTCCTTATGATTGGAGCATTTCATCTGTTTCTTGAGAAAACTAGTTTATTCAAGTTTTAATCTGTTCCTTATGATTGGAGCATTTCATCTGTTTCTTGAGAAAACTAGTTTATTCAAGTTGTAATCTGTTCCTTATGATTGGAGCATTTCATCTGTTTCTTGAGAAAACTAGTTTATTCAAGTTGTAATCTGTTCCTTATGATTGGAGCATTTCATCTGTTTCTTGAGAAAACTAGTTTATTCAAGTTGTAATCTGTTCCTTATGATTGGAGCATTTCATCTGTTTCTTGAGAAAACTAGTTTATTCAAGTTGTAATCTGTTCCTTATGATTGGAGCATTTCATAGAAAAATTTGTAGCTACTATTGCCACATCATTCAATTAGAAAAGTTATTAACCACATAGAACCATATTTTGGCTTGTTGGGGATCGGTGTCTCTTGGGAGTAACATTGCATCTTCTGATATACTGCCAATACTGGTATTCTTATATGATAATATAGAGCTCTCTTGGGGAACTTGTAGGTTACATTTATAATATTTCAGGAACAAGCCAAGATAGCTAAACTTGGTCTGGAAATGAAATTGATCACATCAGAAATGGATGCAGAAACTGACAAATGGGAGGAACCAGATAATGATATCGTCAAGCGTGCGAAAAACATGTCCAGCATGGCTTTCTCCATGTACCTGTTTACCCGTGGAGAGGGGCCTCTAAAAACCACACAGGACCTGTTTATTCAGGCTGAGTACTTCTCAGAGGAGGGCAACAAGCTATACAAAACAGTCAGGGACTTCAGTGATAAGGTAATTGTCTTGGAAAGAAATGGATGTGGAAGCTTCATTATTGATGGTAATTTGGTAATTACAGAAATCTCTGCTGTTGTCATAGTAACTTTTTATATATGAGTTTGACATCGGATAATTAACACAATATTGTCAAAAGGACATTTTTCCAATACTAGGTACATTCACCACTAAACATCAGTATTATGTACAGAGCATGTCCAACCATTTTCTATTTCCAACCTTGAATTTGTAAGAATGAAAATTATTTTTAATTATAAGTTATGCAATTTGATTTTTAAATTTATTATTAAAGAAAACATGCAGGCCTGTTTCTTCCTGTTTTTATACTTAAAACCTTAACAAGTGAACATTTATCTGATATACCTGTTGCAGAAATAACACTAATTACTTTGACTACTGTTTTTTATCAATAAATGACAAGGAAAAATTTTCAATTATTTATGGTTGTCATTTTTTAAAAAAACACCTTTTGTATAAAAATCATGATATAGATGAATATGACTATTTCATTTTGAATTCTAGCATAATATATTTTTTTAAAACATTATTAGCTCTAAATCTGAAAATTTTATTTGTGAAAATGTGCTATTGTGATTGTGTAGTATGCAATTTTCACCATAATCGTTAATGAAATAAAAAGCAAGGTTAAGATTTTATTAAAATAAAGATTTCAGTTCTGTTGAATATATAGCATATATATAGAAATCAATTTTTGTATGGGAAGATATTAATGTAATTTTGCGTCATGCAGAGCCTCGGAATAGGCTTTTTAACACAAAAATTAATGACAAAAAGTTTATAACCCTTATTTTTTTCTGTCGTTGAAATAGTAAATCACAATTTTACAACAAAAATTTCTGACACCAAAATGACAGCCAATACTTCTTTAGAATTGGACAACATTGAAAGTTCTTTTTCTACAGTAGATTAGAAAAGACAATTCAGCTTCTAACAGATATGCTACCAATATGACCCATTTTCTGAATATATTAGAAATTTTATTTTAAGACATGGATTTTATTCAGGTAAATGAACTGTGTTTTTGATCAATACATAAACTTGTCGAGTATTTTGCAAAAACTAATATAGAAAACATATACATTACAGAATTTCACATTTGTTGACAAGAATGATCATTTTAAATCAGATGTCTACATACTTATTGTAAGAATTGTACGTTTGAGCAAGTTCTTAAATTAATGTATGTGTATAATAGTTTCCGGAAATAACAAATACTATGCACATGAAATGATGAGGAAATGTCAGAGGTGGCCGTATTGGTTCATCATATGTTCATATACAGTATTATATATATGGCTGAGTATTGTGAAAACACACACATCTAAACATTTCTGTCCTTTGTACTTGTCTCTCCATGCTGCACTGCCAAAGAATGGCTGTCTTCTGACCAGAGAAACACTGGGTTCCTGCAATCAGTGCTTACTGGCCAGTGCACTTTGCTGTGTTTGGACTAAACATCTCCTTGTTAAAAATTCAAAAGCCTGAAAGAAAAATTGATTTTTTGATCTGGCTGTGTTCAATTCATTTACAGCAGAATGTATTTCTAATGGTAGAAATCCAAAATAGATTTATAGAATTGAGTTTCCTATTTTGATCACTGCATATGTTACTCAACTGTTCTTGACCAGATGTAATACCTTGAGCATATATGTTACCTTGATCGTAACATCTTGATACTCAATTCCCCTGTTGGGATCTGGGTTAGAATAGATCCCCAGTACCTCTAGCTTGTCATACAAGGCGATTAAATGGGGTGGTCCTTCAGATGAGACCGCAAAAACCAAGGCCCTGTGTTACAGCAGGTGTGGCACGATAAAGATCCTTCCCTGCTCAAAGGCCTAAAGCACTGAGCATTGGCCTAAGTTTTGCAGTCCTTCACCAGCAATGGTCACGTCTCCACATAAATGAAAAATTCTGAAGCGAGATGTAAAACTATATACAATCAATACCTGTAAACTTAACAATTGTTTTTTCATCTAATGAACCTGCTGTAAGTATCTTGCACACTTTCAAGCATTCAACAATGTACCAGTAATAAAATTGATATTGTAATGCATTTGATCCAATACAAACATTATGCAATTATTGACATTTGATGTTTTAGCTACTTGAAAAGTACATTATTCACTGAACCCAGAGGGTGAAGTGAGTACTGTACTTCAGTGATAGCTAAAGCATATTGTATTGACTTGGAAAATGTCAGAAAATGTTTATTATGTGATTGATTTATTTGAAACACGGAAACCTGCTTCTAGAGCCTACGAAACAATACCTGGGTTGGTCATCTCTGCAAGTAAATTATTATTATTATTACAAAGTATTTATAAGAGCATTATCTAACATTACAACTATTACTCTAAGTGCTTTACAACATGCCTAAAACATAATATATCACATAAAACAAAGCAAAGTTACACAAAATGCTAAATGGGGTATTTTAAACAAATATTAAATTTAATATCACAAAGATAAATAAGAAGATTAACATGGTTCACTTAAAAAATTTTTAAATTTTCACCGATAATCACATATACATCACACCTCACCTTTTTTATTTCCTCATACTTTTATTAAAAAAAACAAAAAATGTCCGATACATGTAAATCATACTCATAAGTTAAAATCACAATCATAAAGATAAGTTTTAATAGTAATTCATACACGGTAAAAGACAGTTAAGAATCTTGATATGCCAGTCTAAAAAGATGTGTTTTGAGAGATTTCTTAAAAGCACAGATAGATTGTTCATTTCTCAAATGACCGGGCAAGTTGTTCCAGAGTGTGGCAGCTGATTTGTCAAAATGCCTCTCATCATACATCTTTGTTCAAATGCGAGGATGCACTAGTAATGCACAGTTCTCTGATCACAGCGAACGTGTTGGTTGGTAGACATGAATCAAGTCTTGTAAATAAGTTGGTGCACTGCCATGGAGACATTTAAAAACATACATCAGAATTTTATACTGGTATCGCTAGTGTGCAAAGCTTAGTCAAAAGTGATTAGAAATGCAAAGCTTTATTTATTGTATGATTGAATATTTCAAAATATGGAAACCAACTCCTAGAGTTTACCATAGATTATGATACCTGATTAGCCATCGTTGTGTACAGCTAGAGTAAAAGATCTAGTCAAAACTGATTAAACACTCAAGTTTTCATTGAAAGACCAAAAAATGTTACATGTATGTTCAGTCACCTTCAGGGCACACTGAGGTAAACATTTTATTTTACTAGATCATTGGATCATGGCCATTCAGATAGTTTGGAATTATTAAGTCATATAATAATAGAAAATATTCGATGATCTTTGGTAATGTATCTGTTCTTTGCTGATTTTTAACACCTCAGTTTAGATACCTATTTTTTTTTTTCTCTAAAATTGAGTAATTTGTATAATTCTTTGTTGCTTTCACACAGTCTGTAAAGTATATTATGGTAGCATTTATATATTACAATGATATATCAGAACAAGTTTTAAGGGAAAGATGAATTGTTGAAGTAGTAGTACATTCCATTGGTTCCTGCAGGTGTCAAATTTTTGATCTTCCACATTTTTACATGAAAATACTTTTGTGTTACATGAAAATTTCTAATCATGCATTCTAATATTTTCTTGACAACTCTCATGTTTTATACTTTAACAACAAAGTCAACATTTTATGTGGCCATGTTTTCATCTAAAAAAAAAAAAAAATAAATAAATAAAATGAAATGAAATTATATACATCTCCTTCAATCTTTTATTTTCTATTTTTAGACCTGTTAAATAGAATATTACCCAGAACTGAAGCTAAGACTTCATTTTGTGATTGAAATCTTAATCTGAATTGGAGATTGTACCACTAAACATTAAATAGGACTTCATTGTCAGGGAACATCCCAGATCTCAATCACTAGAGTGTTCTTCCACTGTCAACTAATTCCTTAGTGTAAATAAGTATCTCTGCTCTACAGTAATTTGATTTCATCAAGAATATCTTGACCATGTTAATTAGAAAATAAAGCTATCCTTTTGGGCAATATTATGCATTTGATGAACAGGTGCCCTTGTGTGTCCACCGTGAAGAGTTGGTAACAAATTTGGAACGGATTCCTGCGTGCTGTCAGCAGCTTCACTCCATCCTGCGGACTCAGACTAGTGGCAAAACTGCCACATTCAACAAGGCAAGAAAAACAATAAGCCCCAGATTACTTCTTAAGTATACATATTACACATAGGTTTGTAAATAGTGATTACCTGGCTTTTATAAAAGGTTTGCATAAGGATATGATCAATTTATACTGCTAGAAAATTCTTGCTTTATTTTAATTTTAAGAGTGAATTTTTAAAATGGACCATTAGCGGAATGAAGCATACATAGTTAAGATATTCTTATACATGTATATGATTTCTTGTGCCTTTTACTTTGCTTGTTAACATAATTTGAATGCCATTATTTCGATCAGCATGTGAACATCAGGTTAGAATATATCTTAATCAGGCTATCCATAATGTAGAACTTACTCTCTGTCATTCAGCAGCATCATGTTCTGAACAGATTCATGTCCATGTATTACTATGTGTTTATAAATGTAGGTTGACAATGCAATCCAAGAAACAAAGAACTTGATGAACATTATAGCAAAAGTTGTGACCACTTCATTTGTATGTGCAACCAAGGTAGACATTTTTATTTGATGGTGTTATTAGGGCATGTACTAAAAGAAATTTTTGATATTTGTATATGAACAAATCTTAAGTTTTAGAACTTAGAAGCTTTTGTCTTATCTAGGAATATGATGAAAGGTAATTGTGGTATTTGATTTTAACATAGAAATGATCAAGTTAAAAGTACTAACAGGATGTAGATATAGGCAGTTCAGAAAGGCTTATATGAATCTTTAGTATTCTAATCCAGTCTGTGTCAATTATTGCAGTACAACATAGATTACAGAAAGTCGCCAGGTTCAAGTCGTCGGTGGAGAAGTTCGGGTGAGGCGCGCTCAGCAACAAGCAGTGACAATGAGTCTATGTACAGTAGTTCTATGTCAGATGGACTCAATAAAAGTTCATCATCCAATAAACAGTTCTCAGCGAGTAATACAAGCTTGGACCGACAGCCCTCAGGTTCTAACTGAGAGCTTTTTTCCATACTGACATCATGGTATCATATTCACTTAAGGGAGATTGTTTGGAAAAGTATTGATACCATCAAATACCTGATGATATACAGTAACAGAGATTTTCTGCTTGCTTTACCAGTGGTGATCAGACACCTCTCGAAGGCCCAACATTATCTTCTCATGGCTACCAGTACCATTAATTTCCATACAGTGCAATATGTGTGAAAGCAAATTTTACAAAATTCAGTGTGTACTGTGATTATTTTGACAGGCTACATTGTGCTACCAACCACAATGTATTGTGTGCAATAGGCAGTTTGTTTTTCCTTCATGTAATGGTGCCAATGTGTCTTGTGTGAATTGGTTTTCGTGCAAAATGCCTTTTAATATTTTTTTCCTTCTATGATCAACTAACCTTTTTCACCTTAATATATTGAAGGCTGCCCCTGTATTTAACATTATGTGTCCAGAGGCGAGTGTTACATGACAAAAGTCTGTTTGAAATTTTACGGCCTTGAAAAAGTACCTCAACATACTGTGTTGTGCAACTCGTATAATTTAGTTTGCTTTCATCTGATAATGGTGGATCATTATTTCATGTTGGGAAAAATCACATAATTAGAAGCACATCAATTCCGCATCTTATATTGTTGGTTAGTTATTCACATCAGAAAACCAAGTATGTACATTGTGCATTTATAACGCTGATTTGTTACAGGGTCTGGGTTAATCAAACTGTGAAATTAATACTGAATAATGCAGGAAAAAAAATTCAGATCATATGGTGATTTGCAGATGATTATTAAACTGGCCACTGATGTGTATTTTGTGAGAAAAACAAAACCCAATAAATATAACTGGTGCATTTCATCATCTACATGTATATAATTTAATGCATTTTTTTTTCTCCATAAACACATGCATGTGCTTATATCACCACCCATACCTGTAAGTTCATTCTGATTGATGTGCAACTGTCGATATCCCAAAAATGCTTGATGCTGCATAATTAATGAATATCTACACTGTATTTTTTATGTTTGGCGATAGTAAAAATAAAAAGTTAGCTGATATCGCTCAGCTGCAAGATATAACACTCTAGCATAGAAATTACCATTCTTAAAGACTGATTAACAAATATTACAAGAGATCATTGCTCATGTGGCGTATAATTTAATTTGTATAGGGATGAAAGCAATTACTATGTATTATTATCAAATGCAATGCAATGCAGCAAGGGTATTCATATTTACTTCTGTGTAGGACACAAAACTGATAATATCTCCTGCATTAAGCATTAAGCATGCCATTCATTTGTTCTTCTAGATGCCACTGCTTTCGTAGAGCAAGTATAGTGTATATAGGAATTTTGCTATATTTTTTATCTTGGAATTCAAGGGAATTAAGTTTTTGTTAAATAAGAAAGTAAAACTGATTACAGAGATACATGTATGTGTATGATACAAGAAGTATTTGTGGCTATTTATCAGAAAGCAGTGATATAACTATGTTAGACTATGATTAGATTATGTCAGTTATGTTTACCACAGAAATACGTAGTTGTATACCTCAAACATTTATAATCCTTGTAATATTCTATTTTCCCAGTATTAAACTTTTATAAGGCATATGAATACAGGTGTAACTTAACTGACACAAATTGCATACTTTACGTTTGTATGGTAGAGAAGGGTATATTATCTATACAAGGTTGTAAACAAGAAGTCCTAGTCCCCTGTGATTTATTTATTTTTTTATGTAGTCATTTGTTTATTTTGCACTTTGTTCAGATTTGCACAGTTATTTTGAATGGTGCTTATATTACTTTTAATAATTGTTAAACTCTTTAACAAAATGAGACCTATCATATTCTTGCTTAATTGTCCACAAATTTTCAAGCATTCCATGGCATATGGGAGTTCCCTCTGCAGTTTTTTTTGGTAAAATTTTATTTCCTTTATATAAGTGCTGTCATTACTGCATGTAAGTATACATACTGTATTTGTATATATTTACATTTCCAATATTTTTGCCTAGAAGTCTTTATAAATTGTAATGATAGGCATTTCCCCATGAATGCACAACAATTGTAAATAAATTGTGCTGATGAATACAGAACTACTTGATAAGTTTATTGACTGAGAATTCAGGCAGAAATTAAAAGTAGAATGTGATTTATATAAAAAAATAAATTTCATTTTTGAAAATACATGAGGATGTGAACTGCAGTGCTGCATGCTGTCATACTTTTTAAGAAGCACCTATACACTTCATAAAACATGCTGGTGTGAAGCATTGCAGTTATACCCTCATGTATTTTCAAAAATGAAATTTATTTTGCAAGTTTACAGTATTGTATATTTGTATGTATACATACTGTATATGCTGCATATTTGTATGCATGGATTATGTTGGGTTTGTGCTTGAAAATCGTGTAAATTTAGTTGATACTTGCTTGGTTAATTGATAAAAACATGTACTTGTGATTTTATTCCTGTGTGTATGTAACTTTCAAAATCCCCCCCCCCCCCCTCCCTCCCCCAGATTTTTATACTATATGACTAATTTCTCTATTTCTAGTATTTATGTAAAATTTATTTTTCTGAGAACACTTGTATTCATGAAATGTAGGATGTACATTTTCTGAAACTATATTTTTGGAGATTAGTAGATGTGATATTTAATATACTCAGTCTTGTCCCATGAAAGATTGAGTGATCTCAAAAAAAAGTTGTAAATGCATTATTTTGATATACATGATTGATATAGATATAGGTTTGCTGCCATTTAATTTTTACATGCATGGTTGTCAACAGTTGATGCAGAGACACATCTTTTGATGCCCCCTGCAGTGCATGACAGACCTGCAGAGATTGGTTTGGCTAGCATCTGTCTATCTACCTGTCTCAGCAGAGTCACTCATGCAGGCAACATATAATGTCATATTGCTAGGAAATCATGATTATTTGACTTCTCAAATATAAAGGTGTTAAAAATAATGAGTCTTTCAAAATGCCTTCGATTCTCTGCCTATATATTTGGAAACTAATGCTAAGATTCTTTATCCATGCATGTTTGTAATGTTTTGTGGTCTTCTGTAAATGTATACTTCATTTATTGTATTTATTTATTATTATTTTTTGCATGTTATCTATTTCAGGTTGTACCTTATGTATGCTATTGCAGAGATTATTAAAAAAAAAAAAATCAAACATAAAGCACTGTTGTCATTATTTACAGACATTGTTTACATATTAATATGTCAACATTTTATATTTTCTAATTCATAATCTTATTCAGTTGTCAAACTAAAAGAAGTTGTATTTTTTGTTAATGCCATATTATGACATTGACTTGTTATAATTGTGTATTAATGAACTGTTCTTCCTTTAACAATATTCATTCAGCTAGATCTATCTATCAGTGTTCCTCCATATACACAGATTTAAAATACTTGAAGACCACATGTATATGAGCTTGTGTCAGTTGTAAGAATCTTAATGCAGCTTTGATGCCAAGTTTTGTAGAAAATAAATAAAAAGGTATACAATATATACAAAATTTATCACAGATCTTCAATATGAACATATTATGTACTATACAGCATATATTGACAATACATTGAAATCTACTATTATGTAACATGTCCGCAATCTTTTTTCATCTGAAATTAATGCATCAAAAATCCGAACATGCACTTTCACCATGAACCCACAATAAAACAGCTCAAACATGTATATTTACTATCAATAAATATACGTGTATTAGTATAAAAAGGCAGTCTGTATTCATCAATTTTAACAATGAGCAAAATCATATAGACAATGGTATCTGAGACACAAATATCTGTTCAAAGACCCTTGACTTCATGGACAGTCCCATTTGTAGTTTGGATTGAGCGCGTCTTGGCACTAACGGTTTATTGATTTCACTCTGGCGTATCTGCTTCTTGGCAAGAACATTGACTAGGTCCACCATTTTCAGAGTTGCAGCCCTTTCCACAATATCCATTGCAACCATGACTTCCTCACCATCCTTGCTCTTCCTTTTATACTAAAGCACATGTATAATAAACATAAATACATATTAAACACTAATCAATATTACTAATATTTGAAAGTGTTTCCTTATTCCGTAATACACTCATGTTAATGAATATTTTTGAACATCAGATGTTCTAGTCCTGAACAAATACTATTACATTTCATTGTGAAACACATGATTTTTAAAAGTTTGTCAGTTCATGACTGACAGTCCATGTGATTATATTTATCAATAGGTGGACATGTATATAATGCTTAATGTTCTTCAATATAGACCTGATCTTCAGATACTGGAACATACATTTTATGAAAGGAAACTTTGCAGTTTTAATAATAATTCTAGGTCATAAAAACTGCTTGGTTATAAGGAATCTTGGTGTTAAGGACATGCGTGACATTTCTCAATAATATCATTTTTCTTGAAATTACATGTACAGTTAACGTGCATTCTGTCTCATTGCTACCAAAAATATTGGGATATGTTGCCATGTCTGTTTCAGAGTTGGCATATTTTGATAGTTCCTAGTTGTTGCAAGTAGAATATAACTTCAGTTCTATTGGATAAATGGGCATTACTGTAGTAACAAAGGAGAGAAAAAACTTTGGAATAATGGGGTATTGAACCTGAGACTCTTACATTACATGCTATGTGATCTAACCACTGAGCTGCCCATGCCAATGTACAAAAGTTGGTAATATCACTACATTACAAAATTTAAACCTATTATACAAGAACACTTCATATCAATGAGATGAAAAAAATAATTTTAAAGAAAATGTTGGAAATGTGTAAGTCCTTTGATATCTCTAATGAGAGAGACCATTTACTCCCCTAACATCAGTGATACAAAATGCCAATTTTGGTAACTACTTAGAAAAAAAGTTGACAGATATTGACAAGTGAAGATGACCAAACTGGATGAGTTTTAAACCTGTTACAATAAACTGTATGTGTATGCTCAAACAAATGATTCTGAAGTAAGATATTACATAGGTAATGTTTGTCATGTTGCACACAATATTATTCTCTACCCAGAGTTGCAACAAAAAAGGAGTAAAAAGGAAACCAAATAAAGACCACTGCAGAAAGTATCGTCCCCTTACAACTGGGTATATCTTGTGATCATTATCAATAAATGCAACATTAAACTCGGAGCAGTTTGTATAATTCAATCATGCATACATGAACAAAAGAACTCCACTGCAAGGGAACAAAAATATATTTTGATTGTTATTTGAGCCAAGTTGTCCTGTTTGTCACCCATCATGAAACTTGCTAATTCTCGCTGTGTATTCCTAAACTGTCATTCTATGCATTTTGAAATAGACAATCTCATTCACTGTCACTTGTTGATAACTTGAAAATCTTGCAAGAAATTTATAAATGCAGTGACTTTTCTTACACACTCTTTCCTGAATAAATCTGCCCCAAGGTTTGCCAGTCTGACTGCTATGTCTTCTTTACCATAATCTACTGCTAGAAATATGATGTCCCTATAGGATGACATCAATGGGCCAAGCTGAAAGTGAAAGTAATGTATTTCAGTGAATGCAAAACCAAAGAAATCGCACATACATGTAGATTTAGATAGTGTGCAATATTTGAGTTTCAAATTGGTGTGTCCTTTACGCAGAAGTACCATTAGCTACACCTATATTCTGTGTACAATTAATGGCTAATTTGATATAATTTAATCTGATTTCACACACAAGTTGCTCTTCCTCATGGTGATTGTGTAACTGCAGTTTTACATTCAAATGTGTATGGATCATCACGTTTTAACAAGCCTGTGATAAGGGAGAAAACTCTTCCAAGAACAAACATAAAAAAAAATGGTAAAAATATTAGACTAACACAAATATAGTGCCTATTAAATAATTTAAATTATTAATATTAAAAATGCTTCTTTGGTAACCAAAGTATCCTTCTATTAATCATATCAAAAATATTCAGTGTTCCAAACAAGCACATGCTATATGATGACATCATAAATCATGTGCATGTATACATGCACATTAAATGACCTTCACACAAGAAATACAAAGGTTGAATCTCTCACATGTAGTCTAGAGTGTGACCACAGGCACATGGTTTCTGCTATTTATAAAGCTATTGTGTATGTACATATTGTACCCGTGTATGTATGCATTTACAGATTTTACCAATAACATAAACGAGTCCTGTGGGTGCAACAGATGCAGAGATGAACAAAAAAGCAATCCTAGGTTTTATTATGCTTTACCAGTGAGACTGTTATATTGCAGTAGTAAATCACTCACTATATTAGGAAATGCAGCCACTGGCACAGCAAAATCTCGTATCAAATCAATGAATTCTTTTAATCCTTTCTGTTTAGACCGAATCACTTTTCTTAGGTCTTCATACTATTTTTTCAATCAAAAAAAAAAAAGTTTCAATATCATTTTCATTAACTTCATAAATTTGGTTTTGAATTACAAAACGATAATTTGCATAAAAAATCTACTTCAAAATTTATAGCTACATGAGCATTAAATTTTTAAAAAATTGTTAATTAGAAATTACAAACCTTTTCAACACACATAAGTTCTAATTCCATTCCATATTTAGCCTGGAGATATAAAAAGTCATGCACAGATCGATTAGTAGTAAGTTGAAACTTCTTTTCATGCACATTTAATTTCTTTGGCATGTTAAATGAGAAGTACTTTGAAGGTTATTTTATATATGCATTTAAAGTCACAGTTAATTCGCAAATCAGCATCACTCAATTCACCACCATTTTCACTATATCACCATACTTTGTCAGGAAAGTTTTCCCACAAACTGCCATCTGCCACCCTGTTTTCAATACAATTGTCCATATCAAGGTGTAAAATGTCTTGCTACATTGCTCAAATGTGTATGATCAGTGAAGCTGTTAATTTGTCATCCAATGACTTGCAATCACCATTGCAGGTAATATTTAAAAAAAGAAGACAATTGTTTAATAAGGAGTACAGTGTAGTGCTTTTTTCAGTTTGGAAGAAATTTAAGCTAAGCATCACTTTCAATTGCAGACAAAACAAATGAATGAGTGCATTTCAATCTGATCATCCAAAAATTGTATTCATTTGACTTCTGTGAAAGTCAGAATGAGGGATGTAAGAGGTAACTATATTTTCAATCACAAGATGCCATTATTTCAAATATCATGAGAAGATTGATTGATTCTATATTATTTAACATCCCGCTTGAAAATCTTTCACTCATATGGAGATATCACCATTACTGGTGAAGGGCTGCAAAATTTAGGCCTATGCTCGCGCTTATGGCCTTTGAGCAGGGAGGGATCTTTAACGTGCCACACCTGCTGTGACACAGGGCCTCGGTTTTTTCGGTTTCATCCGAAAGAACACCCCATTTAGTCTGCTCTTACGACAAGCTAGGGGTGCTGAGGATCTATTCTAATCCGGATCCCCACGGGGTTCATGAGAAGAAGTCATATAGTCAAAAGCAGTGATACATGCCTAATGATGATGTTTTTTATTCAATAGTAGATGCATTTAAGTGTGAAATGAGGTATAATAGTGAATATGTGTATCATAAACATATTCTAGGGTGTTTAATAAATGAACAGCAGAAGCAATCGTTAAACACATGTGATTAAAATATTGATTAATATGCTCTATATTCCATTCATCACCTTTAA
Organism: Ostrea denselamellosa; assembly: GCA_024699665.1. Classification (NCBI taxonomy): domain Eukaryota; kingdom Metazoa; phylum Mollusca; class Bivalvia; order Ostreida; family Ostreidae; genus Ostrea; species Ostrea denselamellosa. The sequence goes on along the minus strand of JAMZEH010000023.1, from coordinate 7,611,212 downwards.
TTCATTATCCCACCATATTTTTAAATCACTAAATGTGGCAGTTTAATGAAAATTAACTGTGCATCAAAACTCCAAATTAAATTCTTTGTTTTTATTTTGGTTAATTGCTATCTAAACAAATTAAATTTGCAACAGAATTTTCACAAAGATTACAGTAAATACAAAGCTATACATTTCCTAATTAGAAGTAACATAAAAATTTCATATTACATATATATATTATTAAATCATACGTAATTAGGTTAACAAACAAGAGTTATCAAACTTGAGTAAAACTTAAAACTTAAGTGAGTACTTACTGTAATCTCTTCATCAATCCATTCCTGTTTATGATTAAACTCCACAAAATCTTCCCCTCTTCTACCTTTCTGTAAATGAAAAATTAGCACATCAGCTTAGCATATCAAACTTTTACCACACTTCTGTGACAATAAATATTCAGTGGAAATTATCAATACCCAATGACAGACTTAACATTAGATGTATAAAGTGGCTGATTCTTTGTTACTGTTGGGACTAGAACTAGGTTTTACATATGAAACCCGAAAACCCGAAAACTTTTCATGGATTGCACTGACATTAAATCAAATGGCAAAAGCCAACAAATTTATACAAACATCTGTGTGTGTGCATGCATGTGTGTGGTTGTAAGTAACGGTTATTTGAACAATGTCCCCATAACAAGAGAGGTAACTCTTATTTTATCAAGTTTCTGGAGACTTTCTTCAGCATCAAAGTTTGTCTAAAAAGATTATTGGAAAACTTAAGGTGACAAAATATTAGCATTGATACTCCATGAATTGCCTGATGTTTTACATGCCCTACAACAGTAAATATTGCCGTTACGTTTACCTTACATGTATACATGTTTAATTTTATTTTGTGATAATACATGACCTCATGTGATCTTTTTCTCTAGTATTTTATGACTAAAATTAATTTTTATTTCTCACAAATCTGTAAAGCATGACAGATTTAAAATTCTTGTAAATCAGATGTTCTCTATTCGAATATTTATGCGAGAAACTGAAGCAAAAAATGAGTAGTGGCTCGGATCTTTTCCTTGATCATACATCAATTTTAAATACATAGGGAACATGTCCCATTTTGTTTCCACTTGACTCCTGTTGCATAAAATATTACAAGAAACAGCTGTGTATTGCTATCATTCTCACGTAGAAGATTCCACTCACCACATCCAAAAGAGTCTTATCTATCCCGGCCTGATCCAAAGATTTCCGGATACTCTCTCCATCTAGATCCAGGACAAAGGTGTAATGGTATGCTGTTCTCTTGCACTGAAAGTAACATGAAAACCTGTAAAGGCTTGATTGATTGCAGCATTTTCAAGAGTAATTTAGTTCTCAAATACTCCAAAATATATTGCATAGAACACCAGGAAGATTGGTGTACATGAACATAACCTCATCCGAGATTTTCAAACAATAAAATGACAAAATGATGCATCAACTCTGAAATATTCTGATTTTTGAAAGAGAAAATATAAACTTGTAAGCAAGATGGTGCAAATTTATTCCTTTAATAGTTTACTTTTACATTTACTTACACAATCCTGAGCATTAATATCAATTTGGTAAGGCTGTTTCAGTATGAAATTAACTACATCCTCCCTGGCAAACAGTGTGGCTAAAATCAGTGGCGTCCGCAATCCCTAAAATAACAAAATTTATAAATAAAATACCACATACAGTTGAACTTTGGTATCTCGAAACACCAATATCTCAAATACAATGGATATGTCGAAGAGAATGGGAAGTCCCAACAATTTATTCTTAAAATATTTTACCCTCGATATCTCGAATCCTTGGAAAAAGTTTTTTCTCAGTCCCATCACGTTCGAGATTATGAGGCTTGACTGTACTTAAATTCAAATTTTATCAATTATATTAGACATGTCTAGGTATGACCTTGTCTTTGGAGTTGATTAACATCTCTGGTTCTGTACAGCTGCGGAGAATGGAAGAAAATTCACTGAGTGGTTCCTCTCTGATGGCCAGGTGGAGCAGTCTCACTTGTTCCTATAATAGATGGAATGTTCTATCTCTATCATGTGAAAGATCGTAATTATGGGCTAAATCTGAAAACTGTATATCAACAAGATAATCAGAAACATAAAGAAATTGTTGTTTAGAGGTCAGAGTTCAAGATCAAAGAGTAAAGACATTCAGTAGATTTAAATGATGTCTGTCTGTGAACTAAGATGAAGACTGTATGCCAAATAGTTGAACAAAATTTACGAAAAACACAACATTTTACTTCCTATGTCCAAAGGTAGATGTGGGGCACATTCAGTTGGTCTTAATGAGGCTGATCATTTGACTTACATAATTTATACATCACAATAAGAAAATTGTAGGTCAAATATTTTAACAAAATGCAAACTGTTGATGCTGGACAGACATTACAGACAGAAAAACATTCCTGCTCAGTAACACGTTACAGAGTTTAACAGATCTTTGAAAATTGATTAATATTTTCACTCATGCAAGGAAAATACAAAGAAACAATTTATAATAATATTACCAAAATAAAAAAAATAATAATAATAAAATAAAAAAAAAAAACAAACAAAAAAACAAAAAAACCAACAAAAAAAACCCCCCCACACACAAAGTAAAAGACAGTTCCACACCTGAAATGATGGCAACCATTCTATAAAGTTTAAAACTTCATCAGTGTCATTCCCAGCAGCATAGATGTAGGAGTCCCTATACTGAAACATACAATTACATCCATAGTAAGCTGTACATATACAGGGTTTGACAAAAGTTACAGTACTAAATTCCTATATTTTCTTGGCTCTTAGCATTCTTCAGATGTGATGGAGAAGACAGTACTTCAGTAAGTTCATACATTAAAATTTATCAGCAGTCCACCATAACCGTCCACTGCTAGCCTCTTCAACAAGTCCATGTCTGAATTTCTGATGATTTGTATGTAGTACTACAACAGTAAATACAATATTTGTAGATTAAATATCCACATTCATGACATAAATGTACGAACTCTGAACATCATTTTCCCTTTAGCTTTTATACCTTGTCTATCAGCGTGACCACATCTAATCGTCTAGCAAACTTGGCAATTTCACGGACACCTACTCCTGTCTGAAATAAAGAGCAAAGTCATGAACTTTTACAAAGACAACTACATCAGTACAGACAAAACCAATGCCAGATCACAGGGGTAGTAAATGCAGAAATGTACCTCTTCGGGGAAAATTGAAGACAAATCAAAGATTGGCCCGAGATCAAGCTACAATTCTCCAAGTGGACTGCGCCTTCATCTATTGTCATACTATTCTTTCACCAGGGGGATAAAGCATTCATCCTAGTTTCAATATCCTCCCACTTGGGATTGGGCAATGACCTAGCCATAATATATTTCTTATCTGGCATGTCTACTCTAGTCTTCCTACTCTTTTTAAGAGAATATCTTCATTAAAGATTAATGTACGACAACGTAATGTTTTCTGATGGAATACCTGCTCTTCATTGAAAATACCTTTTCTATATTTACAATGAATGTGGCAAATGTAAGCAATAGCATGTGGGGCACACCCCCTACCCCACTCACAAATATGATCAATTTTATCAGAATTCAATAGTTTCAGGGTATTTTGCCCCTAGGCCTCTATCAGGGTTTCACCCTGGATCCACTTGGGGCTTCAAGATGTCCTCTAGACATCCAACTGTTTACTACACCCCCTAGTTCAGAAATTTCTGGATCTGTCACTGGTTAATATCAAGCAACTGCAATTACAACTTTAAGAAAGCATGTTCAGCAGAGAGAGAGAGAGAGAGAGAGAGAGAGACAGAGAGAGAGAGAGAGACAGAGAATTGAAAACTGAGACCATCAGTGACACCACACAGATTTGTTACAAATATTATTGAAAGTTACATGAATAATGTAATATGTAGAAATATAAAGCTATATCTGGCATACATCATCCCTGTCTCCAAGGTAGGCTCCATTTCTCAGCATGAATTTGAACACTTCTGTTGGTAGAAATCCATTCCCTTTGTCTAATGCATATGTCATAGCATTTCTTCCTCTCTGTAAGTAGAAATATTTGGTACCTTTTAAAATTTAAATTTGGAAACATCTAATGCTCTTGCACAAGATCGTCCTATCGTAACAAAGTTGGTTTTGGCATATCACCTTGACCAAACTAAATCACCTTGACTCCTCATTGTATAGCTATATAATTATGGTCTAAGCTAAAATTTAGGGGTGTTAAATTGTTAATATGGTTATTATTATTTTAATACCTGATGCCATTCAGTTTATTTTATCGTCAAATTCACATTACCACCACATTTTGTCAGGAACAATTTTTTCTGCTTGATATAAATATCTCTTTATAATGCCAAATTCATGTAATACCAAAACCCACTGTTTTAAAAACAAATGTCCATTTTATGAGTATTTTAGCTTCACCATATATCATGAAATATGTGACCATTACAAATAGATTGTAACAGGTAAATTTGGGAACAATGAAAATATTAACATTTTTCGTAGATAATGAAAATATGCCCAAAATAAAAATATACTAATAATACAAATGCCAAAATTTTCATTCATATAAACCATGTGTGTAATAAAAATTTGCCTAAAATAAGCCATAGAGTCTGGATTACTGAAGTGGCAACGTGTTCTCACAAAATTCCAAGTCATAAGGCAATATACTTTTCACATTTATAATTCACATTTCTGACTTATCAATAAATATTACACTTTAGTTAAAGTTTTCTGAGCTTAAACCCATAGCACACATAAACATAAAGACATGTTTTACAGAAAACTTGTAATGAAGCTCATACCTCATCTTTAAGGTTAAAGTTGACATTAGCCTTTAGCACAGTCCACATAATATCTGGTGGTGTTTCAGTGTTAATCACTTCATAGTACAGGGGACCCTAGTCACATTAAACACAACACATTATATACTGCATGTCTACCAGTGTAAAGATTACAACATATGTACTTCCATGTAAATATATAGACACACTACTTCATCATGAACAACCAATAAGTAACTGTTTCCTCATTTCTACGAGGTTTAATTAGATACCTAAAGATGTACTAAATAGAGCATTCAGAGAATATGCAGAAATATGTGTAATTTGCTGTAAGCTTGAACTTTGTATATGACCTTGAACTCCACAAAGTGTTGCATCTCATGTTGATGTCATAAAAAATTTCTATCAATACGTTTCACAAGGATAGTATGTAATTTATCAAATGAAACTTGCTGACAGAATATAGAGGTACACATACCTAACAAAGTGATCCCTATGTTTATATCAAAGTAATAATTAAACTTTCCTTTATTAGATAATTAGACTTCCAAACAACCCAGAGACTTTAATGTTTTTTTAACTTGAAATTGAAAATAATGATTTTTAACAATTTTCTTCACATCAGCGACATATTATGACCTGGATATATTGAAAAGTAAGAAGTTTATAGACCAACTACCAGAGAAGAAAGGCATAAAGTGATTATATGTAATATGATAAATAAAAAAAAGTAAATCATTGTGCTCATATGTAGCTTAATATTGGTGCAAGAAATATTATGTAGGCCTAGAGATTTATCTTGTCTATTTCATCATCAGCTGAAAAGTCAATTTTCTCTGAACTGTAAACCATCTCTCCATACAATCAGTGTGAATGTTAAAATGTCTTCTGAGCATTTACAAATTACATTTACAAATATTTTTGAGCATTTCATTACTGTATGTAAAAATTGGTTTACATTGATTAAAATCAAGAAAAATTAAAAAAATAATAATAATATTAATACAGTATTAAACCGAAACAGATTTATGCAAAAAAAAAAAAAAATTCCCTAAAACTTTTATTTTCACTTTACCTTTAACTCATGAAAGCCCTACAAACAACACATTTACATGTAGCCCAAGTGACACAGGAAGATGTGACAATGATCATTATAAAAGTGCAATAAAAATTTGAATTCAAATGCCTAGAAACATCAAGTATTACGAAACAATTTTCTTAGGTAGCTCCACCCTCACGTGACTTATCAATATTTAATGGGGCAAAGTACAGAAAAAAGGTGTATTAATTTCCATTTAATATAGTTAAGTTAATCAATAACCAAAGACAATATATATGTTGTCACCTTTTTAAAGATGTCAGACATACATATACAGAATTATAAGTTGACATCAGAAAATTGCAGATTTTCATTGAACAGCATTTTAAAAATTCATAAATTCTTGTTAAAATGACAAAATTTGATTCCAATAATTTTATAAAACTTCTACTTTATATATACATATAAATTAATTATGGATATCAGGGAAATGTACACAATAGAGACACTACCAGCATAGGAGTTATTGCTCTTTTCAGCATTTTTAAAATATTGATAATTGATTATTAATGAAAATATAAACTATTTCAGTATTAAATAGTTTACCAGATTTTTTAATACACATTGAATAAAATTCCTTCAAGAAATCTATTTCTATCATTCACAAAGTTTAATTAAATAAAGATTTTGCAAAAACCTATGACATCCCATGAAGGTGGAGCTACTTTAATGCCATGATGTAGATATCACATTTTCAGTGTTAACCTCACATAATGATGAAGATATCATCTCTTTTGAATAAAATTTTACAAAAACCATTTCTATAAAATATATAGAGAATACTAAATACCCTTCTACATATCATACCCTGTATTAATTCAATACCCCAATATCAGTCGGGGGGGGGGGGGGGGGGGGGGGGGGGGGCTGATATTGGTTAAGGGTGTGATATGGAAAAGGATATTCTATCATGCTCATTACTTAGTATTACATTGTAATTGGATATAAAAACTAAAACAAACAGAAATAACAATCATTATTAATGTAAATAATCAATATTTCATTTCAGAACTTATAACTAAATTTTCAATGAAAATTATATTCTCAGTAAAAACAATAATTTGAAAAGATCAAAAATATGCTGAAATTTTTATCAATATGTTACTACAGAAGAATGAATAAAAAATTTTGCAAGGGGTATATTACGGATATGTAATACATAGCTATGACAGAGATCTATAATACCAAGGAAAGATATGGCTCATGTGATGTCACTCATGCTTACGCAAATAGTCTATATTTATTTCTAGCCATATCATGTTTATATGCATTACAAATCTGTAACACACCTATTACAAAATTTCAAAGCCTCCATATTCACATTTATTGATTTGAATTTAAGCACATGTTTGAGTTTTTCTTTCAGTGAGCAGTGATTAATTATCTTACCATGAAGTAGTCATGGACAAGAACCAGCATATTGACGTCTGCTCCAGCATCACACAGCATTTTGACAAGGGTGTGGTCCTTCATCTCTATAGCAAACTGTAAAATGTGCTGCTTCCTGGAGGCCTAACACCAAAAAGCAAAATATCAACAGATCACTACACATATATTCTGGAGCAGAAAATGATATATTAAATTTTGTCAAAATTTTTAAAGATTTCACTCCCTGGTATACTTTTCACAGCATTACAAGCTATAGTGCATGAAGATGACACAGTACAGTGTAGGTTAATGACACAATACAGTGTATATTAATTTGGTTTCAAATGAGCCAAAAGAATCTCTAATGTCCCTATCAAAATTGTGAAATTTAAGAACCCTGATTCTTAAATCCAGAGAAGTCTCAAAGTGAAACATTTACATATGACTGACAGACTGACAAACATAAATTATACAATTTTTTGTAAATTTGTCCAAATACACAGCTTCACTGAAACATAATTTTAATAGTAGCTACTCCATTTTCATGACAAAAAATGCACTTCAATGATCATTTGAATGAAAAATAAACAAGCATACAGTACATATTCTGTACCTAAGTCATCCATACTGCAGGGTGTGTGCAGCATACAAATTTACAGGTATTACACAGAAAAATCTATACAATGTACTATAGACCACTTGTATTTTATGAGATATTATTATAGTGTGGCTACAATGTTGTATTTACTATTTAATCACAAGACATAACTTTCATGAATCATTATTTATTGCTAAAGTCTTCTATCTCCAGGAACTAAATTTCTGTGAATGGCTAGTCTTGCAAAATCATGTGAAGTAATGTTTTCGTGAATAAAATGTGATTTAGTGTAATATAGTAATGACTGGCAAAAGAAATGCAACCTCTATTTTCTGTAATATTTTTAAAATTTCATTTAATTTTTTCAAATAATAGAGGATACAAATATATTCTATTGGAGAACTCAGTGAATCTTTAGTTACATATAGCCATCATCACTTTGGCATAAAAATGTCAAGGCTGAAGAAGTGGTAGCCATTGAAAAAATTAAATAAATATGCCCCCATTAGTATTTGTTGCTGCTCGAATTTTGTGATGCATAAAGATTGTTACATGGTTTATTTGTGCCATAGGAATGTTCTGCTGCTCTTCCAGAAGTACTTAAAACAAAGCCGGTAAAATCTTAGGTGGATTTGGGTGCATTCAGGTGTGTCAATCTAACATGTCCCACTAGTTTTATTGGTGAGAGATTGGGACTATATCCCACTCCACACCACCTAACCTGTCACATTCCACCACATAGTTAGTGGTATGACGTTCACTGCAATGTTGAAAAACATGCTGAGATGCCCATCTGAGAGGTAAAGCTGAATCTTGACTCATCAGAAAAGAGTCCATGATGCCATCTTTGCATAGCAAACACATCTGGTCGGTGTTATCACAACCACTGGAGTCTGACATCACGTTGATTATAATACAGGGCATTTCCACTGCAACACAATGCAGTTTGATGCCATAGGAGCAGTGTCTTGGCTTATTTTTGGATTTTGTGCCTCTGGTGTCTCATTTGCAATCGGGCAAGTGCTGCAACTTCATGAAACAATCTTAATGAGGCATCATAATCTTCAGATGGCTAGTTTGAGGGTGACTGGCAGTTGTGCCAGTCAGTCTAAGGCATTTTTAGAGACAAGATATTGTGCTTTTGTGGACATTCTGAGCTCTTGTCACAGTGTTTTGAGTGGTTCCAGCCAACAGCAAATGCACTGCCCTGTTGCATGCATCATTAGGAACCTAAACATCCTTTACACAATACAAGATACAAATTTTAATATCGAACCATTCTTACCAGTTAATGAAGGATAGCAAACAGGTAAGAGAGACACATTAAATGCTGTCATGTGTATCCATGAAATTGGGGTAATATGTATTGATGTCTTATAGACATGAGACTGAGTAGAGTACATGACTGAATTTAATCAACCATGAACTGTTTAGGAATGTGCACATCATGCAATTGAACAAATTATTAAGATTAAATATTACAATTGGTACTCAGCATTTCTTTTGTATGTCAGTATATGTATCTTTATAATTATTGCAAGACAAAGGATGATTTTGGATGCAACATTTCGGAAGCCTCGAGACCAATCTGGGAGATATCACACGATTTTGTCATTATTCACATTACATGTATATACATTTCTATTGTCAAAGCAAAATTACCCATCATACCTTGTTCAGGAAGTTAATTCTACACCATGACTTTTTTAGGGCTGCTCTGACTCTGCCATAATTCAGTTCCAGGCAACCATAAATCACATCCTGGTTACAAAACAAAAACAATCCTCTGAACATACTATATGTGCACTTCTTTTTGAATTTACAAAACATGGTGAAACTGTTGTCTTGGACTGTTTGGTTTACCATGAATTAGTGTTTTCAGTGTTGTGCTATATCAAAGTAACAATATTCAGTCGAAGCTGGGGCAGCTCATCTACTGAGGATTTAATAGATTTTAAAGGGGCTAGCTTTTCATAGATTTCATGAGTTACCCCTATTTAATGAATTTCAAACCACAAGGAAATACACAAATGTATATCTACAATATAAGTACACATACAGTACTGACATACATCTACAATATAAATACAATGCAGTACTGGTGTACAAAAAGAATATAAATATAGCTGTATACATACAGTACAAGTGAACATCTAGAATATATATGTACATTCACATTCCTGTTTATTCCTACACACAGCTGCAGAAATTTAAAAAACAAACATTTGGATGACACATGTGAACTGATGTGGCACAAATTTAAGTTCAGGATGATTTTCCATCTTACCAGAGTAGCTTTGTGCTGGTCCAGTATCCTAACAATGTCATGGTGCTTGTGAGCTGCAGCATACTGCCTCAGTGTCTGTCCATTCTGTAATTCAAACACTGTCAGTGTCAGACTGTTCAAATGATTTATTGTATATTTTCAGGTTTCTAGTTGCTGAAAATCATCTGGCAAACATTTACATTTCACCATGATTTCCTTCAGTAAAACTTAAAATTCTTGATGCAGTCACATTACTATGAATTCCTTGTGACATTATGCCAATTTAAATAATCACTATCAAACATAACATGCAATCATGGCTGTTCAATGGCTGTTACATCAAGTACACTGACTACTAAGTAAATTTCTTGAGATTTGAAGTTTCAAGGAAATGTTCACTCAATCGACATATGTAAAGTAAATATAAATGCTGAAAGATTATTTCTTGAAAATAATGTGGGATGATCTTTGAATGGTGAGATGACAAATTTTCAAAATACTCTAAAATGGTATGCTCACCATGCAGATTGCCAGAGTGATTTTCAAAAAAAAAAATCTTTAAAATGCTATTCCAATATCTTACATATTTGGAATCCATTTTGCACCAACAGTTTAATAATTGTTTGACTGTCTCCACATCATGAACCTTTACTGCATGGAATATTCCTGGCTGCAATAAGAATGAATACTTTAGCATACATTCAGATGATAATTCAAAAGACTCCACAAAGAGGGTCATTTCCTTACAGTGTGGAGATTCAAATTTTTGCCTCCATTTGGCTTGAACTAACAGGGAAGCCTTGCTCTCAGAGGAATTAAACAGATTTTCTCCCATCTAAATTAATCATCCAGATATTCCAGTATTTATGGATTTGATGACTATCTAATTAAAGATGTCAATGAAATATTCATATTTGTAATTATGTGTATACTGCAATGCACAGAAATCATAGGCACAAAACTACAAAGAAATTGTAATATCTTGTATATTCACAAAAACTGGCCTCTAAATTTAAACCATTGGGAAATAAGATCATCACGGCACTGACATTATTCACCTACTATAGTTAGGAAAAATACAAAAATTGTTTTTCCTTTCAATAAATTTCTTCTACTTACCTTGTATTTCTCGTACACCATATGCCAATATTTGTTCTTAGGATCAAGTTCTGCTGCTGTCTTTCCAATCTAAAAGTCCACACTCCATTATACATCAATATAATCACAGAAAAACAAAGTCCATATTTCATAATACATCACTATAGCAACAGACAAACTTAGTCCATACTCCATGTTATATGACTACAGTAATAGATAAACTAAAAGTCCAGACTTCTCATTACATGACTACAGCAACATACAAACTTAAAAGTCCATACTCCATGTTATATGACTACAGTAATAGACAAACTAAAAGTCCAGACTTCTCATTACATAATTGCAGCAATAGACAAACTAAAAGTCCAGACTCTGTTACATGACTACAGTAATAGACAAACTCAAAGTCCAGACTTCTCATTACATGACTACAGTAATAGACAAACTCAAAGTCCAGACTTCTCATTACATGACTACAGTAATAGACAAACACAAAGTCCAGACTTCTCATTACATGACTACAGTAATAGACAAACTCAAAGTCCAGACTTCTCATTACATGACTACAGTAATAGACAAACTAAATGTCTAGACTCCTTGTTGGATGGGCAGACAGACAGATGGACACGGGATTCCACTATACCCCCACAACTAAGTTACTGGGGCATAATGACCACATAAAATACAGGTACTGGAATCAAAACTATACTAATTTTTGCTGTCTGTGACTGATATACTAGTACCTACATAGCATTTGATGTCAGGGTCAGCCCCACAACACATAACATCAGCTACGTGTAGACTGTCCTTCTGCAGAGCTGTCACGTGGAGAGGTGTGTATCCAAACTATACAACGAAGAAAGCAATTTCAGTTTTAGATTCTCTGTCAAAGTAAATTGTGAAAGTAATTCTAGTTAAAAGGACAGCAAAAATAAACAAACAAGAAACTGAGGACCCTCATCATGCTCATCTTAGAGCAGTGTCTATTTCCTAGGTAGCATTCAATTCTCATTACTGCCCACCATCACATGGGTGGAGGTCATAGAATTGATTTGTATCATGAATCTACACTACAAAATGGATATTTATTAATTTGACATTATGTGTCCATGTGGATCAGTCTTGAGAAGTTTAGTATGGTCAAAATGTTTTTCTAAATACATGTACATGTATATATATTTTTGTAAAGGTGTGATATCAAACAATTTTCAATCTCCACCATATAAGGATGCCTTCATAATGGCTTGGAAAACTACATCTTTATACTGAGATTTAATCTTTTTTTTTTTTGCTGAATACAATTTTTCTGTTTTTGTACTAGTACCTTACCACAAAATTAATGTTCCACAAAATACAGTTTTTGCTCATGAAGGAAAAACATACACGTATTGGTTTTCTACCAAATCAAGTATCAACAGAACTGTACTTTTTGATAAATCTTCAAATTCTGAGGCCCGTGGGGATCCGGGTAAGAATAGGCCCTCAGTACTCCTTGTTGTAAGAGGCGACTAAATGGGGTAGTCCTTCAGATGAAACCTCAAATACCAAGGCCCCGTGTTACAGTAGGTATGGTATGATAAAGATACCTCCCTGCTCAAAGGCCATAAGCACTGAGCATAGGCCTAAATTTTGCAGCCATTCACTGGCAATGGTGATGTCTCCATATCAGGAAAGATTCTTGAGAGGGACATTAAACAATATATAATCATCAATCAAAATTGGATATCCATGAAAATTTTTGAAATCAACTAGATTTTGAGAAGACTTTATAAAATTCTCTATACATTCCTATGTAAAATTCTTGCTCTAACAATACCTCACTAAGAGCTATGGTATCAAAAAAACTTCATACACACCATATGAGGATGCTTGCAAATCAGTTTAATCTATTGTACCCTTATGGTTTTTGAGAATAATTTCAAGCATTTTACCATATATTGCTAATATGTAAAACTTGAAACTCGCCCCAGGGGTCATGGTGTGAACACAGTTGAATATATATGTACACTGAAGATGATATCATATCAGTTTGATAGAATGCACCCTTATGGTTCTTGAGAAGACAATTTGTTAAGAATTTTCCTATATATACAAAATATATTCCTATGTTAAAGGTTTCCTGAAAAATCTTAAATCTTAATTAAGGGAGCATTCATGCAAGTTTCGAATTTTCTTCAGTGGTTCTTGACAAGAAGATATTTTAATCAATGCACTCTATTTTGAATATGTCTTAATTATTTCCTGAGAGTTTAGCTTTTCAGTCAATTAGACATAAATCCCCTTTCACTCAAGAATGTTCTTCTTTATGTAAAAGTGCAGGACTCCCTGGCTAAACATGCACTAGGAATATGTTTTGTTAAGTATGACTACTAATTCTTGAGAAGATAAAAGTAGAAATGTAACAGAGAGACAAACGCTAGACAGATGGACTATGCCAGACAAACTTTGACAAGAGTAGCTCACATGTTTTAAGCTCAGGTGAGCTAAAATCAACAGAAAACCCAGATATATAGTTGTGATACTGACCTTGTTTTGACTGTTGATGTCTATGCCTTGGGCAGCTAGTATGTGAAACACTACTGGTCTATACATGGTGCATACATAGTGTAGATACGTATTATCTTTCTAAAAATAATAAAAAGCTATGACTGACATGAAGTGAATCCTTGCATGTTTAGAAACATCAAAAGGTAAATTAAAATAAGATTTAATAGATCAGAAAAATATCATGAAAAATTATTACAGCTATTTTGACATTGTCAGTACTTGAAAACTACACATATTTATACCATATTGCTAAATTCAGAAAAAACAACAAAACATAATATTTAATTAACTTAATAAATAACTGCCCTTTAAAAACTTTGATCAAAATAAAATGATATTACAAATCTCCATCAATCCCCTGTTCTAGAATTAAATAATGATTACAGACTGTCACTATATATATATATATATATATATATATATATATATATATATATATATATACAGCACACATTTACTCAATGTATACAGCATGCAAGTACATATTCAGTCACCATCAAGCACATATTCATTTAGTCACTATATATATTCTATTAAGTACATATTTACTCGCTATATACAAAACTTACCCTGTCCTTGAAATGAACATTTTCCCCACTCTCAATGAGAAGTTTAAGTTCTCTAAAATTTCCATCTTTTATGGCCTGGCCAATTTTTGTCTGTAATTAAATTTGTATAATCATATAAATCAGATTAGAATCTATTACGGTAATATCAAAATGAAACAATCAAAAGTCATAATGACATCAAAAAAGTTGCAATTATGATATAAAAGATCAAAATTGCAAGATTACTCATAATTACATTGGAAGTATAGCTATTGTTTCTTTGCTTATTTGTCCCTTCAAGAATTTTTTACTCAATCAAAACGTCACCTGCTGTAGGTAAATTACCACAAAATTAGACCTTTGCTTGGTGCTCAGGGCAGTAGCAGAGAAGGTTCTTTATCTTATGATTGAAGCTGACGTTATGTATACTTACAGAGGCCAATTGGGGCATAGCCCCCGCCATTTTCAAAGTTGAATCTACACACTGAAGGTCATCTTGCTGATGATTAAAGAAATATTTCAAACTCTGAAAGCAAGATTCCATATTTACAAATACCTCAAACAAGTATTGACAAATCAACCATTACATGTACAATCTCAGCATATATCCCAAGATGGAAGATGAGAGAAGCAATAATGCTGAAATCGTTACTCTTGAGTATACTCATATTATGGAGTTAAATTGAAGTTAATAAATACTGCATTGTAATAAACTACATCCCTATACATGTGACTTGTATATGAAAGGGAGCAGCTGTGTTCTTATAATCTATTAAAAACAATACTACTGATACACTACCATTCATAAATAACACAAGGACAGTTTCCCACTGCATTGGAATCCATCAAATGTATTCTTTGCATTTCATTCTGAGACAATTCTTAATATTCTAGAAAATGGTAGTACACATACACCACTGTTTCTACATGCAAGGGTTAGTGTGTTCAACAGGTCTTTTGAATTCCAGCTTTTCCACTGGGTGCAGATTGGATAATGGACACTTGCTTATAACGTTTTACAAGTACCCATTTCAGTTCATGAAGAAGAAGAGTAGCTAAAGAAAGATGCTTTCAGTAAGATCCATCCATGCCTATGTGTACATGTACAATGTAGTTAGATAAAGTTGTGTATTGTAGCAGGCTTCTTGTAATCCAGTTTTTTCAGGGGTTGGTGATTTGATACCCACCGCTGGTCATTACAATATTGTTTAGTTATTAAAAGAATATTTAACCCTATGTCTTTACAAGTAGGAGAACAGTTATTTATGCATGGCGCAACTGTATAACTTAATGACGTTTGTTGTACAACTCAGGGAGTTAAATGAATCTGACGACTGGGTTAAAAAAATTACGTATATTGAAACTAAACAAAAGTAATTAGTAACCAAATGGTTTTAAAGACATAAGACATATACCTTATGATACCGTTTTACGTTTCTAATGTCAACCTTTGGAGAAGTCACAGTCGACCAGGTGCTTGGGGGGGGGGGATGGGTATTCAGGTGAAAAAAATAATTATTATTATTAAATTTTATCAGAAATATTTTCTTAAATATGAATATGTATATTCAACTTATCTTGAAAAGTTTATTATTCTGATGAAGTAATATTACAGGGCACATTTGTTGCAAAAAATGATAGACCTCACCACTTAAAATTCCGGAATATTTTGCGGGCGACTGTCATCTTCGAAGCGCACAACAGACGCAGATACAGCATGTTTACAAATGGCGGACAAAAAGAAACCGAACTCCGCTGATGACCGTCCACAAGAGACCGACAGACAGTTTTTGGGTAAAATGATTAATATGCATATGGATAATCGGAAATTTGTCGCAGATAATGCTCTAAATTTTTTACTTTAATGACCAAAAAGTAGGCCTAAACGTTTTTAATGGGATAGAAACATCATTCTCTATTGATAATTTGACAGCTTGTTAGATGAAGAGATAACGACTAAACGTCAGTAAATGAGCCGTTATATTCTCCATAGGTAGTAATAAACCATGCAGGGTAATATTTCAAAGACTTTAAAATGGCGTATGTTAAGATTTTTTAAGTCAAGACGTTCGTTTTGAGAGTTGCACTTACTAGTGTAAAAGAGACAGGTTTATGCCTCTGCTGAGAATCGAACCCAGGACTTCTGACGCAACAGTCTAGTGCTCTACCATTTGAGCTAAAGGGTTAATCCACTAGCCAGAACTGGAAGAAAGGTAATGTTCAATAGCTAATACTACCACATTGTCCCCTCCAGAGCTCCAGAGAGAGAGAGAGAGAGAGAGAGAGAGAGAGAGAGAGAGGCATTCAGACTCTCCTGGAGTACTAGTGCCTTTGGGATGAAGTTCTGGGGGCAATCACTATCACCCCCCCCCTTCCCCCAGAGATTACCTGGGTCCCATTGTAAGCACCAAATGTAATAGAGACTGGTTTATGCCTCTGCAGAGAATTGAACTGGGGGCCTCTAGCATTATTCTCTTTAGAGGTTATACCTGTCCACATCTCTGAAGAGAATACTCTAGCACACCAGTCCAGTGCTCTACTGATTGAGCTAAAGGTTTAATCCTCTAGCCACAGCTAGTAAGAGGACCATCTATCTAATGCTTACTTACTTATTTACTTACTTGTCCTCTTCATGCCCCAGAGGACACATGAGGCTGTCCAGCAAGGGACACCACTTATGTTGGTCTTCTTATCTAACACTACCACACTAGTATATCAAGTTTTTCCATGCACATCATCAAATTTACACATGCTGTAAAGTTTCTTCATCCTACACTTCTGCCAATGCAAATCTGAACCCATCCAAATATTTTATCTGTATCACCAAATCACTCTAAAGGATGTTTTAATTTTATCTGTCACAACCCGTGATCCTCTTCCTCTGGTAGGCCTTCCACCTTCAGTTCTGTGACACTAATAGATATTGTAGGGAGAAAATATGATGAACAGACGGGGGTCTCAGAATCTTGATGGGTATCTGAACACTGATGACAAAATCCAACAGCATGTAATCACACCGTTTATTTCTCCATACTATATGTCTTTTCCCCTGAAGACACCAACCCAATACTTTTATCCCATGCTCCAATCCTGTTCTGTGCACCAAATTTCAGAGAGAAAATGCAAAGAACCAGAACAGTATTAAAACCTGGTTATCTTGATTTTCTAAGACATGTACTCTTCCAGCTGAGTGGTCTGCAAATAGAGGTTAAATTAAGCTGAGCTAAACAGAACATTGATAATATGACTGATTCAGAAAAATTGACAATAGGTAATTTTGTCTTCCTACTCTAGTTGTTTGGTGATTTGATATACATTTTACTTTTTTCTTAGAGAGATCCAACATAGGACACCTGATGAAGGATGTTTTGGGTAAAATCGTCAGTAATAGGCCGGAGGACCCCATTGTTTTTCTGGCAGATTAGTAAGTTAATTTCTGCTTGATTACAACAATACACAATTTAATAGACATGAACTTGTAATTTTGTTTTGTCCTAGTTACAAAATAAATGTATTTTGACTTGTTTGTAATACATGTACATTATATTATCTGATATAGATTTGCTTGTGTGTCCATCTGGTATATAATGGATATTTCATGTTTCAAATGTGATGACCTTATCAATGAAGTTAGAGAGGTGAGCTATGTGATGTTATGTATCTGTGGAGCACAAATATCATGTTTATATTTCTGTTTTAGTTTTGACTCCTTAGAAGACCAATCAAATCTGGTGCTAAAAGCACGCAACCTGATTGAGATGACACACCACAGTCGACCAGTCTTTGAGATGAATGTACGACAAGCTTATGATATTTTGCTTAAACAGAAAGGTTAGTCAGCTCACATTTCCTGTGCCAGAGCTTTTGTTTGCTACGTATATTTTCCTGAACAATATGTGACAAAAGTCAGACCTTTATTTGCCTTTTCATAGCAAGTAAAGATCTGCATTAAGTCAGATTGCTCAAAATATGTAATAGCACACAAAGGATTTTATATGATTCACAAAATGTGCACTGCACTTAGTCTGTATATAGTTATCTCTAAATTATCACAGGAATGTTAATACAATTTTATTTTAAGAAAACTTTCAAATTTACCTTTAAGTTATTTAGTAAAGAAGTGGAGTTTTATTAGACAGTCACCTTAATATATATATATATATATATATATATATATATATATATATATATATATATATATATATATATGAGATAATGTATTATTCTTCTTTGAATGCTATTACTTAAACAATTAACTTATACTGTATGCAGTGTATGTATTTATAATGTAATACTGTACACAGTGTATGTACATACAATGTCATACTGTATGCAATGTATGTACTTACAATGTAATACTGTATACAATGTAATACTGTATACAGTGTATGTATTTTTAATGTAATACTGTATACTGTGTATGTACTTACAATGTAATACTGTATACTGTGTATGTACTTACAATGTAATACTGTATACTGTGTATGTACTTACAATGTAATACTGTATACTGTGTATGTACTTACAATGTAATACTGTATACAGTGTATATACTTACAATGTAATACTGTATACTGTGTATGTACTTACAATGTAATACTGTATACAGTGTATGTACTTACAATGTAATACTGTATACTGTGTATGTACTTACAATGTAATACTGTATACAGTGTATGCACTTACAATGTAATACTGTATACAGTGTATGTACTTACAATGTAATACTGTATACAGTGTATGTACTTACAATGTAATACTGTATACAGTGTATGTACTTACAATGTAATACTGTATACTGTTTATGTACTTACAATGTAATACTGTATACTGTGTATGTACTTACAATGTAATACTGTATACAGTGTATGTACTTACAATGTAATACTGTATACAGTGTATGTACTTACAATGTAATACTGTATACAGTGTATGTACTTACAATGTAATACTGTATACAGTGTATGTACTTACAATGTAATACTGTATACAGTGTGTGTATTTTTAATGTAATACTGTATACAGTGTATGTACTTACAATGTAATACTGTATACGGTGTATGTACTTACAATGTAATACTGTATACAGTGTGTGTATTTTTAATGTAATACTGTATACAGTGTATGTACTTACAATGTAATACTGTATACAGTGTGTGTATTTTTAATGTAATACTGTATACAGTGTATGTACTTACAATGTAATACTGTATACGGTGTATGTACTTACAATGTAATACTGTATATGTACTTACAATGTAATACTGTATACAGTGTGTGTATTTTTAATGTAATACTGTATACAGTGTATGTACTTACAATGTAATACTGTATACTGTGTATGTACTTACAATGTAATACTGTATACAGTGTGTGTATTTTTAATGTAATACTGTATACAGTGTATGTACTTACAATGTAATACTGTATACGGTGTATGTACTTACAATGTAATACTGTATACAGTGTATGTACTTACAATGTAATACTGTATACTGTGTATGTACTTACAATGTAATACTGTATACAGTGTATGTACTTACAATGTAATACTGTATACAGTGTATGTACTTACAATGTAATACTGTATACTGTGTATGTACTTACAATGTAATACTGTATACAGTGTATGTACTTACAATGTAATACTGTATACAGTGTATGTACTTACAATGTAATACTGTATACAGTGTATGTACTTACAATGTAATACTGTATACAGTGTGTGTATTTTTAATGTAATACTGTATACAGTGTATGTACTTACAATGTAATACTGTATACTGTGTATGTACTTACAATGTAATACTGTATACAGTGTGTGTATTTTTAATGTAATACTGTATACAGTGTATGTACTTACAATGTAATACAGTGTATGTACTTACAATGTAATACAGTGTATGTACTTACAATGTAATACTGTGTATGTACTTACAATGTAATACTGTGTATGTACTTACAATGTAATACTGTATACAGTGTGTGTATTTTTAATGTAATACTGTATACAGTGTATGTACTTACAATGTAATACTGTATACTGTGTATGTACTTACAATGTAATACTGTATACAGTGTGTGTATTTTTAATGTAATACTGTATACAGTGTATGTACTTACAATGTAATACTGTATACGGTGTATGTACTTACAATGTAATACAGTGTATGTACTTACAACGTAATACTGTGTATGTACTTACAATGTAATACTGTATACAGTGTAAGTACTTACAACGTAATACTGTATACAGCATATGTACTAACAATGGTGCAGTCAAAGTTTAGAGTATTTCCTTTCATACATAGTCTCACCATTTAATAAAAAAAAATAGCATGATAAAATAATCCACAAAATACCTTTCAGAGTGACAAAGGACAGTAAATTGCAGTGGTTTCAATACAGAATTATAAATCGTATCTTAGCTACAAACTCTTTTCTATTTAAAATTAAAAAAAATAATTCAAAATATTGCAAACTTTGTCACTCTGAAGATGAAACTATTGAAGATATTTTATGGGAGTGCAATGTTTTACAAGTTTTCTTAAGAGATTTTGAGCTTTTTCTGCAAGATAAGACTGGTTTACAATTAGCTATTACCAAAAAATCCTTTCTTTTTGGTTTTATTGAAAATAATAATATTATTCAAAACACTTATGGCTTAAATATTATGTGTACACAGTAAAATGCAATGAAAAGTCCTTGAATTTGCATGCAGCAATATCAAAGATGAAACTTTTTTATGATACACAAAAATGTATTTCCTATAAGAATGGTGAAAAAGAAAAAATTGATGCCCAGTGGAACAGGTGGAATCAACTGTATTACACACACACACACACACACACACACACACACACTCTCTCTCTCTCTCTCTCTCTCTCTCTCTCTCTCTCTCTCTCTCTCTCAAAACCACACACATCTTCAGCTTATGTCTTTGTCAATTGGATATCTACTGTTTATTTTGTAAAGGAAAAAAAATATTAAAAAAAATTAGCATATTTTAGAATTTAATGTAGATTTTGTAGACCAAATTCAAATATATATAGTATTTATTTGATATTCTGTACATGGATAAAAATCTGTAAAACATGATTACTGCTAAATTATGTATGTTCACTGTATAAGGCTTTATCAGTCCAAGAAACAAGACATTGACTAGAGAAAAGAAGTCTTTTTAATTGAAAAATTCTTTAGCAAGTGCAGCAAATTCTAAAGATCAGGACAAAAACAGTTTGAGTCTGCATGTGCATCTGATAAATTTACAACATCGAGTGAAAACTTCCTTAATCCTTCAGCTCTTTGTCAATCTCAGTCACATCTCTTTGATCTGAGATTAGGAACTTGCATGCCTTATTCAATTTTATCCAAGTCTCATCTGAACAATCCATTGCACTATATATTAATTAGGCCTGGTGTATAACAAAATGCATTATCAATACTAGTTGACAATAGATGTGATGCCATGGTCTATGATTTGACATCATAAAACAAATGATGAAATGGTGGATTGAAATCATCTAACTGAGGATATTGTTTTGTGCAATGACCAAAAAAACAAAACACCCCTGGTTTTTAGGTCATCTGAGTAAATGCAGGTGACCTATTGCAGTTGGTCTGTGTCCGTCGTGTGTTAACAATTGAACATTTTTAACTTGCTCTTGATAACTACCATTCCAACTAAACTAAATGCATAGTGATGCAGAGCAGGAAGACCTCTAACAAAATTGTAAATTTCATGATTCCCGGGGTAGAGGTTCTGACCCCAGGGTGGGGCCAACTTGGAATATTTAGCTAATTTAGATAATATCTTCTTTTCTTTAATGCTATTGATACTAAATTGAAACTAAATAGATACTTAGAAGGAATAAGTTGATTGATTGATTGTTTGTTGTTTTCTGCCACACTCAACAACAATTTTTCAGTTATCTGGTGGCATCCAGTTTATATTGGTGGAGGAGAGAACCCAGATACAATGTACCCGGGAAGAAACCACCGACCTTCTGAAAGAAAACTGGCAAACTTTCTCACATTTATCAGTGCGAGCGAGAATTGAACCCATGCTGCCTAGAGGTGAGAGGCCTTGTGATTTGGAGCATGATGCTCTAACCACTCGGCCATGGAGGCCCCAGGAGGAGTAAGTAGTCCTTTACCAAAATTGTAAATGTCATGAACCCAGGGAGTAAAGGTTTGATTCCAGGGTGAAGCCAAATTATCATAGTGATTATTGTCTTTTTCATTTGAAGAACTTCTTGAAGTTTGCTGATATGGTATAAAAATGAAATGCATATTTAGGAAAAGCAGAAAAGGATGTACCAAAATTTAGAATTTGGCAACTGCAGGATTTTGACTCAAGGACAGGTCAAAATTAATATTTGCGTTAATGTTACATGTATTATATCATGTAAAGCCTTTCATCAGTATAAGTACTTTGAAGGGCATTTACGTTTTAAGAACACATCTTGTTTTTGATTTGAACATTTGCTGAATACATGTATTAGAATTTAGTTTAGATATTCAGAACAGAAATTTTTTACTTTTTTGTAGCCTTAAGGATTATTAATACTTTTAACTAATACTCAGGTGACCAATAAGGTCTGTGGGCCTCTTGTTTCTGCTTCTAAAACTATACAGGAACTACTCTAGTTTCAACTCACTTATGCACCTGGTCATGTAAAACATGGTGACAGTGCTGTTTCATTTTAAACTTTTATACCTTTATATGCTAAATCCTGTGAGGATCTGGGTTAGAATAGATCCTTAGTTCTTTCATCATCATCATCATTTAAAATGAACAAGTTAGCACACTTCATGATCCCATGGGGATACAGGTTAGAATAGGTCCTCAGTACCCCTTGCTTGTCATAAGAGGTAACTAAATGTGGTGCTCCTTTGGATAAGACTGCAAAAACCGAGGCCCTGTGTCACAACAGGTGTGGCACAATAAAGATCCCTCCTTGCTCAAAGGCCATAAGCACCAAGCATAGGTATAAATTTTGCAGCCCTTCACCAGCAATGGAGATGTACCATATGAGTGAAAAATTCTTAAGAAGGACTTTAACCAACCAACCAAACATTATATGCTGAAAATCATACAAATATTGATTATTATTATTGTACATTTATATAGTGCTTTATCTAATCAAGGTAATTACTTTAAAGCATTACTTTAAAGCACTTTACTTGTAAAACAATAAAGCAAACTAAAACAAAGAACAATGAATACATGAATAGGACATAAAAAATGCTAAACTGAGATTAAAATAGTAATTGAAAGTAGTTTTTTTTATATTGAATAATTTTTTTTTCTTTTTGCTTTACAATAGTATAGTACTATAGAATATATACACTATGTTCTGATCGTCAGATGATGCACATGTCAGGTGTGGATTGAAAGTTGGAACCAGAACACACACTTACACATACACATCCTGAGACCAGAACACACACTTACACATACACATCCTGAAACCAGAACACACACTTTCACATACACATCCTGAGACCAGAACACACACTTACACATACACATGTACGCATACACACATACACACCCTGAGACCAGAACACACACTTAAACATACACACATACACACCCTGAGACCAGAACACACACTTAAACATACACAAATACACACTCTGACACCAGAACACACACTTACACATACACACTTACACATACACACTTACACATACACACATACACACCCTGAGACCAGACACACACTTACACATACACATCCTGAGACCAGAACACACACTTACACATACACACCCTGAGACCAGAACACACACTTACACATACACATCCTGAGACCAGACACACACTTACACATACACATCCTGAGACCAGACACACACTTACACATACACACCAAGACCAGAACACACACTTTCACATACACACCCTGAGGCCAGAACTTACACATACACATCCTGAGACCAGAACACACACTTAAACATACACAAATACACACTCTGACACCAGAACACACACTTACACATACACACCCTGAGACCAGAACACACACTTACACATACACACCCTGAGACGGATAGAAAATGCATACATATTTGCATATTTATGTGCTCTTCCAGTTTAGTATTAATACCTGCTGTAGTTTGGACCCCTTGGGAAAAAATATAAATGGGATGGACACCCCCAACCACACCAACACTGCCGCCACCACCACCACCACCCCTGCCTATGAAAAATTTCTACATCCATGCATGTATATGTAGCTGCATTCACCATCAATATATTCAATAAAATAATATGTTAACACAAGGGAAAAAAATCAGTGTTACTGATAAAAACAGCAGATTATGCATAATTTCATCTTGTATGTGGACACATTAGATATATTAATTTCTTTTACATCCCTTGCATGTGCATGAATATTTAATTATTATATTTTTGTGGTTGTACATATTAGATAAAACTTACTGTACTGCATTGTCTTGAACTACTTCATTTTAATTTGCAGTTCTTATTTTTTAAGAGGTTATGGTACACAGCATATTAGATGATAGAATTAATTCAGCAGGGTTTTTTTGTGTGTGTTCTTAATCTAGTGTGTGAAGCACTCCTTCAGACATTCTGATGATAGTTTGTCATCTTTTTATGGTAACAAAACAAGTATGGATTCATTTAAAATTCAGTTCTTCATAAAAAAACATTAGTGGTTATATATAACATAATCTCATCTGTTTTACTTCATTAACTGGTAATTCATAAGAGTGCCACAAGCATTGGAGACTTATGTAATACTATGGTAGTGTTATCAGCTATTGCAAGACATATCAGAAGTAGTAATGAGATTGATAAGCTCACTTCATTGAACCTGAGAAGAGCTCATTGTCTTAATTAACCTGTCATACTTCAGATATTATATGTTATCTGCATGCATTTTCTGGAAAAGAAACAAGCCAAGAAATTTTTTTTTCAGCATATCCATTCTCAAGCAACTAAAACCTTATCTTGACAAAATTTGATAGGATGATTTATCATAGGGATGCGTTTATTAGAACCATTGTTGCTTTGGATGTTGCATGTGACCTACATTTTATAAATCGATGACCAGTTGATTATTTTTTTCCTATTGACAAGTAACAATAAGCACTGCATTGACTAAAATTGCAATGAGGATTAGAAGTTTACTGTTTGTTCTATTTCAAATGATTTGATTAATACTTTCTGCACAGAGAACAAGGGCTAGTTCAGGAGAAAACCCATTTCCTAGTAACAAAATGTCCAAATTAGCAACATTTGTATGGATGCATCTCATACGTGATGGATATGACAGTGTATACTTTTAGTCATGGTTCAGAGACTTCATATATACTCTTACATTATGATTTCATGGATGAATGGAAAATTTAAAGATTTCAGGAATGGGTCATTATTACACTGAACAATCTTGGGTGGATGGTGAATCTTGGAATGCCCATTTATTCTTTGTAATTAAATCTGGATAAGTGTTCATATAAAAATTAAAGTAACTGTACACTCTCATTATACCTTGATCATATACATATACTTTTGTGTACCATGCATTTAGCATGTCGAGTGATAATGCCTAAAACTTGATGATTCTAAATTTAGCAAACATTTGAGGTTTTTATTTAAAGAATTCATGCAAGATTTATGTATGATATAATTATTTTATTACATTTCCAACAGTGAAATACTGTAATTTATACAGTGAATAAGAATTCATATTTTCACATTTGTTATTTTCACACTTTGAAAATAACAAAAATGATATTTCCACAGTGTGAAGATTGCAGCAATGCAAACTAGTGGATTGCTGGAATATTCATCATCAAATACGTGTGTACATTAATTCGTATCCATGATCACATTCTTGTTTTTATATGTAATTAAATTTTTCTTGTTTCATAGATAAATAAGCAAAATAAAATTGAATTGTCTTATTGTTCACATGTATTGATTGATTTTTGATATTGATCTTTTGCTGTATTTTTCTTAAGATACATGTGCTACATTGTGTATTATTTTTTGTGTGCAATATGGCTTTGAACATCAATAAGGAGACATCAGAAAGAGGTAAAAGAAAAACCAAAGAAAACATATATCAACAAAACAATGATAAGTTTTGCTGTTAGATATAGAATTTTTTTGTTATTGAGACAAGATATTTATTCTATTTTCACTCATTTTCTCATTCATGAAAATATTTTTAAAAATCCTGTCATGGCATTCATGAAATAAATTCTACATTCAACAACATAACATTTGAATATCCTCTATCTATTTCACAACATGGTTTTTAAAAATCAGGTTATAGAAAGAAGCCTGCAGATTTATTGTTTTTGGAAGAGGAGAGTGAGTATAATAACAAAATGTATAAAGCATCTCTCCAAACTATTTATGACCTCTATTTGATGAAGTGTTTATCTTTTATTTCTCTATTGGATTTTAATATAATGACAGACTTTAAAAATGCAACACTTGATAATTTGATATATTATAAATTTGTTTATATATCTAATAAGCAAATTCATAGTGGTATATTATAAACCATATTAACTGAACACTATTTTTTGATTTTGAACATCTATTATTCACAAAGAGGCTACAGTTGAAATGAATGTCAATGAGGGGGTACGTCAAAAATGTGGTTTTGTTAACTAGTACCGGGTATGACCTCCATTAGCAGTGATGTCGGCACGAAGGCGACGTGACATTGATTGACAAACATTTCAGATGGTCCTCTGAGGAATATTCTGCCATTCTTCCAACAAGCCTCTCCCTAATTCTTGCAGATTCTGAGGCTGAGGTTGGCAGCTGCACACACGTCTCCCCAGCTCGTCCCACAAATGCTCGATTGGATTCAAGTCTGGGGACATAGCGGGCCAATCAAGGACATCAATGGCGTTCATTTGAAAAAAAGTTTTGTCAATCTTGCTGTATGTGCGCGTGCATTGTCCTGTTGGAAAATTAACCCATTTCCTTGCCTATGCTGCTGCATTAATGGTGCTAAAACAGGCTGCAGAATTTTGTCCACATAACTTCTAGCAGTTAGGGTTCCATTTAAAACGACCAGTTTTGACCGAAAATTGTGGTTAATCGCACCCGAGACCATGATGCCCCCCCCCCCCCCCCCCCCCCCCCCTCCCCATCCAAACCTGTCGTGCCCATGGACATGATTGTCTGCAAAACGCTCATGTAAATGACAGTAAACTCGACATCTGCCGTCTACAATGCTATCGTTAAATCTGGGTTCATCTGAGAACACAACATGTGACCAATTTTGACGTTGAGTCATATGCTGCCTTGCCCATTGCAATCTGTATCGTCAGTGATGCGGTTTAAGCTGGAGCCCCTTATAAGGTCTTCTGCAGCAGATCCCATGGCGCTTCAAAATTCTGGAAATGGTTCAATGATGAATAGGCCTTCCATGATGTCCAATGATTTCTCTCACCATGGTCGCAGTGGCTGTAAACCTATTGCACAGATGACATTGCCATATGAACACTTGTTGCCATGGCGTTGTCACAAACGTTTGACCAGGTCTTGGGTGATCATTTAGGGATCCTGTCTGATGGAATCGTGACAAAACTGTAGAAGGATTGACATTAAAATTCCCTGCAACCTCACACTGATTAACGTCTGCTTACAGCATACCCAGTGCCTGATTGTGCATTTCATTACTTAAGTGCGGCATATTCTTGGTTTTGAATTTTTTTTCTTAGTGGTGTCTATGCTTTCACCAACAAAGTTGTTTTATCATGAAAAACTCCTCTATTACCTTTCCATATGTTTGAAAAAAAATCCCTGAAAATTCCGTACGATGCTACTCACAACACACAAACAATGAACACAGGTAAATTGAGAGATGGGTTTTAAAAATCAATATGATGTGTGGTGGGTAAATTTTGCAATAAAAGTTTTATAGGTAATGTTTTCAATGAATAAATTAAAAATCATGTGTTGCATTTTTAAAGTCCGTCAGTATATAATTCAAAGGTGTTTGTTTAAGCAACAGAAAGAAAAGAAAGAAAAATAATAATTATCATCAGGAAAGTTATAATTGAATTTGCATCAAACAAATACCTCTGATCTGTTATAAACATTTTGTTAACAAACTTCTGATATAATTTGCATGGCCAGCTTAAAGATACCTGAATATGAAAATCATTTCATACAGGTATACAACTATCTGATGTGTATTTAACAAGTTAATATAAAATCAGAGTAGAGATGGGGTTCCATGCAGACTATTGCTGTTTACATCAATTAGTCTAATCTGTATCTTTTCAGTTGCCTTTTTCATTATAATAATAATTCAGTTTTCATTCTAACAATTTTTACGTGTACTAGAGTGTAGAAAATGTGTATCAATGTAGTACTCTGATATTTATTAAATATTTTCTCTTAAAAAATATATGCAGTTAATCTCTCATTCAATTCTATCTTTGTCATTCATTAGTACTTTTTCTAAATCCTTGGCTCCTATTGACATATTCTCTGATGTAAGACTACAGGTCATCTGTTTTCTTTGTTGATGCCTCTGACTCATATATAACAAATTCTACTGCCTTAAATATGGTTTATATGATCTGTAAGCAATTAGTGGCCATCTTGAACCATTAGGTGGGAAGACTATAAAATTTTATTATCGTCAGTTCAGTTTTACCAAACATTTTGTATTTTTCTGTCATGACGCTCACCAGAAGTAGAAATTTAGAGTCTACATCATTGAACTCTGTATCACAGTGTCATCTCAAGTACATTAATGCAAGTTCTGACAGTGTTTTGTTGATGAACATAGTTTGTTTCTTCCTTATAGTTGGAAAGAGACTGTATGGTGTAAATGGAACGTCATATACAGATCTTGTCAAGACACTTTGCAGGTATGTCATAGATTTAGGCCTGTGTTTATAATTTTCTAAAGAAGTGAGTGTTTAAAGAGATTCTTATTTACTTTGGTCTGCAGAATTTTAAATCATGATGATGCAGTTTTAGAAATGATACTTATTAACATTAGTACTCCTGAGCTAAAGTTTTACTTTAATTCAGAAAATTGCTCTCTTGAAATAAACGGAACGGGGACCTATTATGAAACATCAGTTGATAATCTAAAAAACAAATCTTAAATACATATACATTTGCATATAAGCAATGGGTTCTATGTATTAAAAAATAAATATAAGGTGCAAATAAGATACAGTATTTGTATGCAACAAATTTCAAAACTTTGCTTAAATTCAAAAATTTGTTGGAAATTTGAATTCATGGACATTCAGGACAGCTGAACTTTGTGCTTTCCTCTTACATAAAAAGTGGATGTCACTGATCACTTGATTATATGTTTTTGATCGATCATGCAAACAACAAAAATTAGTATTGATAATGATAAAGAGATTGCAGTGTTCTACGTACCAGTTTGTCTTTGTTGATTGTACCAGTTGTCTTGTTGACTGTACCAGTTTGTCTTTATTGACTGTACCAGTTTGTCTTTGTTGACTGTACCAGTTTGTCTTTATTAACTGTACCAGTTTGTCTTTGTTGACTGTACCAGTTTGTCTTTATCAACTATACCAGTTTGTCTTTATTAACTGTACCAGTTTGTCTTTGTTGACTGTACCAGTTTGTCTTTATTAACTATACCAGTTTGTCTTTGTTGACTGTACCAGTTTGTCTTTGTTGACTGTACCAGTTTGTCTTTGTTGACTGTACCAGTTTGTCTTTATTAACTGTACCAGTTTGTCTTTGTTGACTGTACCAGTTTGTCTTTGTTGACTGTACCAGTTTGTCTTTGTTGACTGTACCAGTTTGTCTTTGTTGGCTGTAGCATTGTGTCTTTGTTGACTGTACCAATTTGTCTTTGTTGGATGTACCAGTGTGTCTTTGTTGGCTGTACTAGTTTTTCTTTGTTGGCTGTAGCATTGTGTCTTTGTTGACTGTACCAATTTGTCTTTGTTGACTGTACCAATTTGTCTTTGTTGACTGTAGCATTGTGTCTTTGTTGACTGTACCAGTTTGTCTTTGTTGGCTGTACCAGTTTGTCTTTGTTGACTGTACCAGTTGTCTTGTTGACTGTACCAGTTTGTCTTTGTTGACTGTAGCATTGTGTCTTTGTTGACTGTACCAGTTTGTCTTTGTTGGCTGTACCAGTTTGTCTTTGTTGGCTGTAGCATTGTGTCTTTGTTGACTGTACCAGTTTGTCTTTGTTGACTGTACCAATTTGTCTTTGTTGACTGTACCAGTGTGTCCTTGTTGACTGTACCAGTGTGTCTTTGTTGACTGTACCAGTTTGTCTTTGTTGACTGTACCAGTTTGTCTTTATTAACTGTACCAGTTTGTCTTTGTTGACTGTACCAGTGTGTCTTTGTTGACTGTACCAGTTTGTCTTTGTTGACTGTACCAGTGTGTCTTTGTTGACTGTACCAGTGTGTCTTTGTTGACTGTACCAGTTTGTCTTTGTTGACTGTACCAGTGTGTCTTTGTTGACTGTACCAGTTTGTCTTTGTTGACTGTACCAGTGTGTCTTTGTTGACTGTACCAGTGTGTCTTTGTTGACTGTACCAGTGTGTCTTTGTTGACTGTACCAGTTTGTCTTTGTTGACTGTACCAGTGTGTCTTTGTTGACTGTACCAGTGTGTCTTTGTTGACTGTACCAGTGTGTCTTTGTTGACTGTACCAGTGTGTCTTTGTTGACTGTACCAGTTTGTCTTTGTTGACTGTACCAGTGTGTCTTTGTTGACTGTACCAGTTTGTCTTTATTAACTGTACCAGTGTGTCTTTATTAACTGTACCAGTTTGTCTTTGTTGGCTGTACCAGTTTGTCTTTGTTGACTGTACCAATTTGTCTTTGTTGACTGTACCAGTGTGTCTTTGTTGACTGTACCAGTGTGTCTTTGTTGACTGTACCAGTTTGTCTTTGTTGACTGTACCAGTGTGTCTTTGTTGACTGTACCAGTTTGTCTTTGTTGACTGTACCAGTGTGTCTTTGTTGACTGTACCAATTTGTCTTTGTTGACTGTACCAGTGTGTCCTTGTTGACTGTACCAGTGTGTCTTCGTTGACTGTACCAGTGTGTCTTTGTTGACTGTACCAATTTGTCTTTGTTGACTGTAGCATTGTGTCTTTGTTGACTGTACCAGTTGATCTGTGTTGACTGTTGACAGGGATATCCCCCAATCTGTTACAACCAAACTCCTCAAGAAGATCGAATGTGTGGACTATGAAGCTATTAGATATGATGTCTTTAAATCGGGTGTCTTCACATGCTGTGTTTTGCAAGGTAACAATCAATATATTTTTTGTTTCTGTCTGCAGTTGGTGATTTGTGCTGTGCCCTTAGGTTAAAACTAACAGTAATTCACGTATTATTTTACAGGACTGTATACAATAACAGCCTTACTGGGTGACTGTAAAACCTCAAAATTTTAAAGCTGTAAAATAGACAAAATCTTCTTTCACTTCATAAATGTGATCAGGTTCAGATAATTTGTCTGTAATATTGACAGTCACTTGGAATACATACACGGTAGCATCAGAAATTTTACTCATGTTTAGGTAGAATGCTTTCCTCTCAGAAAACACAGATCACAGCTTTGGACAAACAAATTACTATCATCTATGCATATTAGAAAACTATAAATGTATGGTATATAGATACATGTCAAAGTCTGCACTCAATGTTTTTTAGATAAGAATGGAAAAATAACCAATTATGCACTCAGTATTTTCTAGATGAAAAACTGTATGAAAATTAACCATTTCATGCCAAATACCAAAATTAACAGCAAAATGTCATGTTTATAAAATAATGTCATTATTCTGATTCTATATCATTTGGATCATATTGAGAATGACAAAAGAGCTTATCAGGATTATTGTTCAGATTAATAAAACTGATTTTAAAATGAAAGTATGACTGTCAATTTTTATTTTGTAGAGAACTTATTAATTATAAATTATATGTAGAACATATGCATGTAATATTGAATATTATATGAAGATATGACTTAATAAAGCCCCAGACTCTAAATATGACAATGCTATCATTTCAGATTATGTAAAGTTGTGTGAGATGCTGTTTAATTCTTTGGACTTCCAGAATTCAGGAAAAGTGGACAAGATGTTATCAGAGATTGTTAATGAACAATTAAAAGCAGCTTTAGCTAATACGCGAACTGATGCTCGCAAGTATGTATTGAAATATTTATATTACGTGAAGTCATGTATGATAAGTCAGTGTCTGATTACCAATTATCATAATTATAATG
The DNA here is from genome assembly GCA_024699665.1 of Ostrea denselamellosa. Taxonomy (NCBI): domain Eukaryota; kingdom Metazoa; phylum Mollusca; class Bivalvia; order Ostreida; family Ostreidae; genus Ostrea; species Ostrea denselamellosa. Next base: position 7,578,598 of record JAMZEH010000023.1, on the reverse strand, counting down.
ATACTAATAATTATTAGACTCTAAGATCCTGTGATAGTATGCTATTTTTATTGAATTGTTTATTACTAAATGTAATGTTCTTGTTCTTTTGTCTATAAAACTTTGAGGTGTTACTCACAACTGAAAGGAATGCATACATGAAAAAAAAGGATTTTTGTAAAAAAAAAAAAAAAAAAAAATATTTGTGGCTTGTAACTGTTGACATAATATTGAATTGAAAAATGTTCAGTAAAAGAAGATTTTTAATCGAAATAATTTTCAAGGATAGAAGTCAAGTTTTCAACATTAGATCTCTTTTTTTTTGGATTGAATATGGCTAGAGTGGGAAATACAATTCACATCTTTTATCAAGGATTTTTTCCCCCAATTTTGTTTCTGGCAAACTTCCTGAATATAAAGCTTGTTTGTTATATCATTAAACAGAAATTTTTTATACCAGCTTTTTTTTATTAAGAAATTAGATAAGAAACATACATATACCAGCTAGTACAAATGTTGCAAAAGTTCTAACTAGTGTAGTTTTTGTGAGATATTTTCCATATTTACATCTAATTATTTTTAATCATTTGTAAGTTTTGAATATAGAGAATGATTTGTAAACAGTTATCAACAAGATGTAGAAAGATTCCAGAAAAAAACAACTGTTGTTGCATTAAATCAGACATAAAAATTTGTTCAATTTGATTGCTAAATAACTAACTGACAGTACATGTACAGTTGATTCAAAAGTTCCAACCACTTACTCTTTAATTATTTTACCTTCGATATCTTGAATACTCGGATATCTCAAAGTTTTTTCTCAGTTCCATTGAGTTCAAAATAATGAGGTTTGACTGTATTTGTAAGGAAAAGCACCCAACTATTTCACTCAAGTTAATATAGGGTACATGATACAGAATATCGACTGTGATCTCAGATCATTTTATCCACAGAAATACGAAATCAAACCATTTTTGTACTTGGACAAATTCAGCTAAGTTAATCCATCTATTGAATATAGCCAACTTTTGGTCTACTGTTCTAAAACTATCTTGGTATTTTGATTGCTTATTATTCAAGAATTGTATCATATTATATTGTTTTGATACCCTTGCTTATTTTTTCCTCACTTAAGCTTTTTTTTCCTTTTGAAAAAATATATTTCTTTGGTAGTTATTGTTGAATACATACAACATTAAGAAGATGTAAAATTTCTTTTTTAAACTTTAATATTGATTTATAACTTTGTCTAAATAAAAGATATCTTATAAACATGGTGATTCACCTTGTGATAAGTTTATTTTTAATGGGGAAGTGCATCAGCACTCTGACTGTGATTTGGAACAAGAGGCCCATGGGTCTCAACACTACAACCCCAAAGTTTGTCATGGGATTATAAAGATTATAAAGGGTATTCTCTCCAAAAAAATTTCCAAAGAACAGCACAGCCAAGGTGACTCAGGTGAGTATTATGACCCCACCCCGTGGGGTTATGATTTAACTGAACTTGAATCCATACAGCATGGGAATACCTCCATATCAATATGACTAGTATGGCCATGCTGTTCTGGAGAACATTTTTTGGATATAGATTTCAAAGATTTTCTCCTATATTTATTTATGATAATACACAAGAAATTTGAAAAAAAAATATTTTCAAGAGTAGCAGGGTCACACTAAATAAACCCCATATCAATATACAAATGTTCTGAATTCAGTGTTTTTCTTTTCCTTTTTTTTTTTCATTGACCCTGGGGTTAGAATGGGTTAAATTTTATATAAAACTTTGATTCTCTATCTAAGCCAATCTTAAGTTTAATGTGAATCTGAACTACATTGGAATGCTTGTATATTAATATATCTAAACAGTGATTTTTAAGATGAAAATTTTCTAGGTTATATTATACATGTATATTCCAATGTAAACTTTATTTATCTTTTAAGGCCTCATCCTATACCCCCTCCCTGGGCCATGATTTGAAGAAAATTGAATCTGCAGTACCCAAGGATGCTTGCATAGTAATTATGACAAATCATGACCCTGCTGATTTTGAGATGATTTTTTTAAAATAAAGTTTCCTTATAAATTAGATCCCCAATTGTTACCCCACCCTACCTTGGGGGTGATAATTTGAATAAACTGAAATCTGCATAAACAGAGAATGCCTGCATATTGATATGAATACTATTTGTTTGAAAGAGTTTTAAAGTTTTTCCTTGTATATTTCCAGAACAAACTCTGTTCTCCTTTTATGGCCCCACTCTAACTCAGTGGCATAATTTGAACAAACTTGAATCTACACTTCTTGAGGATGCTTGCATATTGATAATTGACTAATCATGAAATTGCTACTTTTGAGAAAAATAAATTTAAAGTTTTTCCATGCATATCATTAAATTGCCTTAATATCTTTGTTTCCCGGTTGTGCTTCTACCCTACTTCATGTGGTCATGATTTGAACAACTTGAATCTGCACTACTTGAGGATGCTTGCATATTGATTTGAATAATTGGCCCTGAAGATTTTTAGAGATTTTTCCTTTATATCCCCATGTAAAAACTTGATCCCCTTTTGTGGCCCACCCTTGGGGGCCATGATTTTGAATTTCCACTCATTAAGGAAGCTTTCATGTAAATTATTTCTTTTTCTATTCCAGTGGTTTTTGAAATGCTTTTTAAAATATAACATCATATTTTCACAATTTCTTCAGTATCTTCCATTTGAAAAGGGTGTAACCCTTCATTTGAGTAAATTTAAATACCCTTTACCCAAGAATTCTTTATGGCAAGTTTGGTTGAAATTGGCCCTGTGGTTTTGGAGAAGAAGTTGAAAATTGTAAAGTTTACAGACAGACAGACACCAGACAACAGGTGATGAGAAAAGTTGACTTGAGTTTATAGCTCAGTTGAGCTAAAATCTGTAAATACATGCATACAGTACATATTATGACTGTCCATTCTAGTCCATATACAGGGCTGACAGATCAGTTCTCTCTCTCGTAAGTAACGCACACATTTCCTTTGACACAAAGTGTGGAAAAATAGATTTCTTCACCAAAATAAAAGCATAACATTGTTCATCTTGTAATTAGTTAGTGTTTTCATAGTATACTGAAGTATTGGTATGAATAACATATCAGACTGAAAACCAAACCAAATAGAGTGATTTTATTTGAATTCTTTTCTAATGTTTCACATTTAGTTTAGAGATACTTATCAAGTATGATCATGATAGTGATATTTTTAATTGATAGCACATTTTTACCTTTAATAACTCTTTATTTGTTTGATTCACATGATAGGAATACATGTATATTATACTGTCATATTCTAGTATCGTACTGTTTTTAGAGTGTACATAGAAAGTCAGTAAATGATATCCAAGTTGTCTGCTTTGTTTTAGCCTTTAAAATATGGCAATTTTGTTTTCCTAATAATGGTGAATATTTATATAAGACTATTTGAAAAAGAGAATTAATATTTCATATCAACAAGTTAGACATGTGAAAGCAAAAATAAAATTACATAGTTCACACATTCTATTTATGTGCTGCTGTTGTGTAAGTTTTGAAAAATGAATATATTAAAAAATGTCTACACAATACATATATCTATTTTGAGCATAATTATTCCATGATTTCACTTGACAGGAATATTTTCTGATAAGTATGTACTTCATAGATGATTTTGTATTATGTAATTTATTTAGCTTTATAGTATTGATCAGTTTAAATTTGATTGTTCACTCCTAGCATTCAGTATTCCTGTGATATACTGTAGTTGTGATTTATCATCTAACATTTTCATCTGATTTTGTTGTAGGATTGTAGAGGCAGGGTACAATTTAGGTCCAGATGGCCTGTTTTATGCTTTAGAGAGGGTGAGTACTGTATCAAACTTTAATTTCAGCCATTTTAATCATCATCTTAGATGCTCTACCCATTCTAAGAGTGAGAATTATAAGCTGAAGCTGTATTTCGTTCCAAAACTTGATATAGTAGTCCTCACATGTTACTGAAGTAATGTGGCGATCATGCTCATTTCTCATCAAAAATTGGAAGTACATGTGTAGGCTTTGTGTGATTTTGCCAGTGCTAAAAATACACACTATATCACCATTTTTAATAAAATTTCCAAACTGATGAAAGGTTTATTTCTTTTTTCTTTTTTTTTTTTTGGTTTTTATTTGTTTTGTTGTTGTTGCTTTTTTTTTTTTTTTTTTTTTTGTCTGTTTCTTTTGTTTTTTAATTTAATATTGCATTATTGCACACATGAATATTATTAACCAGCAAGCCACAGCCCCAACTTGGAAGAAATCTATTGAGGTACCATTATTTTCCATTCTTACTGCAAGAAGGTGATACCAGACTTTAATATTATATTTTAAACATAAAATCCATTCTGAGAGGTATTTTACACAAACCCATTCGTAAGAAGAAAAGAACTGAATTATTTCATAGATTTTTATGGCTATAGGAGGGATTCCTCTACATTTTAGATTTTACATCCCGTTTGAAAATAATACACGTATTTCATTCAATTTTTACAAATACTTAATACAATGTTAATATGAATGCTACCAGTCATAAAGCAAAATTTTGATATGTGGCTAGGTCGCACCTGTTGAACCAACAGTAATGTTTTATTTCTGGTAAGGGTATGCCCTTTTTCAAACATATTTATGAATTTTTATTATGCTTTTTATATGATTCGATCTTGATCTCGACGCCTTATACATGCGTCTACAGGTCGAAAACAAAGTTTTGTCACTGTTGATGTCGACATCGTTCGTCACTGTTCCGGTCTGCAGTATACCTCTACAAATGCCTTGGAGAATCTGCGTTTAGACTGGACTGTCTAATTTTTTTTAAGTAATTGGCGTCATTATAGGGCATTATGCTAATCACAGTAGTAAGCCAATTCGAGATTAATTTTAGACTTAGGGCCTTTAATTTTCAAAATCCCGTGGAAATCCGGGTTAGAATAGATCCTCAGTACCCCTTGCTTGTCGTAAGAGGCGACTTTAATGGGGCGGTCCTTCGGATGAGACCGCAAAAACCGAGGCTCCGTGTCAAGCAGATGTGGTAATTTAAAGATCCCTCCCTGCTCAACGGCCATAAGCGCCGAGCATAGGCCTAAACTTTTCAGCCTTTCACTTGCAATAGTGACGTCTCCTTATGAGTGAAAAATTCTTGAACGAGACGTTAAACAATGGACAATCAATCAACAATCAATTTTAACTTTAAAGGGCATGTATATTTTACTATAACAGTGTGCGACAATTCCACATGATTTTTATTAGATTAATATTTGCACGAAAATTTTGTATATCATGAAATCCCTAAATAGAGAAAAAAATTGTCATTGTATTTTATTATACGACTACAGAAACGCTTTAGAAAATAAGTAAATAAATAAATAAATAAAGCCCCGCTAATTTGGCTCAAAATCTTTGAAGGTTCTAAGTTATGTGATTCATATCGTAATTTTGAAAGAAAGAAGAAAAATCCTTCTTTATTACAACAATAATTTTTCTGTTTTCTAACCAACTGATTTCATGGTGTTTATTACTTGGTCTCTGTTTCTACAGAACACGAATTCATGAGCCGGAAATGAATTATCTCTAAAATATCCATGCTAATTCCAGAACTTTATGAGCACAAATACAACACGTTAAGTCATAACGATATCGAAGTTGATTATTTATTGATAAGGAGCAATATGACAATGATATGCAGATATTTTACAGTACATTTCAAGTAAGTTAATAGGTGGCAGTTTCGTGGGGCAACGGAGATAATGAAAATGTCAAGTGATTTGACGTGAAAGACATGTCATATATGCGTCTCTAGTCGATGTGAATGAAAGGAAATTACGTTAAAAATGAGTAGAATCACATAAGTTTTCATAAGATTTAATTACGATAATCATACTATTTATTTTTAAAGGGCATAGTTTAAAACATTTTTAAAATTAGATATAATATAACATTCATCTTTTTATTTATTTGAATTTAGGGTATGAGGAGTAAACTAAACCAGGGAGGTCAAACCTTAGAGCAGTTTACAACAGAGATATGTGATGCTTTTCTTTCAAAGGTAATATATCAACCGTAGTTTGTGGTGCTTTTCGTTCATAGGCGCGCCGTGGGAATCCGGGTTTGAAAGATCTTCAGTACCCCTTACTTGTCGTGAAAGGCGACTAAATGGGGCGGTCCTTCGGATGAGGCCGCAAAAAGCCGAGACCCCGTGTCACAGCAAGTGTAGCACGATAAAGACCCATCCCTGCCCAAAGGCCATAAGCGCTGAGCAAAGGTCTAAATTTTACAGCTCTTCACCGGCAATGGTGATGTTTTGATATGAGTAAAAGACTCTCCAGAGGGACGTTAAACAATATACAATTAATCATTCATTCTTTCAAAGGCAATGTATCAACCACAGTTTGTGGTGCCTTTCTGTCAAAAGTAATATACCAGCCATAGTTTTTGGAAGATTGTGTTTAAAGTTGAAAGTATGGAAATCCAGGTGTATATTATCATATGTATTGCAATTACTCACACATCAACAGAGGACACTATTCCTCCTGGGCACCTGATCACACCTTTGGTGTTTCTAGGTCTTTGTTTGTTCTGCTCTCAATTTTGTGTTCTTTATAGGGTTTATGAGATTTATCACTGCTTGTTATTTTAATTTTTTATTGATATTTTCCGAAAAATGTCCATTTGTACAATATTATGTAGTCTGTAGTTCACAGGAGATTAACCAGTGAGCTAACGACCCCGTCATGGTAACATCCCTCGATTTAGGGCACAACTGTTTCTGCACATAATTCAAATGTTCTCCGCATTTTTATTTTTATATTTTTTATTTATTTTTTTTTTTTTTGCTGCTTCAAGCATTTAATGTATACTGACACGCAAAAGAAACGGAACATTCATTATTTTGGTAATATTTTTGTTATTTCAATCAAATATACTATTTTGATTTTTAAAGTAATACAAGATACACATATATTCTATTGGATGAGACAGTGAATTTAGACTTAGCCATCATCACATTGGCAGAAAATGTCAAGGCAGGAGAGGTGGTAGTTATTGAAAATCTCCACCATGCATTTATTTTAACGTTCATATCACCACCGGCACGTGATGGAGAGAGGAACGAAGCGTAATCAACCGTGGGTTTCCAAAAATGCCATCTCAACGGTAAAGCGTGAATTTAGACTCGTCAGAGAAGAGTACGTTTTTGTACGGGAAACAGATTTGGACGATGTCGTCACAACCATTGGAGTCTGACGTCACGTCGATGACGATTAAGGGACATTAACATAGAAACGGAGACGCCTCAACTTATTCTCTGGTGTCTCATTTGCAGTGTGTGTGTGTGTGTGTGTGTGTGTGTGTGTGTGTGTGTGTGTGTGTGCAGTTCTAAAACGGTTGCGCAAGTGCTACAACTTCATAAAACGATTCATAAATGTACCAGACAGTCTAAGGCGTTTTTAGAGACTAGAAATATTACTTTTGAGGATATTTAGACATTAAGAGCTGCCACACACACACACACACACACACACACACACACACACATATATATATATATATAATTTTGTAGCAATTGAGGACAGAGAACCGAAAACTAACTACAGCGCAGAGAAGATGAATAAATATAGTTATCGACTTAGTTTTTATTGACTGGAAACCTAACAACGCTACATACATGTACAAAGGCACACTTCATTAAAACTGAATTTTCAATACGAGTTTGAGATTTAATAAATGTTTGGACACTGTCATAGTCAGGAATTATGGTAAGGAATTCCTTGATAATAAAAGCCTGACGCAGCGACGTAGAATTTGCGGAGGTGCTGCACCAGCAAGTCGGGCGCAGAAAAAAGTTATGCAAGGATTCTAGAATGCGCTGTCTCTGACTCAATCTTTTTTTCCTCTGAAAACCTACAGTTTTGCATCTGCATTGTAGTAGTAGATATAAAATTATTTGTAATATGTCAGAAAATCACAGTGTGGTATAAGTTAATTAAGATCCTACTTCTGTATGAGGACAAATCAGTTCCCAGCACATATTTAGAACATACGCGACGTTTTTTGACATTTTCTCAAAATTTCATTTTTTTATCTCCTCGATATGAAGTGTGCTTGTATAATAGGTTTAGGTTTTGTAATGTAATAGTATTAGCAAATCTTCTACATTGGCCTGGTTAACTAAGTGGTTAGATCACCTGATTTATAATGTAAGGGTCCCGGGTTCGATACTCCATCCTTCCAAAGATTTCCCTCTCCTTTACAACGGTTATACAATACAGCTGAATTTATATTTTTATTTGCAACAACCAGGAACTGTCAGAATATGCTAACTCTAAAACAGACATGATAACATACCCCAATTTTTTTATGAAAAAAATTATGTATTATTGAGAAACGTCGCCTATGTCCTTAAGCAGCGCAGGATACCTCACGTGACGTGTCCTGTCAAACAACTGCACTGATTATCAATAGTTTTAGATTTCAGAAAATATAAAACAACAGATGACAGCACCATTTAACATATCAAAATTTAAATTAATGAATAATCACAGATAGTGTTAACTAAACTTTACCTCTAATATGGTAAGAATGACTAAAGACTATGGGCTGGTATCTTCCGTGAAGTTTATATCTTCATTGCAGGAGACATACATCTCACAGCACATGAAATTCTATAAATGTTAATAAAGTGATGGTTGTTGGTTTTTTTGTTTTTTTTATTTATTTGTTTATTTTTTGGCAATCCTTTTTCTTCAGTGGTCAGCCATCAGTAGGTTGTCATAGTCCTGATTACTCTGAACAGTACTTTTTTTAAATTACAAAATCCTGTTATGAATATAATTCTTGATACGTACATGTATGATAAATCACACAACCATCGTGTTTTATGTGTCATACTTTTTAACATTGAATTTTTCAAATGTTACTATGATTTTTATTTATTTCACTTTTAGGTATTCAAATATATATTTGATATTTACTCTACTCTGAAGAAATGACACAGTGTCACTATAATTAACTAATTTCGTAAGACACGGTAGATATTAGAAAGATTCAATATTATTATCTATGCACTGAGTGTGACTATGATATCTGTTTTGGCATGGAAACCTCTACCATTAAATCGATCTATTAAAGTCCCTTAATATTTCTTGATGATATATATATCAACTTGGCCCACAATCTGTACCCCAAATAGGCCCGCAAATAAATTGTTTTTGAATTTTTTTTGCTGTTCCCATTTCAATTTATGACATTTCTTTCTTTGCCAGGTGAAGAGACTGAGGTAATGCAGACTGAAACATAATCCACACAGTTTACGTTAGTTTATTGCCATTACGTATGTACAACAGCACCCTATTTGTCATTTTACGACAAATGCAGACAAAGTTCCTCCGAAGACCACCTGTCAATGCAACACAAGAACGGAGATATATTCTTCTCGCCTACGTAACTGATCATGTGACATGTTTAGTTCAAGACAGAAACAGACTGTCAAACATATGGTGATATCTTAAATAATTATGATTTAAATTCCCGGGAGTATCTCCAATCATAATCACCAAATACGAAATTTACGTTATAAATTATTGATGTCATCTTTTTTCTCTCTATTGATATCTGTCATTCTCACATCCTTCCCAGTACAAAGTGTTTGTGCTTTCACAAAGAAATTCAAGATATGGTGGTCTGTGCATTCGAGGTGGATATGGCTCTTTGATGCTATACATTGACAGTAGGGCTTCGGGAATGCTTTCGTAAGTCATATCTGGAGAGGATGTTTCTGCTCTAATAACTCCAGAACAGGGGCGATATTTGGGGTTGGATCGCGATCTAGAGGTAGCACATCGTGGTTTACAAATCTCCCCTAATGAGTCAAATACTGAAATGTGCGTTTCTGATCTTCCAAACTTCGGGTTCTTTATCGCTACAAAACCTGTATACTCCGATAATGGCAAACGTTCGTCAACAACCACGTAGTCTATGTATGAGCCTTCATAAGATAAACCGTCCGACTTCAGGTAAATTTTGGAGGCACCCGAGCCGCTTATTGACGAATGTGTTCTCTGCGGTAGCGCTTGAGTGTTCAGTCTTCTTTGAAATTGTCTAGATTGTTTTGGGTCATAAATATCATACATAGAATTAGCACCTTTTTGATACCCATATATTTCATACGTACGATTGGGTGATCTTACCACTTTAACAGATACTGGCACGTAATGCCATTTGGAGGAATCTGAAACGCCATCAATTTCAAATGAATTTTGTATTGGATATGCCATTTGGTGTATCCAGGAAGTGCATTCATTTTCCAGTGGCGAAGGCAAGCTGTTTTGTACACTACGTTTGTGTCTTTTTATGCTAAACGAATTCTGTTGTTGTTGTCGCCAGCTGAAGAAATTTCCACCTGAAGCTTGATTACCAGGGATGTTCATATTGGATATGATGGACGGAGCCTGTGGTTTTGGTGGCTGGGGTGCTATGGTTGATGGTTTGGGAGGTGGTGTGTATGGATTTGGTTGTGGTCCAATTCCAACGCTTCCATGTTTAGCTGGTGCCGGGTTGACAACTACAGGTGATTGTTGAGTAACGGTTTGTGAGTTCAGGTTTTGAACTACTTCCAGGCCAGATTGTGGTGGACTGGGACCTTTGGGTTCAAGTGGATTTACATTACTTGCTGGATCTAAAACTGGCAGCTCCAGTCCACCAACACTGCCGATCACGGGTAATTCCATTTCGCCAACATTACCTGTGCTATGGGTTGACTTTTGTTCAAAGGGATTAAACGGCGAATGAACGCCAGAGTACAAATTTCCTTGTGGAGATTTCGGCTGTACCGGAAGGGAATGAACCATATGATTTCCAAAATGAGACACACCAGTTCCACTTTGTACTGGACTAGGAACATTGGGATTATTCTGTGTTTGGGCAAGTCCCATTTTTTCAGGAACAGGGTCTGTTTTTGGTAACTGGATTAATGTGTTGCTGCCTGTTCGAAAATGTGAGGCAACACCGGCTCCAACTTGAGGATCTGTACTTGGACTTCCAACAGATGGCCGAGGAACAGGAACTGGTGGTTCTACATTTGCTTGACCTGAATTCCAGGGATTATGGTGAATATTTGCTGAAAGTGGATCTGGTACCCCAACTAATCCAGTACTACTAGCATTTCTCGGATCCTGGAACTGCTGTCCGGGAAGTTGTTGGTCTAGTGCTGCAGATGCCATACGCACCTCGGGAGACACATCAAAAACATAGTTAGTTCTTGTAGGTTGGCATCCCCATCGTCCTCCATTGTTCCTGCATCTTAAATACCGTGACCCACAGTCTTGATTTTGTGCTGAACAAGTTGGAATATCGGCATAATAGAAATACTGATTTGTCCAGATGTCGTTCAGTCCGTCGATGTTTCTGAAAAAAGTGAAATTGGCCATTGGAGCCTGTGAATCGTGAATACCCGTGCAAGGTGGGTAGTCGGTAGCAGGGTTAAATCCTCTACGTCTGAAGCTTTCTCTAGCCTTTTCAAATAAGTAGTCTATAAATGCATGGTAGAAAAAGAAAATCGGGTCGTATGCTGCTCGATTCAATCGATTAAATGTTCCTCCTACAAACGCATGGGGTTCAACATGTAATGTTTCTAATGTATTTCTTAGATTCAGATTATTTGGGTGTTGAAATAGGTCATGATAATGATTATTTCCTTCTATCACTCGTTCAATGTCGTCATCACTTATAAGGGACCCAAAGTTGTTCATATTACGAGTTAATCTTCTACCAGATCCATCAGTCCAGTTGGCAAATGGTCCTTGCTCTACAAAATTAAAAGCATTTCCGAAGAACTCGGGAGACCATAATGTTGATAGGACAGGGTCATTAAGTTTTTCATCCAGATTGGTCGCCCAGTAAGGAATGGTTATTGTACGACTACAGTATCGCCTCATCGCCAACTCTAATCTGAAATCAACAAGTCCTATGAATTAATCCAAAAAACGAATAAAACAGTATCAGTGTCTTTACCAGACCTTTGAGACAGAGAGGGGTATGTTAAAAAGCGAACATGGAGGTATAGCCTTTTAAGTAAATTAATGTTATTTAGGAAATAAAATTCATTTTTGAAAATACATAAAGGTATGAACTGTGACGCTTCAGGCAAGTATACTTCATAAAGCGCGTATTAAATGCAAAACTTAAAATATAAGAACATTTTACCAACTAACAAAATTTACTAATGAAAAATAGTTTTCATGTTGCAATTGTTTGATTTATTGTCACCTGGTAAGTTCAAACTGTACAAAATGAAATATTGTCATATCTAATTAAATTATTTCATTTGTTCCAATTTATACTTTTCAACTTCACTTTCAAGTTTTTCTTAATTATTCTAGAGTTTTAGTTATGTGACCCCATCTTGTGTTTACGTCACAGGCAATTTTATATCGCTTGGGTTCGAATGTACTATTAACAGAGTTCTCTTTCACAGTAAATTGAAACTCGAGCGGTATGATTTTTTTGCCTGTGGTCTATGTTTGATCTTGGTCGGACACTGTAGAAATGTTCAGATTACTTTTTTGTGTATTCAATTTTTTTTAATTGTTAATGTAGATTCAGTATGATATATACATGCACTTTAAAAACAGTTAATGTATAAACTTTAAAAATTTGACTTGCCCTGATGCTTTTCAAGTCTGATCAGAGTCTATATTTCGATGTGCTAGATAACCATGAGAAGTGCAATGGTTAGATGTGAGGTCCGCTTGCATACTCGCCACGCAAACCTTGTGAGCGGTTCAATAGATTAATTATACAGAACTTAGAGATGTTACACTTTAATTAATATTTAACTGCGTACCTAAGGAGGTAAATTCTATGAAACCCCAGGAAGCCACAACCGAAATGAGCAGCAGGAATACTGGCCCCTTGATGAATGCTAGCAATAGCATCGTATACGTTAGGTCGTATTGCCTGAAAAAGAGATAAAAATCTGTTTCAATCTTAACATTTCATACGATATATGTTAAGCAATCAGCAGGACTCTGGTACTGGTATATTCAAACTTGAATCGACAGAAGAAATTATACGAGATATTTGAGAATTTCGCACTATATTTAATACGATGGAAACTCAAAAGTTTGGTCCTTATTTTGTTTTCACTAACCGTTGTATCTTTTAGTGTTTGGAAGCAATCGAAAAGTTCCCGTTTTTCTCCTTCACTCAGCATTCTGATTTCCTTTCGTTCTCCGCGATACCAACCTGCCTGTCTCTTTTTTCTGCCTTGACTAGCCACATTGTAGATTTCTCTGTCTAGACTTTCGATCCATTTGGTAGTAGATTCCGGAATATTATTGTGCGGTCGATTTTTTTCAGATAACCAAAGATACTGTTTAAGACCTAGGTCCTGTAATGCATGTTGTGTTTTGGTGTTTCCTTTCGCTTTGAATTGCTTTCCAAGGTTTGTGTATTGCTTGCACAGATCTCTGGGCATGCGCATCTTTTCTATCTTTGCAAGTGCCAAAGCACTGAGGGTCAGTAGTATTCCTATTGTAATCCGCATCTGAAAATGTTATAAATTATTTTTCTATGAAATGACTTTCTTTGTAAATGAAAGAAATCCTTGATGACATAAGGAATGAAATTAATTTATTCATTCCAAGGATCATAATTTTAAGCACGAACTTATATTCATATTATCTTTTTAAGAAAATTCACGATAATAATGAGACGCCGTATATATCTGTCAAACAAATCAATCACGTTGACGATATCAGGTAATCTCGTGTCTTAATTAGTCAAAAGTAGAAGTTTCTTATTTTGACGTATGCATAACTTTAATGACCTGACGCAGGGACCCATCTGCCCGGCACTTGTTATTTCAATGCACATAATTAATTTTAAGTTGTGCCCGTGTAGTGTTAAAAAAGCTGAAATTTATGTACTTTATTTACATTGTTTTCACATTTTAGAATACGTCTATTATAAATAGATTAGATATTTTATTCAATTATTACTAACATATAATACGTGTATGTATATTATTCATTTTACTATATGCCGGTGTGTAATGTATATTTCACGTAAATGTTAAGATAAAATTGATTTTTAATTGAATGCCTTATTAAAATGTTTTGGAATTTTAAAAAAAATGAAGTAACAAGATTATCGTTAAAAGTGATCCAAATGCCTATTCATTAATGATTAAAATGAATTTTTAGTTGAAGTATTTGAGAAAGAAAAGATCGAAAAGTGGGGAAAAAAACGAGTCCTTACCTTTCCTTGGCTTCCCTGATCTAAAATAAATACAGAGTGGAAATCACGACCAGATTACACGACGCGTAATATGAATTTATAATTAAGAAGTATAAATCATTAATAAAACGTAATATCCACGCTTGTCAACAATTTATTCACTTTTTAAAACCACATTTTCTTCATTCTGCCTTATATTTTAGTAACACTTAAGTTTGGATATGTATGTAATGGAAGATGATGTGAAAGACAGCATTGAATTGTTCAGAGTAATGGAACAATTACGTTGTGTTTTGTACGATCGATTCATCTTTTTGAATGGGGGGGGGGGGGGATAAACCACTTTTTCCTGATTTTAATAATTAGATTATACATTGTACGTTTACTGTGCATGTATTTCTAAATGTTTGCAGCAAACAAATGATTAGTGTACCTTTTCTTACCGCAATGAAATTAAACATAAATTTAATCTAACACTGATTAGTGATTTCCTTATATTTTTTCTAGTAAATTATTGAAATCAATTTGGATTTCTAAATAAAAATGGGAATTTTTTTCCATTTGTAAGTAAAAGTACGGATTAGAATTTGTAAATCAATAATTAAGGACAAATATGAATTGGATGCTTATTTGTCGATGCATGAATATGTATTTATAGCTCCAATATTTATTTGATAACAATGTTGTTGAATATATTCAAACATGTTCAAATTTGAGAATATTTTTGAGATCGTGTCGTACAGTAAGAATCTGTTATGGAGTAAACTGATTTGGGTTTGCTTTAAACGACTGGTTCAATTTTGGATGGGGACTGTTTTGCCTTTAAAAAAAACCCGAGGTGGACGAATTACTTTTAGTGCGAATCATGTGATTTTTACATGGCATGCAAAAGGAAGAGAAGTATACGGAAAGTTGACAGGAAGCAAATATTACGATACATCATCGTTTAGTTTGGTCATGATACGATGGAATATTCGAATTTGTTTTCAAGATCTTGTCGTGTTTATGTGTAATTCGTTTCCGTGCTTTATTTTCATATATTGTATATACTGTCATCAATCTTGGTTTTAAGTTTCATTTTGTTAGATGAAAGGTCATTGTTGTGCATTAAGGTTTACGATTCTTCAGTATGTTGCAAATATGTGACACTGGTTCGTTTTCCTTTGTTGTAGTGAACAAAGTACTCGTAAAATAAATATCAGAATTAGATATAATATCATGCAGTGAATAAAATTTGGAGTGTTTGAGAATGTTTATAAAACCTTCAGAAATAAAATGCATATAAAAATGTATGTGACACAACACACCTGACATCCCTCGAGTAAACAGCTACATGCATGTATTTCCCCGTTATAATCAAGGTTTCAACCGTCCAGGTTTGAAACCATTATGAGAACACTGTTAAGTTTATTGGCGAATTTACTGTAATTGTATATCTTCCGATTCTCAACAGATATACTGCTTATTGGGTCCTTTCTGTGTGTTTGCTTGATCACGAGTTTAATCCTAACGATAAGATTAGGGATCTCGCCTACAAATGCTGGCCCAAAGTCTAAAGCTAAAACCAGCAGGCAGGGCTTTTGCACGGTGACTGTATGATTTGACTTGTGATCTATCCAAGTCGCACTACTAATGTTGGATTAGTGAGGAGATGGAGGAAGACGTTTCTACTTCAGTTTATAATCTTTCATTTTTCAATGACATTACATTTTACGCATTGAATAACTGGCCAAATGACTATGACGTTGAACTGTTCTCAGGTAGAGCAGGAAATTCATATTTAGCAAGAAATTCATATTTAGGCTGTAGGGTAGGGTTTTGTACCAAATGGGCATTCATGCAGTGACAGTATGGTAAGGGAAGGGATTGGAAATTTTCAAAGACATTACCTTCTCAGGATTTGTACGAGTTGGTTTTGAAATCTGGCGGGTACTACTTCACACCGATCACATGACACTCGTTCAGTCCTCAATACAAAAACCTCCATATCAAAAAAAGGTCAAGCAGCTGGTCTTGCAGAGTTTTATATGCAAAATTTTGTTTCAGAGGGAGCACATTATTAGTTTACATAATATCACAGCAGATGTCAATCGAGATAGCAGTGGTATCGTTTCAGGTCATTGTTTTGTCAATAATTAGATAATCATGTGACGAGATTCCAACTTGTATGAGTTTATTTGTCTGATCCCAGGATTTACCATCATATTCATGACATTCAAAGCAATAATTGATAGCATTCTGCCAAAAACACCTTTTAAGACGCACGAAGTTGTATTTTGCAATTATATTCTCATCTTTCATAATGTCTCCCATTTGAAGGAATATTAATATTTTTGGTCATCTGATTTTACATTAAATTTGGATCCGTATATCCATTAGCGTGGAACAATATGATTTCTGAATGATGTATCTGGTGCCATTTTCTTCTAAACATCGTATCTTCCCACGTAGAATCTCCATGATGTAAGTATGGGCTTTATAGTTTTCATGTTGAAAGATACCAGGAGTTTAAAGATATCTTTCAGAAAACTTATGATATGAGGATTAGCAATGGTATTTCACTTGAAGAATTTTAAATTTCTACAGAGGTTTCATTCTGTCCATACATATCACATAATTTGGATTTTATCCATTATGTTGATTTAAATTTGGGCCCTCACCAGCTACCCAAACGGTTTTTTATGTTAGCTATTCCTTAATACCTTTTAAACATAATTAGAAAAGTTTTAGTAAAAGCATTAAAAAACTTTCATTGGCAAAATATAATCCTTAGGACAGATAATGCAGATGTGAGCTAGATGAAAAGTAGTACAGAGTAGACTTATAATCTGCAAGTTACCCATAGCCCTGACTATCAACACAAAATGCTGACGCTCTTAGTCGAAATCCCTGTCGGTCATGTCAACGACAAGAGGAAAACAGCTGTCTGCATGATGATTTGATTGAGGAACGGGCATCTTATGATGATCTGAAGTCTAAAAATGAAAAGGACTATGCGTGTGACCCACTTGAATATCTGGTAAGAGCTATTACCAGACAGCAAACTCCCAAGTGGCTGATGGATTTAAAGAAAACAAAGTAACACTACTTGGCTGGACTCTGGATGAACTTAGATTACATCAACTAGAAGATCCTGAAATGTGCATTTTGCTTTCAAATGTGGAAGCAGGGAAGGTCGCCCAGATTGGGAAGGTGTCATAAGGCAACATTCATTTAAAGGCACTTTGAGATAGAAGTCTTGGAAGAGTATTGTATAGAACTTGGAAGAAAGGGGTGTCGGTGAACAGTACATTTGGGTGATTGTACCTGTGACAAAAAGGCAAGACTAACTGCATTTTCTGGGCACCTAGGTGTAGACAAGACATTTGAAAGATTAAAGAATGAATTTTACTGGCCTGGAATGAAGGAACATTTCAAAATCTATTGTTAAACCTGTCATAAATGTTCAGCACGAAAATCAAGTAAAAATACCGCAACTCCACTTGGAAATTACATAGTTGGAGAGCCTTTTCAACGAATAGAAATGTATATGTTTGGACCATTGCCCCTCATAAACTCTGGAAATAAATACATGTTTACTATGTGTGGCTATTTTTTTAAATGGACCGAAGCTATTTTTTGGAAGGCTAATAAGCAAGTATCATATCCAAATCCTTTGTAGACAATTTTGTAAGCCGCTCTGTCCTCTTCAGATTCACTTATACAGAGGGAGTAACTTTGAATCCGAAATATTTCAAAGCATTTGTAAACTTGAACATTGACAAAACTAGGCCCATTGCGCTACGTCCTTGGTCAAATGGAAATGTTGAAGGGTTTCACCGAACTCTTGCACCCCATGTTAACTATGTACTGTGAAAAAGGTGGGATGAATATTTACAACAAGTCATGATGGTCTGTAGATCCTAGAGTTCGTGCCAGCACAGACCAAACATCCAATAAGATGACACTGATCAAGGAAACAATTATGCTCTTATAAACAGTCGTTGGACAACCAGATGATGGGAATTGTTGGGAAGATGAAGAAGATTATGTACAGAGCGTTAAGACAACTACAAATGTAAGCTGAAGCTAGTACATAAAGCTGCAAGGAAGTGTTTAAAAGAGAGATTTCGTTACTAGAAAATATATGATCTAAAAGCCAAGAAGAGGAAATTACAAGTTGGTCAACCTGTATGGATTTACGAACCAGTCAGAACCAACGGGGTCTGCAGTAAAGTTATTTCACCTTGGAAGGGTCCTTTTGTGGTTACCAAGTGTATCGTTGCCGTTGCATACAATTTCAAAAGAAGTCGGTCTCAAACTCCTAAGGTGTACCATATTGATCGTCTGACCAAGTATCATGACAGGAATGTACCAGGATTAATTCGGCAGTTTGGTAGACAGCAGGCATTTGTGACAACAGATGAGTGTAATTAGTGATGGTAATACAAGTTGTATAAGTTGAGGTCTAGCCGAAGAAAAATGTTTAAAAGAAAATAAAGTCCATTAGCTTGATGATGTTGATGCTACATGGTTCAGAAGACTAGAATGATCACCAAGGATTTTTCAATGAAGTGTTTTTATTTCCTTTTTATGTTACATAGAATTGCCAATGTTTTTATAGATTCATATCGATATGAGTTCCATAGTTGGCATTTGTCTATAGAGACAAAGTGATGGGACATTGGTCATGTTTTTTTTTATTTGAGGAGTTATCTACTGAACTGCTGTACCATTGCCACTTGCCATGTCCATATGGTATCGATCTCATGTTTGAATTAAAACCATAGCTTCCCATACTTTACACCTTTTCCCCAGATGTGTACATAAGACTGAGAGATTGACATGGCAGAAAAGAGTTACTGATTGTCAATTGTAATACATAAAGATACCATCTATCCCATGTCTTATGATGCCTATCACCACATTCCTTTAGGATGGCATCCATAGCAAAGATTACTTACTGGAAATGCAACGAGATGTTTACTTCCTTATGGAGCAGGAAAAATCATAATATGTCAAGCTGTGATCACAACTGTTTGCGGGTGATATATTCATTCTGTCCGGATGAAAAGTTATTCACTGCAGAACGTAAGGAGCATGCCACCTCCAAACATTATGACATTGTTCAAAGATCGGGGGAAACTTCCTTCGCGGAAAACAAAGGTTTCTGACTCTCTGTTCTTTCCAAGGATTACTAGAGGCTTGTCACTCCTACCACCTGCACCAGTCTGCAAGCAGCTAAGGCGAGGGAATGGTTTTTGAGAGAAAAGATCAGTAAAGCAATACATGAAAAATGGGAAATCACTTGGAAAGAAGAAAATGAAAGGGAGTCTGAAAATGACGAAAATGAAAATGATTACAGCAGACAGCCACAACTGAAAAAAGGAAACATTACCTTCTAGAGGAGCCTTAAGAAGAGAATGACAGCATGGTTCTCTGTACTGTTAACCATGACAGGGAATTGAAAGCCATTATTTATTTGGAAGATCATACACTGTGGTATCAGGTGACGCTAAGACGTTGATGCCATTGGAGTCCATGAGAGGGACATTTTAAGTATTCAGAGGGGAATTCAACCTCTGTTTGAAAGAATGATTGATCATGATGAGAATTGCAGAGAAGTACTTGCGAAGGGAAACGGAGATGATGAAAGAGACCAATTAGTGAAGCGACACAGGGGGAAGAACGCATGAAGAGCAAGAAGGAGCAATCCATCAAAAGGTAAGAAAAGACACTGGTGTAAGAAGCAAGGAACAGAAAGAAGAAGCAGTGGAGAAAGACATCCTGACCAGTGGTGACAATGCATAAAAGAATCCCTTGAATCAAGAGCCGATATTCAAAGAAAATGAACAACAAAACCAGAGGATAGCTATACATGAAACGAGTAGAGAACCAGAGAACGTAACACCACAGGAGCAAACTCAAGAGCAGGTAATCTATCAGAATTCATAGACCAGCTTCCCGCAGTTATCTCCCTTTTTATCCTAGCAGCTGAATCCATCGTTATGGAAACATTGGGATCTAGTGAAAGCAGAGAAAAGAGCATCGCCCTTAAATGCCAGCGATGTGGAGTAATGCCCCTTCTACCACCAGTCAAAATAGAGTGGACAGGAGTTCAACCCAATCCTGGATGACCAGTACTTCTTACTTGACCATCGGAGAAGTGGGAAAAATTTACGCCAGAACAGAAGCTTTACGCATGGGATTATTCAACGGACAAAAAACTACCCCCTCTCCTGTTACGATTTCTTGACTCTTTTACGCACTGTCATGCCCATTCGTCCAAAAGAAAACACTTGTGAAGTTAATATGAGACTTTGTAATTATAAAGCCCTTCAGGAAATAGTGATTCATATTGAAATAGCACTTTTTGAGTGTGCTAGATTGTGGTTGATGTGAAGACATCATGCATATCATTGATGATCACAATGTGCGACTGAGATTACTCAGGTCATAAGAGACATTATCGACGTGGACGTTTCTTTTTATTCCGGAGAATTACGTATATATTAAGGTGGGAAGAGTGTAATAGACAGACCTTTCTTTAACTTTTCTTGTGTTTGTTTGGAAAGGGGGTGGCCTTTAGATACATATCCCATGCATTATGCTTGCAGAATCCGATTTGAAGAAAAAAATCTACATTTACTGTATATTTTATAAAGTTATGTCATTGTTGAATTGTCATGGTTTATTATTGTTCTTGGACTGTGTTGGTTCAGATATTGTTTTATTTTCATTGTTTAAATAAACACGAGGTCCAGCAGTATTATGTTTTCCATATGTTTTCTGTGAATGGAATGCATCCTACAGTTAACAATCAATGACTTCATTAGTATGCTGACCTATGTGAAATGTTCCATAGACTGCTTGATCTATCCCCGTTTAATTTAAACATCCTACACATGTTTATTTGAGGTACACACACGTAAACTGCATGGAGGCTGCCATTGTATCATCAACAGTAAAGTTGGCGCATTAATTTAAAATTATGAAATTTACCTTATAGCTACCAAGTGTTATTGTTTAATTTATTGATAAGAGGTAGTTATGATTCAGTCTTTTATTGTTGTTATCGCAACAGTCCCGTGTTATTGTTAGTTAAATTAGAGGTATTTGTTTATGCCCAAGAATATATTTTTTCCTTATTGGTAGTAAGGTCACAAAATATAGTGCAGTGAATTCAGCATGAATATGAATAAATCAATAAGGCAAGTTATTCAGTTATATTTATTGAATTGATATTACATTGTATACCATTTTTGTGGCAAGTTGACATTTTTATTGCATAAGTGGTGATCGGATTTTCCTGTCGGGGAAAATCGAGTAATTTGATTGGCTAATTCCTAGCTGCTGAGACTATACTCTGCAAAAAAAGAAACGCATAGCCCTTTTGAAATTTTAAAAATGCAAATTATGTATTTTACCAGGTAAACTGAAATGGTCAATTGAGTAATTGATTTTTTACAGGTAAGTATGAAACTTTAAAGGTCTGTTCATTTGATTTGGCTCTCTGCCAAATTAGCTCGGCGACTCTCTAAAATTGCACATCACCTCTATCGCCATGGAATTTGGCTTACGTTTTTCACGAGAACTTTGTGCTTAATTCAACCACTATATTAAAGCGTATAAAAGGACGAAGTTTGAAGCTTGAATTCATCATAACGTTAAAATGCTGCCATGCCAAGGTTGGACCCTGCTACTCGAAATATCGTCATTGGCCGTCTCCAGGCCGGAGTATCCCAAAGTGATATTGCACGAACTGAAAACGTAAATCAGAGCACAATTTCTCGGCTGTGGAACAGATTCCAGCAGACTGGCTCTACTAATGACCGACCGAGGAGTGGGCGACCTCGCATTACGACTCCTGGACAAGATCGCTACATCCGGGTCTTTCATCTACGGAATCGAACCGTTGCTGCATTAGCTACTGCAGTCGGAATACCTGGATTGAGAAGAATCAGCTCGCAGACAGTCCGCAACCGACTTCGACAATATGGCATTAGACCCAGAAGACCGTATTTTGGAGCAGTTTTGACACCGTTACACAGACGAGAAAGAGTCCGATGGTGCAACAGATTGAGGGGCTGGACATTCCGCAACTGGCGTAGAATCTGGTTCAGCGATGAGTCCCGTTTTCTGCTACAGAAACGTGATGGAAGAATCCGTGTATACCGGCGCAGGAATGAACGTTTCTCTTCCTCGTGTGTCCAAGAAGTGGATAGCTTCGGTGGAGGTAGCGTCATAATGTGGGCGGCGATCTCTAATGACCGTAAAACAGAACTGGTACATGTCCCGGGCAATTTAAACGGCTCAAAGTTACAGAGACGAAATTCTCCAACCTCACCTGATGCGCGTAATTGACCGACAGAGGGAGTTATTCCAACATGACAATGCTAGGCCTCACACAGCCCGCTTAACAATTGACTACCTTCAGCAGAACAACATTAATGTGCTACCATGGCCTTCCAAATCACCGGATTTGAATCCGATTGAACACTTATGGGACCAACTGGATAAACGTGTGCGCCTGCGCCAACCTCCGCCTCAGACCCTCGATCAGCTCCGTCAAATGTTACAATAGGAATGGCGAACAATTCCACGCAATAACGTAAGAACATTGATTGACTCTATGCCAAGGAGATGCAGAACTGTGTTGGCAGCTCGAGGTGGTCATACACGGTACTAACTTAAACGTGACAGGAAGTGTTCTTAACTGTAATGATCTGACTTTTTTTTCACCAATATCTAAGGTTTGGACTGTAATTTTTTTCAATTGAAACAATTCTAGTGAATATCTACATTTTTTATTGTAAAATCATAATCCAAAATACATCTACTAAATCTTAAAAAATCCATTATGCGTTTCTTTTTTTGCAGAGTATATATAAGAAAAAGAAGCTCAGTTTAGATCAGATAGCTTTCACAAGCACATCAATTTCAAGACGAACAAAAGAAAGAAACTTAGGTATACAATGAATCTATTGCCAAGAGATTATAATCATTATAAAGAAGCTATTTAATACCTTTTTTTAAAATATTCAATATTTGGACAAATTATAATACTTGACAACTGCAGAATCGTGACAAATAAATTCCTGAAAATTGAAAGTCTGACAATTGCGGAATTCTGACAAGTGAAAGCCTGGCAAATAAATTCCTAACAATTGAAATCCTTACAATTCAATCCCTGACAACCTGATTTTATTGAACATTATTATCCTGACAGCAAGCATCGCAGATGCTCTTTGCCAGAGTTATTTCCCTTTTATTCCCCTCTACCTCTACTCTGCTATTTTTTTTTTTTTCCCAAACCTTGAACTGTCTTCCACCACTCGTAAGACCCTATGAAAAGTTGTGATTATATACTGGTTGTGATTCCATTGTTTAATGATGGACCACAATAGTTTTGAGTATTCATATGCATTGCTTGATGTAAAGAAAATAAACATTTGATCTGTAACGAATTTGCGACTTTGAGTGATGAGGGTTATTAGAGGCCAACCTGTTACAATATACACGTAATTGGAGAGAGAGAGATAGAGAGAGAGAGAGCAATGCAGAACCATACAGACTATAATAATTTTCTTATTCTCATTTATATGTATACTTGAAACTATACAGAACTAAAAAGACAAATCAAATCTGTTCACATTTACCTATTTAGACGTATTTTGCACGTATACCTGTAACCTATTAGAAGGTCGGCCTTGGTGATTTTTTTTTTTTTTTTTTTTTTTGGTATCATGATTTGCTGTGTGCTAAATTTACACTTAGAAAGCCTTACAAATATAGATTCTGTATTAAAAAGGCGCTCATCATCTCCCAGTTTGAATATTAATACTACCATTCGACTGGGTTTGTAGTGCACGGAAAGAAAACCTCGTGATTTTGGTATGATTTATTGACAAAAACTCGTGATGCTTGTAAGATTGCCCATCTCTCTGATTTGTATTTGTATTTTCTATAAGAATTACGAGATTGAATAGTGCTATTTATCTTGGCCTTTTCATTGAGTTTTGTTAATAATCAAAAATAAATAAATAGAATAAAAGTTTCGATAAAAGGTCAACACACGTTTGTTACAATTTAGAAAAATAGAATATAAAATATTTAAATAAGATTTTTTTTCTTATATGGATTAAAGTTTTTGATAAAGATCAGCACAATATTATTTGAAAGGGAATGTATGGAAATAAAAAAAACAATTTTGCAAGCTATTTCTGTCAGCTGAAAGCCAAATGTCTTGGGGGTTATTCTATTATACAGACCCTGAAGACAGGCAGCTATTATCATATATAAACCTGGGGATAGAATACCAATAAAAAGACTATGTAAAGCGTTTGGTACATGTAAATATTCTAACTTTAGGCACTTAAATCCAAACCTGTTAGCAGAATGCGTTAGATATGGGACATATGACATTTGTTTCCTGACTCTGTCATTAGTAAATATGTCTCAGCTTCGCATCCCATCATAATTTGCATTGATATTTCAGTAGTTAATTGTTTTTTCACACGCATAATCGTGACGACCATTTTCTGTGTACAAACGGATTATGTAGACAGCATTTTAAATTTTGACATTACGCAAGGCGAGAATGACAATTTCGCTTGTTATTAATTTTCATAATACTTAATGTACATTATTACATATTTTGCTTCTGTATTGTAATAGAGAGTACCCAGGCTCAGACCTCACAGTGAGCCATAGGCCAGAAAGACTAACTCAACTGTGACGTCATATCTGCTGACATGTCCAAAGTGATATGACTGACATCAATTTCCACCCAGAGTTATCGTTTCGTACACTCGCATAATATGTGATTGGAAGGGACGATAACTCTGCAATTGATTAATAAATTATAAATAGTCAAATAATTACATGTATGAATATTATTGTTTATAAAACGGTCTTTCCTTGCTTGAAAGGTATGGATACCCGGAGCAGTCATAGAGGGAAATGTTGAAAAGTATTGAGAGCTGTGCAGCATGTTTCGGTATTCAAAGAAAAAGTGGGGAAAATATGCAAATTTTATATGTCGTGTTTCATTATCATTGTGACGTAATTTTGGAAAGGTTTTGAAAAGTTTCAGTTATAAATACCATTGATATTTTACATCAAGTTACGAAAAACTTATTTTGCGCTGAGACAATGAATTTTGATGTGAAGGCGGAGCAACAATCGTACATCAAATTCTGTGTAGAGCTCGGTACGACTCCCGTTCAGACCAGAGACTTATTAAAGCAAACGGAGTGTGGTAGAACTGTGTCGAGGGCTTTCGTTTATCGCTGGCACATACGATTTACAGATAATGTGTTAAATAAGAGTGATGGGAAAAGTGTTGGACGGCCGTCAGTTATCACGGAAAAATTAACGTCAGCAGTGTTCGAGTCGTTAAGGAACGACGCACGTCAGACTGGGAAACTGCGTTCCAGTTTGACATCCGAGTAGCAACAACGCACAGAATTTTAACTGAAAATTTAAAAATGGAGAGAATCGGTGCTCGTTGGATCCCTAAGCTGTTAACAAGCGATGAGAGAGAAAGAACAGTAAGTGCCTGCCGAGCCTTCCTTAAGCGGTTCAAAGATGAAGGTGAGCAGTTCTTAGATCGCAAATTAACCACTGACGAGACCTGGATCCATTACTATGACCCAGAGACCAAGCAACAATCATCAATGTGGACAGTAAAAGGAACTGCACCACCAAAGAAAGCGAAAGTTTGCAAATCGCCCGTTAAACACATGCGTAGCATGCTTATGGATCACAAGGGAAATCTGTTGACCCATTTTGTAACCACCAAACAGACAGTTAATTCCTCATATTACTCGAAGGTAATGTTTTTGTTAATTTTAATTAGTTCATTTAAATCACATGAAAACTATAAATCCACGTACCTTATATTTTCATAATGTGGGCTTTAAGTTTGATTTAGGCTGTTTTAGAGATGTGTTGTAATGTTTGATAGTCACAAAAACTTCAATTTGTTGGGTGCTGAGATGGGATCTCATTCAAGCTATTCGGAAGAAACGACTCGGGCTTAGCGGCCAGCTTGATTCTGTTCTCTTCAATCAAGATAATACACCAGCACACACAGCACTTGCTACACAATTGGAAATCGAGCTCCTCGGATTTCAAAAGCTTCAGCACCCACCTTACAGTCCGGACTTGGCCCCGATGGGCTTTGCTGTTTTTCCTAGGATCAGAGCCGAGTTGCGCGGCATTAAATTCCATGAATTCAGTGAAATGAAACAAGCTACTTTAAGAATTGTAAGATCCCTGGATAGCAACTGGTGCAAATATGTATATGAAAAATAGGTGGCTAGGCACGAAAAATGCATCCGTTTAAGTGGATAATATTTTGAAAAAGAGTAATTGTGACAAAACAGATAACGTTTACGTTACGTTATATTGACATTGAGACAGTTCTGTACGTTGCTCCGGGTCAATTGACATATGCAAATTCTCTTGTATAGTATGCATTCTGTAATAATGGTATGAAGCTGAAATTTAGCACATTTGTTTCTTTTGTTTTTGGTAAAATTTTAGTAAATTTCATAGATTTATCAGATTTTTAAAAGAAGTTGGGGGACATGTCTCGATAATTTCCGAACAGCCCTCGTATTGGGAAATTTGCCTGTTCTCTTGTGTTGCGCGCAAGTGAGCTCGCAATCTCAGCACAGTTTCCGATATTCAGTCAATAACATAATTAAAACAAAACAAAAAATTGAGAAAGCTTGAGTAAATCCCTGTCATTTCTATTTCCTGTATATTTTGTTTATAACAATTTTTATTCAGAATTCTTTCATGAAGACTTACCTTTCACATTTGATAAAATAATTACCATTAATCGAATTAAATCCAACAGTTACGTGTCATAATTTTGAAATTAAACTGTACCCTGCAATCGCCACTTCACAAACATATTGAATTATTGATTGTTTGTTTGTTTGTTTTACGCCCCGTCGAGAATTTCTCACTCATATTGAGACGTCACCAGCTGTAGGTGAAGTACCACAGATTTAGACCTAAGCTTAACGCTCATGGCCGTAGCAGTGAGGGTTCTTTAACGTGCCAATGCCTACCGCGACACAGGGCCTCCATTTTTAAGGTCATATCCGAAAGACCCGTGGTTCTCACTTCTAAATGCCGAGCGTTTGGCGAAGGAGCAATCACTACCTATTTTTCGTCTTAGGTTTGACGCGACCATGGCACGAACGGGCTCGAACCCACAACCTACCGGTTACGAAGCGAACGCTCTAACCACTGAGCGATCATTTTGAGCAAGGAACGATTTTCTGGTCAGTACTTTGTTATTTGCAGCCGTTAATGCCGAATTCACGGTCGTAAACTGAGCTTTACGACGCCTTGTCGGAGTCGGTAAAAGGTATGTTTGCAACCGTTAGATCAACAACAATGTTCGCAACTGACAAACGAGAAGATAGTTATTCCCATTCTGAAGTTATTTTGCATTTCACTTGATGTTTACGTCTTATTTCGTTGAATTTTGTTTTTCTAAAAATAAAACATCAAGAAATGTATACCTTGGACATTACAAAAAAGTTGCACTAAAAACTAAGATACAGTTCACTATCAAGTGGCCTGGTTTTTTAACGGCTGCCCCTGTATGCAACAAAAGACATTAAAGGTATCCTTTCTTACTGTTTCACTGATGCCAATTCATATAACATGTCACACCTATTCATATTACTACTATGTATACATATTCCACTGTTATGTATTGTGTACTTGACCTAATTCTTAGTCAGAAGAAGTCTAGAAATGCATAGCTAATTAATTGCTCCTAAATGAATAAAATTTTGTGAAAAAAAGTTCTTTTAAACAATATATCGTACATATTAAAATTAAATAAATATCATTACATACGCCTCTTCTAAATAGAGAACAAGCATTTATTTTTGTAATAATATTACCTCTAATATTCACACTTTGATATCATATATCGATCATGTGAAATGTTATTGTTTTTCAGGGTTTTTGTTATCAGTTCAAATACCTTCAAGCCCTGGCACCTCCCCCCAGCCCTGCCAAAGGAGCAGCAGCAGCTGGCCTTGTAAACACTGGTACCCTGGTACCAATAACATTTTGACAGGTTCCTCTGTTCCCTACCTCCAGATAACAAGAACCACGCCTCTTGTCTGAAAAAAATTTTTTTTTACTATACCCTACTTCAAATTACTTAATTGTTTTGATCCACCTATAGTAACTATGACTATGTATTTTATTAACTGAATTGTATACAAAGTGAATCGTACGAGGGTATGCACTACGACGCTTTATGCCGGCGTAGTTTGATTGATTGATTATGTATTGTTTAACGTCCCGTTCGAGAATTTTTCATTCATATGGAGACGTCACCATTGCCGGTGAAGGGGTGCAAAATTTAGGCCTATGCAAGGCGCTTACGGCCTTTGATCAGGGAAGGATATTTATCGTGCCACACCTGCTGTGACACGGGGGCGTCGGTTTTTGCCGTCTCATTCGAAGGACGGCCCCATTTAGTCGCCTCTTACGACAAGTAAGGGGTATTGAGGATCTCTATTCAAACAACCCGGATCCCCACGGGGCCCGAGGTAGTTTGATGAACAGCAATAATTAATTATAATTATATGCGTGTACTACAGTGACACTGCGGTATATCGCCAGCTTTGGTCCCAGCCAATTTTGGCGTTGTATTGAGGGTGGCATTATAAAGAGATTGATCATTTTAGTTCGTCACCTTGATCAAACAAGTGTTTGAACAAGTAATGAGTTATTGTCCTTTAATTGTCGTCCACCTATAACAAGATATATAAATACATGAAATTGTTTTGCCATAGGTATTAAGACTTCGTTAAATAGTGGGATGTTCTGCGCAGTTTATATCTGTTAAGAAGTTTAGCTCACCTGAACCTAAAGTTCCAGTGGGTTTTCCTTATTAACCATTGCTCGGTGTCTGTAAAAAAAAAAGTGTTCTCATTGTCACCGTTTCTAAGAACTACCAAACCAATTAATTTCAACCAAAGTTGACCAAAATACATCTTGAGCGGATAAAGTTTTCTTTAAATAAAGGACAACACTCAAGAAGAGATAATCAAGAAATTGGGTGAATACATTGTCATATTCTTCTCAAGATCTGTTTACTTTCATTAAATTATCTTTATATAGTGTAACTTAAATTCGTTCAATTGTTTACACCCAGAGTCAGCATTGGGGGGATTTTTCATTAAAATATTCATATAGTCAAATATCTCTAAAAACCTCTCGATAAAAACAACGCAGCTGCAATTTGTGAAATCAATTATAAAGTATATCATACTGTTCAAAATTAATTTAATCAATTTTGTTCAAAACGTGATTTATCTCTGAGCTACTATTATTGTGTCTGTTAGAGCAAGACTGAACAAGTGAACGTCATAACCCATATACCTCTTGACCAATTCTATCAAGTTTGATTTTGTGGTTAGTAGTTTTGTCTTATCAGCGTTAAGGAGGTATTTTTCTGAATGTATTGGTACAACAAACACGAAATCTATTTGTAACCCCGAGAGTTGTAAATAACAAGATAGTCATGCTGTAAAATAACCTCCGTTATCTTAATTAGGAAGGATCGTGATATTCTAAATTTAAAAATTTAAAATAAAAATTTTGTTAAGACATTGACATGAATCCCTTCGTCAAATACGAGAGTTAGTCATTTTTAAGCAAAATAAGAAATCCTAAAGATATCTTGACTGATATTTTCAAAATGATTTCACCATTATATTCAACGGATATTTTTACAAGTTGGAAATTCGTGTATATTTTGTTTAAAATATAAACTCAAAAGAACTTGGCCAAATAATAGCCATTTTTCTGAAACTCATTGATGAACTAGTAAGAAAATGAATTCAGGTGCACGATCCACAAAACCCTTTCTTTTTTTTCAAGAATTAATTGCTATGTAATACAAAACTCTTTATTCATTTTCTTTATTTCCTCCATTTGGAGATATTGAAATATGTTACATATAAATACAATTACATCAATATATCATGAATACCTTACATTTTAGAGCACATAAACATGTATAACCATAGAAAGGAGAGACCAAAACACACACACACAAGAAATCAAAATATCCCACATATACAGAATCACATAATGCACACAAACAGTCTTGTATACCTGAACAATGTAGTTAAATAATGATATTGGGTAGGGGTGGGTGGGTTACAGTATGGCTGTCTGACAGCTATGGACATGGTGTCTGTAACTGAGTAAGGCATCTGTGGTAAGTGCGCTGCAGCACTTCGAATAAAACTGAAATTCAGCATGTGAATGTTTTCGTTGTTCCTTTCATGAACTGTAGAACGCCCCAAAAGAACAAAAATTAACCCATTCTCCGCCAGTCCGCATAATTCTGCACACAGATGTATGTCAAAAAAGTTGGTTATCACATTCCACCAATTGTTTTTAATAAATAAAGTGGCTGGACACACACACACGAGCAATGCTGGAACACATTGAAGAAAGCGCGTCCACAAAGAACGCAATTCTGGGATTTATCGACCGAGCGAGTGTCGGTACACAGTTTGCATATGAACTTGCAGAGTTGAATTTCAAGCCTCTTTACACCGACATATTGAATGGGCACAATAGCGTACCATGAAATATATGCCCTGTGAAAAGGCTCTATTGATTCATTGGTTATATATTATTTAAGGTCCCGCTCGATAATTTTTCACTCATATGAAGATGTCACCCTTGTTCCCCACGGGGCTGAAAAGACTCGAGGTATACCATCTCATATACTTTTTAAAAATGAAAGAAGTTTCTTGTTTGTTTGTTGTACGTCCCGTCGAGAATTTTTCACTCATATTGAGACGTCACCAGCTGTAGGTGAAGTACCACAAATTTAAACCTATGCTTAGCGCTCAGGGCCGTAGCAATGGGGGTTCTTTAACGTGCCAACGCCTACCGTGACCTCCGTTTTTAAGGTCATATCCGAAAGACCCGTGATTCTCACTTCTAAATGCCGAGCGTTTGGTGAAGGAGCCATCACTACCAATTTTTTCGTCTTAGGTTTGACGCGGCCATGGCACAAGCGGGGCTCGAACTCACGACCTCCCGGTTACGAAGCGAGCGCTTTAAACACTGAGCTACCGCGAATTGCGGTGGTTAACATACATGCAGATTAGGTCAAGTGTATTCATACCCTGTGATTACCCTTTTTCGAAAGTTAAAGTTTGTGAGATATTCAGCTTAAGTAAGAATGATAAAAGGGAAAAACGAAGTGAATATATTGTTGAAAATCATAAGGCGTAATTTGCGATGCTTCACGCCACAGACCTCAGCGCTCCATGAAGTACGCCAGTGAGTAGCAACGCAGTTTATATCCTCATGAATTTTTTAAAATGAAATCTATTTCTCATATATGCATTCTACTTTCAATTCTGTCGGACTTCCCTGGTATTAAAATATACCTAGTATATTCATAAAGAAGTTCTGTAATCACGTGTATTGTTTACAACTGCAGTGCGTTCATGAGGAAGTGTCAATCAATAAAATTCATAAAGATATAAAAGGCAAAGACTGAAATATGTTTTATTTCAATGGTATACAATAAGATTAAGCAACTTGTTTTCCATCATAAATTATGACATATTTACAAACAGTACGATTCACAATATATATATATATATATATATAACACATTGGAAATGGAAATATCTAATCAATAGTGACTTCAGGCAGAGAGCCAACGAAATGTCCCGCCGTATAACAATAGACTGGATATACAGCCCAGTGAAACAATCAAAACACTTCATAGCTGTTCCCAGTTATAGCAACATTTTTAATCACTTCTGAATATCATGCATGGTTAAAGCACATGTACACTTTAATACCTTTCAAGCATGACGTTTACGGATTAATACGCAAGATCTATGGAAAAGCTTTATCCAGAAATGACAAAGCAACAAGGCTTCAATTGACTATGTCTTTCATGTTGTCTCAAGATACTTATTTGAATTTAAGTAAGATGGTAATAATTATAGAATCATTATGAAAAAAGAATAATGTATTATTATCGTATTCCAATCAATCATTCGAGACAACCTAATTATGTAGTACAATGACTGAAGTGAAGAAACGTGAATATATAATGAAATGAACAGTGTCGTTGAACAAGTATAAAAATCTTTGATAGATAATAAGAACTGTTACATATATTTTGCCAACTGCCTTCCATGAAAAAGTAAATAACTGGAGAACTGCACAACAAATATGGCAGCTGTAGTTTGATCTGATAAAGTTAGAAGAACAGCTGGAAAACGCGAAGATCAAAAACAAAAGATGATACTGTGTACATTTTTAAAATATCCACTTACAACACTTATAATTTGATTAGAACAAATCACGTTTATAGCTTAGACGATTGTTCATTTCTGTTATGAAGATCGCTGAGAGTGAGTTATCTTAAATAAGTTATTCTAATATTAACATGTTAGTCA
Organism: Ostrea denselamellosa; assembly: GCA_024699665.1. NCBI lineage: Eukaryota > Metazoa > Mollusca > Bivalvia > Ostreida > Ostreidae > Ostrea > Ostrea denselamellosa. Next base: position 7,545,862 of record JAMZEH010000023.1, on the reverse strand, counting down.
ATTTATTTTTACATCCCTTCGTGACTTTTACACTCGTATTGAGATGTTACCAGCTGTAGCTGGAGTGCTTATGCTTGTCTTTCAGTATAATACAACGCAATACAGTATACTATAATACAATACAATACACTATGATACAATACATTAGTATAATATCATACACTATTAAAATACATTATATACAATACACCATAATACACAAACACGTCGAAATTCGTCGTGTGAATTGTAACAGTAAAAGGTTAAACTAATAAACAATACACATTACTACTGTAAAATGAATGCTTCTTGTGAAACATAGAAGTATTGTACATGCTCAAAACACTTTGTGTTATAATAACCATATACATATCATAATCAATATAATAGATCCCTATAGGAAGATATCACCATTTTACGTATACGAGTTGTTCTTGGGTGTGTCACTGATGTCGGATTTTATTTTAATTGCAATTGAATTAAAATATTTGATATACCTTGAAATTAGTTATCACAATGGTTTACACCATTTTTTTTATTTTTTGGTTTTATTTGTTTTACGTCCCTTGGAGAGTTTTTCATTCACACTTGGAGAGTTTTTCATTCACATTGAAATATCAGTTGTAACGAGACCAATTTAGATTATTCCATTGGTCTTTTGTTTTCTATATATATATATATATATATATATATATATATATATATATATATTTGTATATACTTGTTTAGTTAAAATTGTTAATTTACATTCACATTTACAAAGTGCAGAAAACATTATTGCATTCTTTTTTAAAAAAAAAATAAAAAATCTTATATTCTTTATTAAAATTAGATTTTACAAGAATTGATCAAGATCATATCAATAAGGTAGGTTGGTTTGAGGATGAGCAGTCGGTGGATTTCAATCATCGCTTGTTTAGGACGTCATTGAATGGTTCCACTCTTCCCTTTTTGTCTTTGTCCGATAATTCACATGAAGCAATTATAAGCAAAATCTGGGGGGAAAATACACATTTGATAAGAATAAATATCTTGCTGTTTCATAGTTTTACAACATATTGACAGCTACATGTGTTCTCATAACAGTTTCAAATAAGATGAAATTATTACATTTCAACATTTATTTTAAATTTGCTGTGATAAATAAAAGAAATTCATTTCAAAATTAAGGATTATCTCCCTCATGCATAGCTCTGATCCTTTGCCTGATTCGGCTCAACTATTTGGTATTTTTCAGCTCTTTCTAAGTTTGTTCTTTATTTCCAACATTTTTGACTTGAGCATCACTATAGAGACATTATTTGTCGAAATGCGCATCTGGTGCATTAAAATTGGTACCATTTATGTTCTATATTATTACAACATCTTGCATGAAAAGAAGCTTTGTAATCCTCTGAAATTTCTCTCAAATCAGTGATGCCTGATGTACATGTAATCTACAAATATTTCTTTTGGATTTCATCTACGCACTCACCTGTAAAAACAGCCCCACCCCTAAAGCTAGAATGGCAATGGGGAGACTGCCCCCAGATACCTTCCACAGTGCTTCAAAGCAGCCCTTCATAGCAAAGCGTGAAAAGGAAGACACAGACATTTACAATGCTTACAAATTATGTGAATCATTTACATTACTTCTCATTTTATCTCTCACTGAAGAGTGAAATGGAGGATTGTTTCTTGTTTTCCGCCACGCTTATCAATTTTTCAGTTATCTGGTGGCGTCCAGTTTTTTATCGGTGGAGGAGAGAACCCAGATACAATGTACCTGGGAAGACACCACCGACCTTCCAAAAGTAAACGGGCAAACTTTCTCATATATCGGCGCGAGCGTGAATCGAACCCACGCTGACTAGAGGTGAGAGGCCTTGTGATTTTGAGCGCGATGCTCTAACCACTCGGCCAAGGAGGCCCCGTGAAATGTAGGGAAAATGTTTTACAACTTTAATGAGTCAAGTGGCCAGATTTCTTTTAATTCATAAGGCACTCCATATGCATCGAGTCTTTTGAAAGTCTATAATAAAAGTAAAATTGATATAAATGATAAAGATAACGAACTTGAAAAACATTACAACCTTTAACAAGATTGCAAGTTTCATGCAAGTTGTCTTTCACATTGTATACCTTGTTAGCGTTGATACCGGATGTAACAGTTGCACATGTCAAGTCACCGGAAGTAGGGAGTTCATCACAACATACAGTTGGTGTTTTCAGTGTGTAAGTGGTACCTCCGACTACCAAATGCGACTTCCAGTTTCTTGCCTCCCTAAAATCACTATATCCATATACACCACAGCAGTCGTACTGAAATGACATTCGTGGGTAAATACAAACTTGCGTCAGACAACGAAAAAGCTAGCATTTGGGTATTTGCCCAATGCAAAGGATCATGTTTTCCTGCAGTGCGGACACTTAACATGAAGGTATGAACTGCGACGCTTCACGAAGGTTAAGTGCGCTTCATGTAAAATATGCCGGCGTGAAGCGTTGCAGTTCATACCCTCGTGTATTTTCAAAAGTGGGGTTTATTTCTTATAGTTACATTCTTCTTTCATTTCTGTCGGAATTCCCAGCCGTTGAAATAGAAGAACTGTATTTATCAAGATGTATACGCACATTGTTCACAACTGCAGCGCATTCATTAGGAAATGGCTATCATTACAATTTGTAATGACATCAAAAGCATAAACATCGAAAATGTAAATGTGAATATGAAAACAAATATGTATAACTTGTCGGTCGTTAGTATTTTGCTTGATTCAAGTAGAAAATGGATACAAATTACATATATGCTAATAATCACACAAGGGTCATATTTAATTTGTCAAAGATAATGCATACCATCTGTCTAATTCCCACAAATTAACAACCATCAAATTAGTCATAATTCAATGTATAAATCAAGGTATTGTCGACATAGCCGTTGAATCTTGTACTACACGATCCAATCTCAATATAAATAAACATTTTAGTTGTCATAGTTCGCATCATGGAGTCGAAATATATAATGTAAACGCCACACGCTTCATTTGCGATCAATATCATGAACCGGAATCGCAAATGTTTCCGCCTAAAATATGTCTTGAGTTTGTTAAAGGTGGCAATCTATTAAAGAACAAACCTTCTCAAATAAAATTGGTTTTTTGTTCACCTTAGACATAAATCAAATAAATGTAGACATGTAAATTGATGATGCCGGTAAAGAGAAGCATTTCATAAGTGGGACAATTTATACCAAAATAAATCACTGTATCATAGATCTTTGACAAATGAACAAACAGTCTGTTGATGTTCGAGCTATAGATGATTGTTGTTAACCAATGATTCATTAATAATGATATGTAACGAATAGTTTTAAACCTAAACGCTCTTCCTGTCTATTTTGACTCTTCGTTGAATGCCAGTATTTTTCGTTGAAACGTCGCGATAGTACGCTTAATCGGTCGTGTATCATTCTGAATTCCTACACTGATTGATTGATTGATTATTTATTGCTTTCCGCCACACTTAACAATTTTTCAGTTATCTGGTGGCGTCCAGTTTTTGTTGGTGGAGGAGAGAACCCAGAAACAATGTACCTGGGAAGAGACCACCGACCTTCCGCAAGTAAACTGGCAAACTTGCTCACATAACGCCACGGCCGAGATTCGAACACGCGCCGACAGAGGTGAGAGGCCTTGTGATTTTGAGCCCGATGCTCTAACCACTCGGCCACGGAGCCCCCCCCCCCCCCCCCCCCCCAACACTGATTGAAAATGGACATTATCGCCTGCTGTGTTGAATAGTTTGTTTGCCTTTTGATCGCTATTTTGGTGGTACCGACAGCGGATTGTGAACTAGTCTGAAAATGTGTTATAGGCATGACACGTGACCTCGATTTACTTTATCAATAGTTAAAGATCATTCCTAGAACGAGAATCCCATTCTGCATTATAAAAACAAAAGGCCCATGGATCACATCGTTCACACGAGTCACCATGGCCCTGTCGTTGTTCAGCTTCTGTGGTTATTAAAGGATTTTTTTTATCAATATTTATTCCCATGAAAAATTTTAACCCCATATTGTGCCCCAAAGGATAACTGAAAATGAACCCGTGTAACACGGATATGTCTCAACACCAGTATGACTAATATGACCTTGCTGTTCTGGTTAAGATCAAGGTCACAAATCATCGTATGAAACAAAAGATCTTACTATAAGAAAGGAAGATAGAGAGATAGCTTAGTGGTAAAGCATTCACTTTGTAACCGGGAGGTCGCGAGTCCAAGCCCCGCTCGTATCACGGCCGTGTCAAACCTAAGACGTAAACATAGGTAGTGATTGCTCTTTCACCAAACACTAGCCATTTAAAACTGAGAATCACGGATCTTTCGGATATGACATTAAAAATGGATGTCCCGTGACAGACGTTGCCATGTTAAAGAACCTTCAATGTTATGACCTTGCGCGCTAAACATAGGTCTAAATTTGTGGTACTTCACTACAGCTGGTGACGTCTCGATATGAGTGCAAAAATCTCAACGGGACGAAAAACAAACAAACCAACAGTCAATCAAAATATGAAAACTTTTCTGGCCAATGGTTCATGAAAATATTTCTAGTTTTCCCCGATATATTCGCACGTAAAACTTTCATCCCCTATTGTAGTCCCACCCTACCCCTGGATGCCATGATTTTAATAAACTTGAATCTGCAGCACGCCATGAAGCTTTCATTTAAATTTCAACTTTTTTGGTCCAGTGGTTCTAAAGGAAGAATATTTTTAATGATTTTCCCTATGTGAAACTTTGATCCCCTATCGTGGCCCCACCCTACCTCCGGGGGTCATAGTTTTATTAAACTTGAATCTGTATTATGCCAGGAAGCGTTCATGCAAATTTCAAGTTTTCTGACCCAATGGTTCTTGAGATGACCACACTCTATTTTTGCCTTTTCGTGATTACAAAAGGTGATCAGAACGCTCTTGGGCTTTCAACTCAGGTGAGCTAAAATGAATATTTTTTCATTGCCATGATTTACTGACTTTCTGAGGGTATAGCGTACAATAATTGAATTACAACATAGTTGTACAGTATCTTCTCATCTACTAAATTATACGACAAGCAAGACACGAATAAATTATGCAAAAGAATATGTGGTTTTGATATTATAATCATTAATAAGTTGAAAATACACAAATCATTATGATTTGTAAAACGCATACACCCTATGTGATACAAAAGAAGCAATTTGTTTTATAAGAATACGTACAAAGTTTGATTTTATATCTCTTTAACAGAAGGTTAAGTTATATCACTCCCATACAACAGAATACCGATAAAGTTGACGGATGATTGCGAATCAGCCTAATGGTAAAGCTCATAATGAAATTCCTGAGTGTAGACGGATTACTTAATGCGATGTGTTTACGTCAAGACAATTATTTCGAATTGCAAGCAGTATGGAAATAGACGGATCCACCCATTTAAAGCATAATGATCGATAATATATTTCACCGTGCATTTCTTTAAGCCTATCCAAACAATGGTATGTAGTATGCATAATCTAAGGAAAAGACCATAAAGATATGTAACCACAATTATTAATTTGTAGAAGAGTGCAGATAATATATGAAGTGCATTTAGTGTAATACTTGTAGCGTATTAGTCCATTGCATAAAGGCATTTGAATGAAGAATCTTATTTGCATAATAGGGGGGGAAGTAGGTAAAATGATAAACAAACACACGCGCACACATGTATGTTTACCTCGTTACCATATCCGCAAATTAATTTTCTGTCACATTAGCTCATTAGGGCCATTTGTTCTTCTCTAAATTTAGCAATGCTTTGTCATTACCCTCTTTATGGACCCCAGTTCTTGAAATGTATATACATTTACTTATCTATCTGTTAAGTTTAAAGATAAATTAAATATTTGTAGAATTTTGTTTTGCGAACTTAAAGGAGAGAGTAAATACCACCTAACTTAGCCTACCATGATAACAAAACATTGCTTAGTCTATCATAAGAAAACTATTATCTTAGTCTATCATGATAAGAAAAATATTATCTTAGTCTATCATGATAAGAAAAATATTATCTTAGTCTATCATAAGAAAACTATTATCTTAGTCTATCATAAGAAAACTATTATCTTAGTCTATCATGATAAGAAAAATATTATCTTAGTCTATCATGATAAGAAAAATATTATCTTAGTCTATCATAAGAAAACTATTATCTTAGTCTATCATGATAAGAAAAATATTATCTTAGTCTATCATGATAAGAAAAATATTATCTTAGTCTATCATAAGAAAACTATTATCTTAGTCTATCATAAGAAAACTATTATCTTAGTCTATCATGATAAGAAAAATATTATCTTAGTCTATCATGATAAGAAAAATATTACCTTAGTCTGTCATAAGAAATATATTATCTTAGTCTATCATAAGAAAAATATTATTTTAGTCTATCATGGTAAGAAAATATTATCTTAGTCTATCATGATAAGAAAAATATTATCTTAGTCTGTCATAAGAAAACTGTTATCTTAGTCTATCATAAGAAAAATATCATCTTAGTCTATCATGATAAGAAATATTATCTTAGTCTATCATGATAAGAAAAATATTATCTTAGTCTATCATAAGAAAAATATTATCTTAGTCTATCATAAGAAATATACCTTAGTCTATTACGATAGGAAATCTACCATAGTCTATCATAAAACATATCATACGTTAGTTTATAGTCAATTATAATAAGAAAACGTACCTAGAGCTAAGCTACGAAAATAAAACATAATAACAAAATATCTTTAGTCCATCATAACAACTTATGTTATTACAAATTACATTCTATCATAATAAAAAAAAACCTATTATAGCCTCTCATAACAAAACATGCTTTAGCCCATCATACGAAAACGTGCTTAGCTAAAAGTACACTGCAATCCACTGTTTAATCAGTTACCTCAATCTATCATAGTAACATAACATAGCCTCTTATGATAAGAAAACATACTATAACCCATCATAATAACAAAACATACCTTGGCCATTATGAAGTTCCACCCAAAGGTTTCTGTATTGTTTCCAACAAGTCCTTGATATTTATACATGACCTTTGATGTCATTGAAGACTTGATGGAACCCATCACCTACAGAGTTGAAGACAATGATGACTAAAAGGAATGCAAGGCACACCAAATGTAATCATTTGTAAACCAGTCATTGATAAGAGACACCGTGGGGATCCGGGTTAGAATCGGTCCTCAGTATCCCTTGCTTGTCGTACAAGGCCCCCCCGTGGGGATCCGGGTTGTTAGAATAGATCCTCAGTACCCCTTAAGAGGCGAATAAATGGGGCGGTCCTTCGGATGAGACCGTAAAAATCGAGGTCCCGTGTCACAGCAGGTGTGGCACATAAAAGATCCTCCCTGCTCAAAGGCCATAAGCGCCGAGCATAGGCCTAAATTTTGCAGCCTTTCACCGGCAATGGTGACGTCTCCCTATGAGTGAAAGATTCTCGAGCGGGACGTTAAACAATATTTAATCAATCAATCAATCGTACAAATGGGGCGGTCCTTCGGATGAGACCGCAAAATCCGAGGCCCCACGTCACAGCAAGTGTGGCACGATATAGATTCCTACCTGCTCAAAGGCAATAAGCGCCAAGCATAGGCCTAAATTTTGCAGCCCTTCACCGGCACCGGCACTCCATATGAGTGAAAAATTGTCAGACGGGACGTAAAACAATATACAATCAATCATTGAAAGGGATCAGAGTATGTTATCTTTGTTAACTGATCATGAGACATGTTTCGCTTTGGAAAAGGTGCATTAATTGACCTCTAGTATCCAATCATTAATCAAGTATCCAATTATTCTTCCCCTTAGGAATCCGGGATGTTCGATTAGATCCTCAGTACCCCTTGCTTGTCGTAAAAGGTGACTAAATAGGGCGGTCGTTCGGATTAGACCGCATAACACCGAGGTCCCGTATCACAGCAGGTGTGGCACGTTAAAGATCCTTGCCTGCTCAAAGGCCATAAGCATAGGCCAAACTTTCTCAGCCCCTCGCCGATAATGGTGACGTTTCTACATGAGTGAAATATTCTTCAGTGTCCCACTGTTAAACATTATACGATCAACTAACCAATTGTTTTTGCTTATCAACAGTGTACTTACCAGGCTATCAGGAAAAGCATAGACGACAATCACTACCATAACTTCCACAATCAACAGCAGAATCAGAACCACTGCATACTGTAAAGAAAGCAGCTCAATATTAAACTTTCTTCTAGTATTAGCATTTCTGGTTACTGTGGATTCATTATTGTTCGTGGGGACTCAATGTTCGTGGATACTTTTTACCAACGAATGTACTTCCCCACGAAATAGTTATTCTTTGCAATAGCTTCTATAGTTTTCAAATAACAGTAATCCTCGAAATTCCATCCCCCCACGAACTAGTAAATATTGGGCTACCCACATTGCCCCCCCCCCCCCTCAAACGTTTATGATTCAACAGTATGGCATTTCTTTATTCCAATTTATTACCCAATAAATACCATATATAATTTAGTAATTCCATTTCAGAGTGTAGCATTTGTGAAATACCAGCTTGGAGATGGCAGAAATTCTGCAACATCCGCCACAACAGCCTGTCAGTGCAATCGCCAAGATCAGCGATCCAGCGACGAAGATGACTAGCAGAAAATTGGACAGGAACATCATCAGATCACTATCTCCATAGTAATCTGCCTCCCCCAGGCCTGTGGCTGTGATGACGTTGTTTATGTCAGTGATGACGGAGCCTTTGTACATTGTGAGAACATCCGGGATCTTTAAAAACTCTACGGTAAGGGCTACAGCAACCAGAAGCAAAAGAAGGGTCTGTCAAAAGGAATCATAAAGAATTATCACCGGAGCGGTGTAGCACATTCTAAAGGGATGAAGATCCAGATTTCTTAGCGTGGCTTTTATTATGCAAGAAATCGCTAGCATTTATTCTCGCAATAGTGTCATCTGTTCGCGAATAAATCTAAGTCAGTTACACAGAATTCCAATCTTTCAAAAAGTTTAGAATTTACAGTAATAAAAGTGCAGATAGACATTTAAAATTTTGGATGGTAAAGATATGAACCCGATTGTCGTTTTGTGGGTATTGCTACTTTTAGGTAATTTATAGTAAGATTCAAGATTGATTGATTGTATATTGTTTAACGTCCCTCTTGAGAATCTTTCACTCATATGGAGACGTCACCATTGCCGGTGAAGGGCTGCAAAATTTAGGGCTATGCTTGGCGCTTATGGCCTTTGGGCAGGGAGGATCTTTATCGTGCCACACCTGTTGTGTCACAAGGGGCGCTAAGGATCTATTCTAACCCGGATCCCCACGGGAAGGTAGTTTAATAAAACAGGGGCACTTGGGGACATGGATCATGCAACACGTCCCCCCCCCCCCCACCTACCTTATTTTTCTGATCAGGGATCTACAAATTTTACTAGTACGTAACAGTGATTAAAAATAATAAGCATTCTGGATGATCGTCAATATATATTTACAAAACATAAGTAAAAAAAAAAAATATGTTGATTCCAGATCAGAAGATAAGTAAGGGGGGGGGGGGGGCATGGTCCATGCCCAAGTGCCTGTGAGTGAACATTGATTTATTCTAACGAGCTGTACGCCATTATATATATTTAAATCCATTCGCATGTATAGTGCAGATACCACCCAGGGCACCGTTTCACAAAAGCATCGTAAATTAGGTACTACGTAGCGAGTTACGACGTAGTTAAGTATTACGTACATACTAAGTTACGACGGTTTCACGAAAGATGCGTAGAACGGATGTAAATATTTAGCTATTTACGTACTAACTTTACCGAAAGTTATATATATATATATATATATATATATATATATATATATATATATATAAATTATGGCAGAATAAAGGAAGAAGAGATAACGTCTGAGTCACGGGAGTGGAGGTATTGGTGGGAGAGGTGAAAAAAAGAACTATCTTGTTGGCTGCAAATATTGCAGAAAAAACAAATTTTGGGCCGTATTACTCCAATAACTAAAGTGGCATGTCATTATCATCTCTAAGCAGTTTTAGCATCCGAATGCGGGGGGTTCATCGATAGTGTAGACGGAAATCAATGTTTGTTGTTTATGTATGTTAAAGGTTACATAAACTAACAAATGAATAATACAACCATTAATACTCACGCACTGTCGTATCTTATGATCTTAAATCCTTTATATACATCAAAAGTCGGAAAGAAATGTAGAAACCAATGTCTTCTGCTTGCTATTTTCATTTTAGTTTGTCCTCGACCTTTCAAAATTACTTGTGTAGAGTATAAATAACAACTTTTGTTTTCCTTAAATATTTTGGCTAAAACATTATTGTCACTTTTGAAATTGAAGACAAGTGTCTTTTATTTCATTTCATATGTTTTCTCCAATAATTAAATGTTGATAATAAAGTGGCGGATCTGGTTATGTCCATTTGTTTTCACCAAAAGGAATGCATCCTTTATTCTATACTAATGATACTGAAATATATAGACGTGTATATGTATATTATATCAGATCCATTCTATCATAGATGAATGCATAGACACGTAGCATAGTTTTTCCAAAAAAAGGGGGGATGACTTTACAATATCGACGAAAAAAAAATTGATAAGCAGAAAAAATACCCTCCTTTGAGCAGGGAGGGATATTTTACGTGCCACACCTGCCGTGATACGGGACCTCGGTTTTTGCGGTCTCATCCGAAGGACAGCCCCATTTTTAGTCGCCTCTTACGACAAGCAAGTGTTACTGAGGATCTATTCTAACAAACCGGATCTCCACGGGTTGCCAGTTTTTGTAGGTGGAGGAGAGAACCTAGATACAATGTACCCGGGAAGAGACCACCGACCTTCCGAAAGTAAACTGGTAAACTTTCCCACATATATCGGCGCGAGCGAGAATTTCTGCTTATCTTGGGAAGTATACGAAATTTGGAAGAACTTTGGTAGTAATGTGATTAATTTTGTGTAAATACAGTAGAGTAAAATTTTATACCAAATAGTTTATTATTATTTTTTTCATCAGTGAACTTGGTTACTCTAAATTTAGAGTTCTATACATTTACTCTTCGATTTTGGGTATCCATATTAGAATAGGTCCTTAGAACCCCATTTTTTCATAAAGTAAAATGGGACGGTCCTTAGGATAAGACCGCAAAAACCGAGGTCCCGTGTCACAGCAGGTGTGGCACGATAAAGATCCCTCCCTGCCATGAGCACCGAGCATAGTCCTATAAGTTGCAGCCCTTCACCGGCAATGGTGACGTCTCCATATGAGTGAAAAATTCTCGAGCGGGACGTTAAACAATACATAATCAATCAATCAATCTCTGTTCAAGTTTTTTCCTCTATCCCAAACGACAATCTAAAGTCACTATATTCTCTATAGGTACACTTTTTTCGCACCTCTTGTGTCTTGTAAAGGTTTCAATATTTGGCTGTCATTGTTGCAAACAATAATCAGAAAATGAGCAATACGACCCGGATAACGAAAGATAACTCATGGTTTTGGTCAAAACTTGCTGTAAATTATCTGAAAATTACTTAGAAAATTGAATGAGAATAACAAATTTATATATTGTATGTTGATACTGAGCAAACACAGGAAATTGTATTAAAAACAAATCGAGTGATTTACTCGTAAAAAGGAATCCAGCTTCTGTATGGCAATTTGACTTCTTAAGAAACGCAGTATAAATTGTTAACCAACCCTTTTGTTGAATTTTAAATATTTTGTTAGCGACGAATGAATCGTAAATTATTTTATGAAGAAAATGTTTCTTACCACATATATACTGTTGGTAAAAACAACAAAAACACGTATGCAGGTACCAGCCATGATTCTCCACGTGTTTTTCTACATGCATTTGAAGGATTGATAATTAATTATTGTTCTGTTATGCGTCTTAGGAGACACACTATTGTTGGTCAATTTAAACTACCTTAAAACTAACAAAACATCTCTGTCACGATACCTCGTTATTCAGAGAAGACAATGACGATACCCGAATACAATCATTTAAACAGTACATTTCGCAGAGACCATCACCTGCAAATTTTGAATTATATATGTGTGAAAATTGATAAAATAAACACTCCAAACTCTTATGCGACTTTCGGAATATGTTCCAATATTTTGCTGACTTTAAATTGTTATGTATGTACACACACACATATATATATATATATATATATATATATATATTTAATTTTTTTGTTAGATCTTCATGTATTCTGTGACTTCTGGCTCATTGCCAGGCCATATTATTTATACCTCTTGATTGCCAATTGTATAAAATACAGCGATGGAACACTAAAAGGAGGTTTGTATTGTATTAAAACATGTAACTGGTTTATCAAATGAATGTAACATTGTTTTAATAGAAGAAAAAGCCTTTAATTTTCAAATCAAGTATTTCGTGATAATACAAGTAATTATTGTTAAGAGAATGTAAAAGGTTACTTATTTTACCACCATATATTATCATGCCATTTGACTATAACACTTCAAATACTGATTTTAATAACTAACGATTTTGGTTCTCTCTCTTTCTCTCTGCTAGCACCTGTTCTGGTCTGGGCAATTCTCTGTTTCATACATTAAAGATGGGATACCTCTCTTGTTTTACCCGTCTTTTCCTGACACTTATTAACGGGGCGGCAATTGTAAGTAAATTAATATATCTATTTATACATTTTCATCATGAATTAAATCTTCCTCAGAACTAATCCTAAGATTTTCAGTCCTTTGTGACGTTAACAATTTGCAAACTCGACAGCCATAGGTGTCGTCTGTTATTGAATCACGTTTTAACAAATACGGAAATTTTTAAACTTTAGCAATATGTTGGAACACTTTCAAACCACATCATGTAAACAAGCAACAAGACAGATGTAGGGAAAATATATGTGCCTCCTTCTCTACACTGAAATCCATGTTATGTACCCTTCCCCACACTGACATCCATGTTATGCCCCCTTCTCCACACTGAAATCCATGTCAACTTCTTGATATAAAAATAAATCTTTATAAGTTAACAGAAGAACAACAATTGTGGTACTGGGACCAAATTTACTAACAACTTAAATCGTTGAATATTAATATTGGCATTTTTCAAATCTTGTCCAGAGAAAACGCTAAAACCCAGACGTTTCCGGGGATTTGCCCCCTGGACCCCATCAGGGCTTTGACCTGGACCCACTGGGCGTCTTACAGCGACTCCCAGACACCCTGTCGAAATCCGACCTTTAACACAAAAATAAAAAAAGGATCTACTTGACCAATCTGCCGATGAAGTTTAATAACTATTAGGTTAAAGGTCAATCAAAAATATGTCGATGACTTTGTTCTCTGTTATGAATCAAAAATATGAATTCTATCGAGCGTAAATTACTGTTATGTCTAGACAAAATCCAAAATTGGGCTGATGTAAATGGTTTTAAATTCTCCAGAACTAAAACGGCGTGCATGCATTTCTGTTCTAAACGGAAGCACCACGATGATCCGCACTTGGAATTAGATGGTACTCCAATTAAAGTTGTAAAAGAGATTAAGTTCTTTGGTGTCATTTTTGATAATGAACTCTCTTTCACTCCGCACATAGCAATGCCCAAAGAGAAATATACGGAAGCCTTTGATATAATAAAAGTTGTTGCAAACACAAAATGGGGAGCAGATAAGAATACCCTTCTACATCGGTATCCCTCTCTCGTCCGGTCTAAACTAGACTACGGCTGTATAGTATGAGGAGCGACAAGAACATCATACATTAAAGCCCTTCGACTGTGCACAGGAGCTTTTCGAACCTCTCCTGTAGATAGTTTGTGTGTTGAGGCAAACGAATCACCTCTAGATCTACATAGAATAAGTTATCTTACAACATATTGTTAAATTAAAAGCTAATACTGACAATCGTTTGCTATCCCTACTTTGACGATATGTATGACAAAAATAAGACGTGTATAAAAAAAATCAAGTGGTAGCCGAGATAAAAACCATTTATTTGATTCTAACTTACCTTTGGACATCATTTTCATCAAGTTCAAAAATACTACTATGGAATTTAGTAAAACCCAAAGTTGACACTTCACTTTCTGAATATAAAAAATCTGAAACAAATTCCGCTAATTTCAAACAAAAGTTATACGAAATAAAACAATCTAAACATTCTACAACTAATGTCTATACAGATGTTCAAAAGACCAAAGTAAAGTTGCTGCTACTGCAGTAATCAATAACAACGTTTTCTAGGCACGACTCCCAAATGAAGCAACAATTTATACCGCCGAAACAAAGGCTATCAAACTTGCGTTAGAGCCAATTAAGATTTCTAATGACAGATACTTCACTATATTCTCAGACTCCTTATCTTGTCTACAGTCTATAAGCAACATGAATATTGATCATCTATACATTTTAGACTTTTTAAACCAATACTATATTCTAACTAAACAAAATAAAATCGTTGAACTCTGCTGGATTCCTTGTCATATTGGTATCCATGGTAACAACAAAGAGGCAACGAATGCACTACAAAATGATATTCTACATTTTAAAATTCCTTACACAGATTAAAAATATATCATAAAACTCTATGTTACATAAATTGTCTTTGGCAAAATATTGGGGATTTCCGTGACAGAAGTATTGATTGATTATTTAGTGTTTACAGCCGCTTGAGCAATTTTTCAGCTATCCTGCCGCTGACTCTATATAAATGAAAAAGCATGATATAAAAGTAGAAATGTATTTAAAACAAAAACTTATTTGCAAACATGTTAAAATATAGCACTAAAATGTCACTGTCACTGTGTATATAAAACCATCCTCACATAATTATAATTTCGTACAATCAACTTCAAAATTTTTGATAAAAACCAGTCTCACGAAGAAATTCTAAGATTTTATTCAAATCAACATTTGTTAAAAGATCTCTCATAGACCGTGTATCAAAATAATTATATCTAATAAGAGCTGTATCTCCACATTCTAATAAAATATGTTTGACTGTTAAAGGACATTGGCAGAAAACACACTCGGGTGGATCTTCCCTTTGTAGAAGAAACGAGTGTGTCATCCGCGAATGTCCTACTCTACATTTAGTAATAACGACTTCGTCTCGACGTTTAAGATTTGCATTCTGCGCTTTATTAACAATAGGGTTGATATCATGTAGTTTGTTATTTATTTTTTCGTTCCAATCAGTTTGCCACAAATGTATAACATATTCTCTAATTAAAGATTTAAGGTCTGAGTAGGGAATTTTAAAAGTTGTAATTGGTAATTGTAAAGCCTGATTTGCGGTATTATCAACTTTCGTGTTACCACGTATGCCAATATGGCTTTGTATCCAACAAAACGCTATGTTATATCCTCGACTTTTCAGCAAAACATATTCTTTCAAAATGTTATAGATATAAAGATAGTCAATTTTACAGTTTTTGATTGCTTGAAGACAAGAGAGAAAATCGGAATAGATAACATGTTTCTTGTGTTCTGAAAGTTTTATAAAATTAATTGCTAATTGAAGAGCTTTTGCATCAGCAGTAAAAATTGAACTGTTGTCCGGTAAACGTACTGAAAAAGTATCATTTCATGGACAGCGGCGGAACAACTTTAGTTTTATCTTTTGATCCATCTGTGTAAATTTCACTCTATGCTGAAAACTGTGTTTCAATTCTTTAAATTTCTGAATAAATTCAAGTGAATTTGTGTCTGACTTTTTATCTTTCGATAAATCTAAATTAACAACAGGTTTTGATAGTTCCCAAAGTGGGATATTAGGAATTTGTAAGTTAGAAATAACATTTAAATCTATTTTAGAATCTTTAATATGTTTCTGAAGTCTCAATACAAGTGGTTTAATAACTTTAGTCTTTTCATTATATTTTGTTTGAAATTTCGGGTTGAATACAATTATATGACGGATGTTTTGGATTGGAACGAAGTTAATTATATATTGAAGACTCAATTTTATACGTCTGTTTTTAAGTGAAGGTTCATTTGCCTCTACATAGAGTCTATCTATAGGAGAAGCTGGAAAAGCTCCTAAACAGATACGTATACCTTGATTGTGAATTGTATCTAAGGCTTGGAGATACGATTTTCTAGCAGATCCATAAACTATGCATCCATAATCTAATTTGGATCTAACTAGAGATCTATAAAATTGAAGTAAAACTTTTTTGTCTGCACCCCAATGAGTATTGCTGACAACCTTTAAAATATCAAGTGCTTTAGAACATTTAGTTTTAAGCATCTTAATATGTGGGACAAAGGATAACTTACTATCAAAGATGACTCCTAAAAATCTAAATTCTTTTACTATTTTGATTGGAGTTCCATTTAATTTGAGTTCTGGATCATTATGATGTTTGCGTTTTTGACAAAAATGAACGCCTGTTGTTTTTGATTTCGAAAATTTAAAACCATTATTATCTGCCCAGTCTTGGATTTATTTAAGCGAAGTTGTAGTTGTCTTTAGATACTTGCCATATTTTTTGAACGATATGAAATGCCGAAGTCATCTACAAACAAACAACCTTCGACATCATTTCTAAGTACCTGAGCTAAACTATTAATTTTTATACTGAATAATGTTACTGATAAAATACTTCCTTGTGGAACACCATTTTCTTGGTCGCACAAGTTGGAGTATGTGGAACCCAAGAGAACCTTAAATTGATTCTATTCAATTAATTGATTGATTAAATTTTGATTAACGTCCCGCTCGAGAATCTTTCATTCTATTCAAAGCAAAGTAAACAAATCGTGTAACATCATAATGAATCGCCAGGACGAAGTTATTATTTTAAGAATACGCATCGGATTCAAAATTGACATTCTTATTTATTAAACAGAAACTTCAACCTGAATGTATATCTTGTGACTAGTCGTTAACTATGCAACATATTCTTTTGGAATGATTTTAGTGATTTTACGCCCACACGAAATAGACGTTTTAATAATGCACGACCTTTTTACAAATATTGACTATCATATTATTATAAAATATTTACAACAATACGAATTTTACAGAAAAAATTGATACTTTATAAATAACTTATTCATATACACAAAATGATACGTATTTTTACCTGTTTACGTATTTTTAACTTTTAAGTCCGTCGGATGAGACGTTAAAGGGCGCCCCGTGTCAAGGATTACAACCCCCTTGGCACGTAAATGATCGTTTCCTTGATTTTCGAAAAAGGGTTGGCTCACTGGGGGCCGTCAGGGAAACTTCCACTTTCACAACGAAACATATTTCAAATCATGGATGTTAATTATATACATATATATTTCTTTGGCAATAACAATATGCAATGGACTTTCGATCTTATAATTGCCTTTCCAGAAATAGTAACTTCTCGAAATCCGAGAAATATTCTTATTCATACAGTATACCATCAGCATATTTAATGACATTTTGATTTAATTCTTTGTATTTCTAAAGTCCTTATTTTCATTAATTAGATTCTCTTTTGAGCTCTGGGGATCTTACTGAAGCTGTCACGTTTGTTGTTATTTGCACTTAATGTATAAACGAATAACGCGATTTCCGGAACACACTGCCGATCCAACAGAAGCTGGTCCAAAATTCAGAAACTATTGACTGGCTATCCAATAGATTGCTCTCTAGTTACTTGAATAGTTTAGAAAAATAAAAATACAAAAAAGGAGTAAAACAAAAACTAATTATCTAATAAAACGACATAAGTTGGCGCATTGGGTAATGTTTTTCGTCTGATCCTCGCGCTTAACCTGATAGTTATGGATGCTGAAATATTTATTGAAAATAGATGTTAACAGCAAACTAAGGACTCAACTTTATGACAAACGGGATGATCTCAGCTTCTCCATCGTCAACATCCCATATCTAGGTGGCAATATTCCATTATTTCCTGCATATAGTGTTGATATCTCTCAGCTGATTCGACACGCAAGAGCTGCGTATGATCAGTTTTTTAATCGAGGTTGACTACTGAAAAACCAGTTGACGTTACAGGGGTTTCAACAGTCTCGTTTAATTTCAATCAATTTCTAAGATCGTTATAACGATCTAGTTTGCCAGTACAATCTTTGATTGCGGCAAATGCTGTTTGACGTGTTTCATACGAATTGTATGCCCGTTCTAGGTACACTAATTCTGACAACTGATTACTCTGTTTACCTGATGAAGATATAGGGCTCACGGCTGGTGTGACCGATCGTTAGGGGATACTTACTCCTAGGCACCTGGACCCACCTCTGGTATATCCAGAGCTCCGTGTTTTTGATTTTTTTAAATTCCATATCGAGGTTACTGTTCGTTATTTTCGCCTTTTCACGCTACAAAGTCCAGTGATAATCACTTGGAGACCTCTACAAGTCATGACCATCTGGCTATGAAAGTTGATGACCACTGAAAAGAGTGACTCTAGTAATCGGATGGACAACATGATGCCTAAAGACTGACCGACATACAGTATGCTGCATTCATACCAGAAAGCCCCTTGACCTTTGATCTGAAAATGAAAAATGGTCGATTACTAGTCAATACCAAACTGCACTTGAATTGAAGTTGAACATCGCACAAAGGGTTGTCGACATTTCAGTTATACAGCTATTGTTGCTGCTAGAAATTACCATAAACCTTGAATCAATATTGATCATCCACTTGTCATGACCAGCCTCCCTATGAAGTTTCTTGACCTTAAGAATCAGGCAGGCAGTATAATGTACATCAGTACTCCGTATCAACTATGCTTTTTGTACGTGATAAGACTCACTACAATGGGTACTTGTGTGGTCATCATGGGATTTTGCTGTCAACCCACTGTTATTGATGCACTTGGGACGTGACATTAATTTCTTGTGAGAACAGGTTTTAAGTCGTTTTTCCTTTTTAAACACATCTCTTTCATTTCAGACATTATGCGTGGTATTTATAGGAGTAGGCGTGGTTATGATTATCTTACCGGATGTGGGGGTGATCGATCACCTGATCAGCGGCAATACTGTGATGCAGCAGCTGAAAGACACACTGACCGCCACGGGCCTGGGGACGGAGGACCAATACTCCGGACTGGCTCTCTCTACAGCTTTCTACGACATCGGTTTGATGCTTGCCGTCTCTTGTGCAGTAATCATGGTTGTGTCTCTATTTGGGTGTTGCGGAGGATGTTGTAAAGCAAAGTGCTCGCTAATTACAGTAAGCATTACAACTATCATGAAAGCACTGGTTCTTGTAGGGAATTAAATGTTCATAACTCAATTGAATCTTTAAGAACTACTTAATGAACAAATTAGAATGTTTCAAAGTGTTTTATACTTAAGAAATTTAACAGCGGTATTCTTTCCATTTCAGTACATTGTTCTGGCCAGTTTTTTCCTCATTATGGAGTTGATCGTGGTCATTATTGTGTATGCGGACGAAAAATTGGTACATTTGACAGACATTATTGTCATAACTTTCTATATCTAACGCATCATCTGCAAATTTCTAATCATAAGAATGTTTTTAATACTATGTGCTCTGTCTACGTTTGACGAGGACACAGCCATAAGAGACTGTATTGGTTAACGTGTGTGATTATTATTTTTTTTTTACATACAGCCTCTAACTAGTATCATTTAAAAACAACAAGTATAGGAGACCGGGTTTGGCAGTTAATATCTTCTGGCAACAAGGGTGCAAAAAAGTGATATACGTGTAGTCATTCATACTACGTATCTATTCGTTCATTCGTTGACTCAGTCTTGTGACGTCACATAAAATATATATATTTGACTTGATTACAATTAAACTTGAAGGGTTGTAGCCTTGTACTCGTACAGGTACCTTGGTTCCTTATAGATATCAAAATTACTGATAAAAAGTCAAGGTAACTGAAAGGAAAAATCCGAAAGATTCTCATCCAATTATTGTCATACTAATTGGAATGGTACCCACCTAGATCAACTCGCCCTTTTCCGTCGCATGCTAGAAATAGAAAACAGTAAGTGTGTGAGGAATGCTCGAATTGAGCATCTTAGTGAAATAATCCAATTAGAAAAAATATACTATCATTTATTGTTACGTACTCTAAATGAGAAAAGAGGACATGTTCTAGGAAGATCTGGTCACGCAATTGGTTCATGGATAAACAGGTTCAAACTTTAAAATCGTTCTATGAGTGCAAAGATACCATTGTTATTGTACCAATAGGGTATGGAAAAGTGCTTTTTTCTAAATTCTGCCTTATGTGATACAGATAAAATTCAAAATTAGACTGACCAGACGTAGTTCCATACTTGCTCTTGAGCCATTTTTCTAACATGCCGCGGGAAAGGGCGAGGTGATCTGATTGGAATGGTACCTTGTATTACGGCATTGACTTCTTTTCCATTTGCAAGAACACGGGTAGGAGGTCAAGGTCTCAAATGGGAAAATTTCCAAAACTGTTGAATTATATTAATGTCAGTAACTTAAGCCAAACAACTCAGTTACATGTAGTACAAAATTATTACTCCTGACTGTTTGCGGTAGCTAGTGGTTAGGGTGCTTCGCAACCGGAAGTCCCGGGTGGGATTAACGATACAGCGCCGTGTCAAACCTAAAATGTTTAACATAGGTTGTGACAGTTCCTTCGCGAAGCACCAGGAACTAGAAGTAAAAGTCACGGATCTTTCGAATATGACCTCAAACAGTAGGCTTTGACACGATAAAGAACCCGCACTGCTACCGCTTTGCACGCCCGGCACAAGTCAAAGTTTATGGTGCTTTATCTATAGTTAGTGATGATAAGCGAAACAACTGGCCATTTCAAGGCAGGAATAAGGATCACATGCATTTTTTAACTAGACTAAGATTAAATAGATATATATATATTAAATATTTGTAAAATTTTGTACTCGTAACTGACATCTGTCATATATGCATACTCTCAACACCATCACTTCATAGTAACGTTATTATCTTGCAGTATTAAAGAAAAAAGAAATTTTGGACATCTTTCGAAAAGTACATCGCACTTGAAAGGCTTCAAATAATAAATTTGGTGCATAGGGTGGTTTGTGAGGAATATTGCGTTTGTAAAGTTATTTTCACTGGTATAACTAGATAGCTTACTTACCTAATCTCATCTTTACTTAACGTGGCATGCTTTACAGGTAATCGAGTCCATCAAAGAGATGTTCCTTTTGACAGTAGTTGATTATAAAGGATTAAAAGGAAAGAACATACAAAGTCTGGGTTGGAACTTTGTCATGGTTAAGGTAAGTAGAGACACGATAACAGTTAAAAAACAAAATACTATCCCGCTCCAGGGCCAGATCCAAAGGCCCCTGTTGTTTCCAGGGTATTCGTTGTTTGTTTGTTTTACGTCCAGTCGAAGATTTTTCACTCATATTGAGACGTCACCAGCTGTAGGGTATTCGTTACCGAGTCCATGCAGAAAATGTCATGGTATATTCATTATTAAGATACACCTCGTGTGACACTGATGTGATGGATATGCATCAAATTTCACATAAAGGAATTGATATTGTTCAGGTGATGCAACATATTATTTAATTTAGATATTCCTTAATTAGTTTCCTTGGTTCCAGTCATTTTGTACCCCCAGAGAGTTGTCGTTCGTACATCACAACACGAACGATAACTCTGGATAGCGTAACTCTTAAAAAGCAATTGGTTTCAATTTTAATTTATATAGCAATAATCCGTTATCACCTGTATATGGTGTGTATGCCTCTCAACTGATTTGATACACAAGATGTTGTTCTGCATAAGATCACATTTTAAATCGAGAAAGATTACTAACACGTTGGTCTCGTGGGGATCCGGGTTGTTAGAACAGATTCTCGGTACCCCTTGCTTGTCGTAAGAGGCGACTAAATGGGGCGGTCCTTCGGATGAGAAGGTGTGGCACGTTAAAGATCCCTCCCTGCTCAAAGGCCATAAGCACCAAGCATAGGCTTAAATTTTGCAGCCCTTCACCGGCAATGGTGACGCCTCCATATGAGTAAAATATTCTCGAGCGGGACGTTAAACAATACATATATAAAATCAATCATACCAATTGTTAGGTCGATTTTTACACAGTGATTTTGACTACGGATTACTCCGTTTACCTGATCAAGATACAGGGTTTACGGCGGGTGAGACCGGTCGCGGTAGGTCAGTGGTTAGAGCGTTCGCTTCGTAACCAGGAGGTCGTGAGTTCGAGTCCCACTCGTGCCATTTCCGCGTCAAACCTAAGATGTAAACATAGGTAGTAATTGCTCCTTCACCAAACGCTCGGAATTTGTTTGTTTGTTTGTTTTACGTCCCGTCGAGACTTTTGCACTCATATTGAGACGTCACTAGCTGTTGGTGAAGTACCACAACTTTAGACCTATGTTTAGCGCTCAGGGCCGTAGCTGTGAGGGTTCTTTAATGTGCCAACGCCTACCGTGACCTTCCGGACGCTCGGAATTTAGAAGTGAGAATTACAGGTCATTTGGATATGACATAAAAACGGAGGTCCCGTGTCGCGGCAGACGTTGGTACGTTAAAGAACCATCATTGCTACAGCCTTGAGCGCTAACCATAGGTCTGAATTTGTAGTACGTTACCTACAGCTGTGAATCAATCAATCACGGGGGGGGGGGGGGGTGACCAGTCGACAAGGGATGCTTACTTCTCCTAAGCACCTGATCTTACCTTTGGCATATCCTGTGGTTGTGCTTACCCAACTTTTAATTTTGTATTCCTTATAGGAGTTACGAGGTTGTTCACTGTTCGCCACCTTCACCTCTTCAGAAAAGACATTTGTCTTTGATAGTTACAGATCAAGTTTGAGTAACGTTACACTTGATTCAGTTTTATCTGAATTATCCCACCAGTAATGGGATTTTGTATTGCCAGCAGTACAATCAGAATGCTTGTTCTTTAATATTTTATTTTTTTACTTCCTAAAATTATATAAAGACATGAATGTGATCTTTCAAGATTGGACACATTTATGTTTTCAGTACAAATGTTGTGGATTGACTGATTACGAGGATTTTAAACGTTCTAACTGGACGCGCACAGTTACCACTACTTCAACGTACACTTTGAAGACACCCATTGTATGCTGTGACCCTCTGCCTTCTTCTGGCGATCTGACATGTGCAACACAGACTTCCTCCGGAAATACTGCTATGACGGTAGTTTTAGTAATACTATCTAATGTTATGAGAATCTTTACGATTACTAGTAGTATGTATGCTGTTTATGACTTTTCTATTGCTAGGGCTGTTTCGATGCCGTTTGGGACACTTCTTTCGGGAGCCCAAATTTTATTGCTTTTGCATACTGTATGGGATTTGGAATTCAGGCAAGAAATTTAAATCTTTCTTTGCGAATGTCGTTGTACTTAAAAACACCCCATAATAAAAAAAAATTAGTTATTTAACAATTTTTCTTTTGGAAACAATTCCTGTGCTGAAAACAACATTATAACTTTCAGTTCATTCTGATCACCTTGGCCATTATTGTATTGTTGGAAGCAAAGAAAAAGAACAAAGTAGTTCCCGAAAGAGTGCAACAGAAGCAACATGATACACCAGTTGTGGAACCATTCCCGGAAAAACAGACTGCCTGGTAGCTGGTGGTATCGGGGAACAAATATAAAGAGACCCAGAGTGCAAATTGGTTTAGAAAACTATTTGTTTGCATGTTTGTTTAATTCCATTTTGTACAAAAATCTACCTTATAACGCCACTTACCGTTGTAATCAATATATATCAAATAAATTTACGTGTAACTGTGTTTGCGGTTGAATCGTCACTGTGACAATGTTTGGGGAAATTGTTCTGCATGTTCAATTTTGGTGGCAAGTTGTTCGCCGTGTTGATATTTCCGAACTTAAATGATAATACCATAAAATCTTAATGGATATTATGACAGAATTTGTCTTAAACAAGAGGACCATGGACATTAACTATCAGAGTTCCACACAATGAAAAACATAAAACTGAAAATGTAGATAAAATTGATGTTCTTTTCTTCTGTTATCTCCATAACAAACTTACCACACGGGAAATACTTAACTGTTGTATTTAGACCTTGATTTTGGCCAAACCACCTTGATTCAAGGTCAAAACCACTTGTAGCAAATTAGGGAGGGATTTTCAAAATTCCCTCTTTCAGGCTGTATTTGTTGGTTGGTTGGTTGGTTAGTTTTACGTCCCGTCGAGATTTTTCAATCATATTGAGACGTCACCAGCTGTAGGTGAAGTACCACAAATTTAGACCTATGTTTAGCGCTCAGGGCCGTAGCAGTGAGGGTTCTTTACCGTGCCAGCGCCTACCGTGAGACGGTACCTGCGTTTTTAAGGTCATATCCGAAAGACCCGTGATTCTCACTTCTAATTGCCGAGCGTTTGGCGAAGGAGCCATCACTACTTATTTTTCGTCTAAGGTTTGAAGCGGCCATGGCACGAGCGGGGCTCGAACTCACGACCTCCCGGTTACCAAGCGAACACTCTAACCACTAAGCTACCGCGACCGGTCGCTTTGATGGAGATTATGTTATGGTGTGGGGAGGTATTTCTATTCAAGGGTCCATGGAGGTATATATCATCAAAAATGGAGCACTGACAGGTATCAGATATAGAGATGAGATTCCTCACCCAATCATGAGACTATTTGCCGGGGCCATAGGTACAGAAACAGAAGTTTCGCCAGGCCACACTGAGCAAACATTGTGAACCAGTACATTGAGGTAGAGACTATCGAGAGAATGGAATGGCCTTCGAAGTCACCGTGGCCGAGTGGTTAGAGCATCGCGCAAAAAATCACAAGGCCTGTCACCTCTTGTCGGCGCGGGTTCGAATCTCGCTCATGCCGATATGTGAGAAAGTTTGCAAGTTTACTTTCAGAAGGTCGGTGATCTCTTCCCGTGTACATTGTATCTGGGTTGTCTCCTCCACCAATAAAAACTGGACGCCACCAGATAACTGAAAAACTGTTGAGTGTGGCGGAAAGCAACAAACAATCAATCAATCAATCAATCGAAGTTACCAGATCTGTCCTATTGAACATGTCTCGGATATTCTAAACAGACAGATTCAGCAACGGGATCCTGCACCATCCAATACCAATGAAGTTGAAGTTGCTGTGTTAAAGGAATGGGATCGCATACCCCATAGGACCATCCGTTCGCTCATTCGAAGTTTCTCCAGGTGATGCAGGGCTGCTATTCAGGCAAGGGGAGGCCACACAAAGTATTGATATTTATTGGATCAATTGCTGTCTTTGAATTGAACAAATTATACAATTACTGGATATGAAAATTCACTCTGATTAGGAGGGTGTCCATAATTGTTAGTCTTGTTCTTTTGTCCAAGTGAATAGTTACCATTAGTTGTTTTGGTTTTTTTTTAAATCAAATGTGTTGTTACTTTACAGAAGAAACTTTGATTAAATATACTTTTTCGATATTGAAATTATAAATGATGATTTTAAAAACCCTTAACATTTTCTTGGGTATATATTGTTCAAATAAGGGAGAATACATTATCCTCCTTGCTTCTTGCCTGATTAAGCCAAAGAGCCTTGATTTAAAACAAGATCTCCGTTAAGCGAAACAAGGTAATCAGTAAATGCAAGTCCCTAGTGACCTTGACTCTAAACTCACTATTCAATAGTGATCTTCCTCTCTAAATAAATAAAATAAATCTACATGTCAAATATCAAACCAATCGAGCAATAGGCTGTAGAGTGTCTACATGTTTTCTCTATGAAGTCTCCTAGTAACCTTGATCTTTGACCCTAAATTCAATACGATTTTTCCTCTTTCATACCATAACTACACGAAAAGTTGAAGATATATGTAAAATATCAAATCAGTCGAGCAAAAATAGTACTATATGAAAAAAAAATTATCAAAGATGCTGACATACTATGAAGTTAGTAAAAAAAATACATCAAAGAAAGCCGCATTTAGGACGAATAGATAGCGTTATGCTAACGCACATAACGATTATCTAACCTTTTGACTTAAGATTTTAAGCTTATGGCAGTATGTAGATCCCCTAGCATGTTTGTCATGTGGAACGCATGAATTTTTTTGTCCAGGAAGCAAACTTCGGGGAGCGTAATCTGAAGATTATATATGTTTTAAACTTGGAAGTAATTGCAGACAAATACATACTCATTTTATTTCTTCAAAACAAATTGAACAAAATGACTTTTACTATCACTTTAAAAAATATATATATATGTACTGTAAAAGTGTGGCGTGGGTTGGATTCGAACCATGACAAGAAAGGAACCTATATAGGCATACAGTGACGGCGGTTTAGCTTACTGAGCTACATTAACTTCAAGAACTGAGGCTATAAAGATGAACTAGGTTGTCAGAAGACAGATTCTGTAATTTTTTATAGGTATATCTGTGAAACTTAACCCCGGGGCAGTAGTGTCCCTAAGAAATCCTATTGTATTTAAATTATTCTCAAGATTGCAACCTATCACGATATCATAATTTTGTTTAGTAACAGGCCTACCCTGAAAAATTTCAAGTCCAAAACCTGTGCTAAAATACGGGGAGCACTGTTTAGGTCAACTTCAGGTTATTTTCAGCATGACAACTCATAATTTTTATTTCAAATTATGAATTTGAAAAATTCAAACAAGTATATGAAACAACAATGACAGTTGATATAAAAATGTTACTTTTCCTGTAAAACTGTTCTCCACTTTTGTTACCGTGAACTGATTTTTCGTATAAACTCAAATAGTTAAAGATATCAATATAAATATTCATTCAGTTATTGCGTGCAATGATTAAATTGATGCGCACATAAAATCAATTATTGCTCTCCTCATTTAAATGGATACCTGCATCAATGTAGTGGAATTCTTACTCGCAAAAATTAGAATGATCTACAGACTACATAATTGAATTGAAGATATCTTTAATTATATACAACGACTTTGTTAAGAAATTAATGCGCGCATCAATTCAGCAGAATAATTAATGCTATCAACAATTCAATTAATGCGCGTAATGCAAATCTGAATTTATCATGAATTATTTGAAGAGATCTTTAATAAATTTGATGAGCGCATCAAATAAATTGATATTTTTAAAAAATAGAAATACCTTGAATTGCTTTAGTTTATGTGTACAGTAATTGCAACTTCTGGACAACATTTGGTTACAATATAGATAAGTTATAATATCTAATTCATGAACTACAAAATGCAGTATAAAATTATTTACTCGCCGAAATTGGGTACCCTGTAAAAAAGATCTAAAACTACTATTGAGAAATATCCACTCAACAACAACAGATAACAACCGAAGTTAAGCGTAAAACATAACATCGATACATTTTATAGATTTCATGTCAGTCGATTGTTTTAGTTATATCTTTGCGATTTTTCATATGACCTCTCACAATCTCTATCATTCTTCTCATTCAGCGAAAATTGCATGTCTTTTAGCATTTATGTTACAGTAATGCGTAGTAGCTGGGTAGCTCTAAGAATGAATGATAGATTGATTAAATATTGTTTAACGTCCCGCTCGAGAATCTTTCACTTATATGGAGATGGCACCACTGCCTGTGAAGGGCTGCAAATTTAGGCCTATGCTCGGCGCTTATGACCTTTGAGCAGGGAGGGATCTTTTACGTGCCACACCTGCTGTGACACGGGACCTCGCTTTTTATGGTCTCATCCGAAGGACCGCCCCCATTTAATCGCCTCTTACGACAAGCAAGGGGTACTGAGGATCTATTCTATCAACCCGGGTCCCCACGGATGAATGATAGAGGATGAAATATGCGACTGGTTATTATGCTGAAAAGTATCGCATAAATAACTCTTCAGTCTATACCAAACCGAATATGTCTAAATAGTATGGGTACATCTGAAATTACTATGACCGATACCACGGAAATTAAAATACCATAGCCACAGATATACCCTATGCTAACTGATGACGGACGGTAATCTGGAACACTAATTTTTTTTCGATGAAAAGCGTTCGTAGAATTTTTATTAATTGTTAGTTCCTTTTTTATCTGTGCTAATTTTTCTTCTAATTCTCTGGATGAATTGATTGCTTGCTGGCCTGTCAGTGAACATGGACACATACAACCTATGGAAAATAAAAACAATTACATTTTAATTCTTCTAAGAAAGCGTTTTAAAACGCATGTAAACATCAGAAAAAGACCGCAAAACAGCTACATTGTAACCATGTTAGAGAAAGACTTTTAAAACTTAATTGTTCAGTAACTAACGGGCCTGCATTCAGAGTTCGAATATAATACGCTACGTATAAATTTTGCGATTTTTAAAAAATGTTTTGGGTAAAAATCCTTTTTCCAGCCACCCAGAAAGCGATTCTTGCTTATGTGTACCTGTGTCAAGTAATAAGTAACTTAATTGCGGAGAATGTTTTATTCAAATACGATGCAGACTATTTAATGCAAATCCATTGAATATAAATGATGTTTTATTTAATTACTTTCTTGATCCAGATTATCAAGGGTTTGGGCTTTTCCAATTAAGGAAAAACAGTCTTGAAATTGGGAATAAAAACCAGTGTATTAAGGTGTAACTGGACTCATTCCGATTTTCATTTTAATAAAAACTTGCCTCATTTAAATAGAAGAGGCCAACATATTAGGTTTACTGTAATATGCGGGCCTGTGAAGGACGTTTATGAACAAAGAGGGTACCCTGCTTTTCTTTGCTTCATTGTTTGGGAATTTTATGGCAAATATTGGATAAATACCTGCATTTTAACATTAAGAATGGGACTTATTGCGGCCCCCTACCGACTCTAAAAACCCTTCCTTCTACCCTGCGTTTTATTTCAGTCGTTCTCTTACTGTCGACAGTAATGCATGAGTATACTATATGTATAACATCAGTCCTTCACAGTGTGTCCGTAGATTGACGCTTTTTATATTATTGGTGGCGCATGAGATGTCGGTGCCATCCATTTTATTTCCGTATATTCGTTTTTTGAGAGTTTGCAACCATGTACGTTGGTTAATAAAATGAAATGACTGCATTGTATCTAGTTCTTGAAAACTATATAACGTCTTACAATACATAATCCTTGCAACTTCCTTACGTTTACAAACAGGTGGTTCCTCTAACCACTTCCTGTCGAGGGAACAAGTGCGCTGCAGATTCCCTGTGTAGAGATAATATCCAACATCACATTCGTACTTTGTTGTACCATGACAGTCTGTATTGTTTTCAACAATGCCCGTGTTGTTGTAGATCTCAAGATTGCAACTGACATCTTTCCATTCAAAGAGTAGAAAAAGTAAACTTTAAATCTTCAGCATTATCACAATGTAGTATTTGAAATGATCAATTAAACCTTCTTAAAGAATAGCTTATATTCCATAATCTAATATATTGTTGATTCATTGTTTGTTTTACGTCCCGTTGAGAATCTATCATTCATATTGATTATATATTGTTTAACGTCCAGTTCGAGATTCTTTCACTCATACGAACCGGTCGCGGTAGCTCAGTGGTTAGAGCTTTCGCTTCGTAGCAGGGAGGTCGTGAGTTCGAGCCCCGCTCTTGCCATGACCGCGTTCAACCTAACACGCAAAAATAGGTAGTGGTTGCTTCTTCGCCAAACGCTCGGCATTTAGAAGCGAGAATCGCGGTTTGTTTCGGATATGACCTTAAAAACGGAGGTCCCGTGTCAAAGAAGGCGTTGTCACGTTAAAGGACACTCACTGCCACGGCCCTGAGCGCTAAGCATAGGTCTAAATTTGTGGTACTTCACCTACAGCTGATGACGTCTTCAGATGAGTGAAAAATTCTCGACGGGACAAAAAACAATCAATCAATCATATGGAGACATCACCATTGGCGGTGAAGGGCTGCAAAATTTTGGCCTATGCTCGGCGCTTATGGCCATTGAGCAGGGAGGGATCTCTAACGTGCCACACCTGCTGTGACACGGGACCTCGGTTTTTGCGGTACTCGTATTGACCAGCTGTAGGTGAAGTACCACAAATTTAAACCCATGCTTAGCACTCAGGGCAGTAACAGAGATTATCCTTAAAACTGCCAACGCCTGCCGCGTCCGGTTACCACCCTTTTTTGAAGTCATATCCGAAAGACCCGTGATCTTCACTTCTACATCATAATAATGGGGAGGAGCCTATCGACACTTATGGATAATTTAGGTCAATTTTATTTCCGTCAGTCATATCCTTCATTTTTGTATCCGTAAGAGATAGTACTTTTATACTTAGAATGTGAATTTCATGCATATGTGAGGGTGATAACAACCTTAACGATAACCCACCGGTCGCGATGGTAAAGTACATGCTTTGTGACCAAGAGATCGTAAGTTTGAGCTCCGCTTGAACATACCCGAGTCGAACCTAAGGTTTAAATATAGGTAGTGATTGCTACTTCGCTAAACGCTCGGTATTAAGAAATAAGAGTCACGACTCTTTCAGATATGACGTTAAAAACAAAAGTTCCACGTCGCAACAAGCGTTGGAACGTTAAAAATCCTCACTACTACGGCTCTGAGGCGCCAAGTATACGTTTAAATGTGGCACTTTACCCACAGCTTGTGACGTCATAATATGAGTAAAACAATTCTCAAAGAGATATAATTGTAAGTTAACATAGGTGACATATGCGTGCTCCTTGTTTTCAGCAATGTCTGATCGACTTCATACCATTTTTGAAAATCCAATGTCCCGTTGAACCCCAGCCTGTCATCACAGCAAAGAAATTCACAGGGTGTGGATGTGAATGATAGTATTTCATCACTGTATTCTGATCAATGATATCCGCTAAACCAACGGAAATCGTGCTGTTGATCCAAGATACCCAAAATGACGTGTAGGTTTTTTCGTTTAAAATATTTCCTTTATGTTCGGATTTACAAGTAGACTGTTTTTTTGTTCTCAGGCATGATTTCCTATTGCTCCATCCTCCGAGAACTATTTCATATAAGGGCTTAGTATTGTCGTCTTCACTCATTAAAGCAATATGGGCATCGTTAGTAGAATTGACTTGAAAAGTGTAGAATGACCTTTCTTTTGCCGTGATACAGTATCTGCTCAACTTCACATATCTCTGATTATTCCCCGTGAAAACTTCAATGCCAGCAGCTGAAGAAAAAGAAGATGAAAAAGAAATGCAGTTCTAATCACAGATGAAATCGACATTTATCATGTATAACAATTTCTTTTTTATTTAATTATACCAAAGTTGTTACGTGTTCACTGCAAACTGGAATGCGTTCAAAGTATACTAGCGGAAAAAAGAAACTGTATAAAAAGTATTTCCGGTTGAGATCCACCTCATCTTTCGATGTTTTGTTTGTTTGTTTGTGTATTGTTTAACGTCCCGCTCGAGGATCTTTCACTCATATGGAGACGTCACCATTGCCGGTGAAAGGCTGCCAATTTAGGCCTATGCTCGGCACTTATGGCCTTTGAGCAGGGAGGGATCTTTTTCGTGCCACACCTGCTGTGACTCGGGACCTCGCTTTTTACGGTCTCATCCGAAGGACCGCCCAATTTAGTCGCCTCTTACGACAAGGGGTACTGAGGACCTATTCTAGCCCGGATCCCTACGGGGCCATCTTTCGATATAACTGCCCTCTAGTCCAACAGTGTTCAATTGTTATCAGCCCAGAACTAAAAATGTCAGGGTCTTTTCCATTAACCCACTTCTCAACTGCCGTCACACCGTCGTCAGACTGGAAATGACGTCCACATATTTCCTTTTTCAAGTTGGGAATAGGAAGAAGTTACTAGGAGCTAGGTTAAACGAATAGGCAGGATGTGGTATTAATTAATAATCGTTTCGCTTTACAGCATCCAGCATCGAGCGAGATTCGAACTCACGACCCCCCGTTATGAAACGAACGCTGTAAGCACTGAGCTACCGCGACCGGTTAAGCGCGTATTGAGTCACGGGGATTTTCCGCTATGACCTTGAAGTGGATGATCCGTGACACGATAGGCGTTGCGTCGTCACGATAAAGACTTCTCGAATCATATCGGCCAAATCCGGTGACATTTCTAGTCTCTATACGAGTGACCAATTTTCTACTGAGACAATGTACAAAAAATACACAAAACATTCAGTACGGCATTGTGTATATCCATGACTACAATTTACTGAAAAGTATTACCTCTGACTTGTGGTAGAAGTATGAAAAACACCAATCGATTTCTGTATGCAGCCATTCTTCGGGATGAAACTATCTGACGAAATAACAGAAAAATATTACAAGTTAAAACACTGCACTCAGTATTATAAAGGAATCTTATAACCTTTACTGGATATGCTGTAGACAAATATTTGCAATATTGATAATGGTACAGAAATATCTTTTAATTGATATCTCCTGCAAGGTTAAACACATACAACTATATATGACCCCTTGGGGATCCGGGTTCATAGAACAGATCCTCAGTATCCTTTGCTTGTCGTAACAGGCGACTGAATGGGGCGGTTCTTTGGATGAGGCCGCAAAAACCCGAGGCCCTGTGTCACAGCAGGTGTGGCACGTTAAAGATGCCTCCCTGCTCAAAGGCCTTGAGCGGCGAGCATAGGACTAAATTTTGCAGCCCTTCACCGGCAATGGTGACGTCTCCATATGAGTGAAAAATTCTCGAGCGGGATGTTAAACAATAAATAATTAATCAATCATAATCATACAACTATATATGACATGATTATGATACCAAAAATATTTTCATTAACTCAAATACCACCAAAACGAATAATAAGCACACTATAACAGTATTTTTATTTAGATTTTCAATACAAGATTGGGATTGAGACCTTGGGATTAATATTAGAATTGACGTGATTTAATCACAAGATCAGTATGCGTTCAGGGTAAATAATATGTATTGGAAACTACTCGGATTAATGTCTTTGAGTATCCAGTTCCGTCATTTATGCTCACATGTGTATTCGTATCTTAATAACAATACCCTCTTGAGAATAGAGTTCATTAAATTGTCATTGTTATCAATCGTGAAATACCGCTTCATATTCCCATGCAAAACTTTAAATCCTTCTTATTCCTCCATCCTGAGCCCGAGTGCACTGGTGTCAACAACTGGTTGAATTTTAATTTGGATATATAGGTGGTTCTTTTGTAGTTCTTGAAAAGACGATCACAAAAGATTTCTCACACATATGTCCTATGTACAACTCAACCCTTCCCTCTCATGGACTCTTCATGGGATTATAAATATGGGTACACTTGAATATATATTACATATATCCGAAAGACCCGTGATTCTCGCTTCTAAATGCCGAGCGTTTGGCGAAGGAGCAATCACTACCTATTTTTCGTCTTAGTTTTGACTCGGCCATGGCACGAGCGGGGCTCGAACTCACGACCTCCCGGTTACGAAGCGAACGCTCTAACCACTGAGCTACTGTGACCGGTAGGACTATTACAATGGCATGAACTTTGAAAACTCCAAAAAGTGGTTAAATGAAAAAAATAATCTTGCTTCAAAGGAAAAAAAAGTGTCATTATTGTGAATAGTACTTCCTACCAATCCATTTTGTTAGATAAAATCTAGTTCATAAGATGCCAATAGTCAGCAATGGCTTAAAGATCAAATATTCTTCATCTTTAATATTTTGATTTTAACAGAAACGTCTGAATGTTTTATGCTGTTTAACAAGGGAAAAAACTAGACCAACAAAGCATCAAATTGATAACACTCCCAATCCTTCATTTCTCCAAGACGAGACCGCTTTATTGTGCACGGGTGTAAAGATTTCCAAAACGCGTAACAACACATCCTGGTATGATAATCCAGTAAACTTCCTAATCAACTCAAATAATTGAGAGCAATTTCCATTAACCATTAAATATTCACACATTTCCAATATGCAACTAGTAATTTCAACTAAGGCCCAGAACTCCTAAATATTCATTACTTTTAAAAATCTAATACTCTTAAAGATGCACATACTTGATGTACGGGGAAAAAGAGGAAATGAATGCATTTGTTATTTAAATATAGTCAATGCAGTTCTATCCTGGGACCAGAAATTACGAGGGCGAGTCAATAAGTAACCAGCCTATCTCATTTCCTATTGACTGAGACGGTCACGATTTCCATGCCTTGGTTCAATGTTTTATACCTGGGTACAAAATTGCACACATATCGAGTCATTCTTTAATAAGATATTGGTTGTCAAACATGATTAGTGATGCAAAGGCACCCTTTTCATCTAAAGTTGAGTATCATGCTGCAATTCGGTACCTGTATTTCAAAGGTAAAATAGGCACGGAAATACATGGCAAGTTAGCCGATGTTTATGGGTCTTATGCACCATATTTATGCTCAGGTTAAATTCTGGGTAAGGGAAATTCAAACGTTCAAAGTTCAGTTAAATGTTTATAGAAGTTTACAACACGTTTTCCAATTTTTAATTTCCGCATTGACATTGGTATTAGCAAGCAGCGAGGTTTATCTGTCCCGCCCTCTCCTAGCAATACGTCTTTAATGCACATGCATCATATTTACACATAATACAGTCTATATCTGCATTTACAACAGGGACTGTAGTATGTATGTATGAAATAACGATAATTTCATTCACAAATATCTTGTGATTGATTTTTTTTAATTAACAGAGAGCAAGTGACCGTAACACTCTAATACTAAATAAGTCATAACTTACAGTTTATTCGCTAGCATCATATCCCGGGGGGATCCCGGTTAGAATAGGTCTTCGCTCGTGCCATGGCCGCGTCAAACCTAAGACGTGAATATAAGTAGTGATTGTTCCTTCTTCAAACTATCGGAATCCGGGTTAGAATAGATCCTCAGTACCCCCTTGCTTGTCGTAAGAGGCGACTAAATGGGGCGGTCCTTCGGGTGAGACCGCAAAAATCGAGGCCCCGTGTCACAGCAGGTGTGGCACGATAAAGATCCCTCCCGCTCAAAGGCCCTGAGCGCCGAGCATAGGCCTAAATTTTGCAGCCCTTCACCGGCAATGGTGACGTCTCCATATGAGTGAAAAATTCACGAGCGGGACGTTAAACATTATATAATCAATCAATCAAACTCATGGCATTTAGAAGTGAGAATCATGGGTCTTTCGGATATGATCTTAAAAACGGAGGTCCCGTGTTGTACGTTAAAAAAAAACCCCACTGTTACGGCCCTGAGCGTTAAGCAGAGGTCTAAATTTGTGGTACTTCCCTACAGCTGGTGACGTTTCAATATGAGTGAAAATTCTCGACGGGAAGTAAAACAATCAATAGATTAGCAGCAAATTCGATTTAAAAAGGCTATGTTTGAGGGGAATTTTTTAGGACTGGTCGCGGTAGCTCAGTGGTAAGAGCGTTCGCTTCGTAACCGGGAGGTCTTGAGTTCGAGCCCCGCTCGTGCCATGGCCGCGTCAAACCTAAGACGAAAAATAGGTAGTGATTGCTACTTCGCCAAACGCTCGGCATTTAGAAGTGAGAATCACGGGTCTTTCGGATATGACCTTAAAAACGGAGGTCCCGTGTCACGGTAGGCGTTGGCACGTTAAAGAACCCTCACTGCTACGGCCCTGAGTGCTAAGCATAGGTCTAAATTTGTGGTACTTCACCTACAACTGGTGACGTCTCAATATGAGTGAAAAGTTTTAGACGGGACGTAAAACAAACAAACAATATTTCATATTTTTAAATTTTTTTTGGGGGGGGGGGGGGAAACCTCTTATTCAATGGTTACGTTTATAATTTTTTTTCCTTTGGTGGCCGTCAGAAAAAATGTGTTAAAATTTCAAAGTTTAAATTATTACTTAAAGTCTTTTTCAGCATATTTTGTTCATTTACTTTTACACCATCACAATCTATGGGAATGGAGCTGATCAGAAAATGACAAAGCTGGGAAATGGAGAGAGAGAGAGAGAGAGAGAGAGAGAGAGAGAGAGAGAGAGAGAGAGAGATGATTGCACCCATTTGCTTAATATTTTTTTTATAATTAGTTATAATTATTTAAAAATGTATCTTTTAATTTGTATGAAGTATACGAAACAATGGACTCTGAGAGCACGACTTCCCATGTTCATAATAAGCTTTTTGATTTCACAAAATGCTGATGTCCTTATATTACATACAATTATTTCCGTTTTCCTTTCCGTTCCGCGTTTTAACAATACTAGGGGTCTCCGAGGCCAAAGCAGTTCAAAACGCAACCATCTGCTGGCAAGGTGATTGCCACAGTATTTTGGGACGCAAAAGGCGTTATTACGTTGGACATTTTACCCAAGAGAAGTACAATAACTGGAATGTACTATGCAAACTTGCTAGACCAGCTGAGAACCGCCATCCGTGAAGAACGCCGAGGTAAACCCTCCACATGTGATTTGCTGCGACAGTCCACACTTGCAATGGATGCTGTAGAGCGAAACGGGTATGAATTAATACCATATCCTACCTATTCGCCAAACCTAGCTCCTAGCGACTTCTTCGTATTCCCAAACTTGAAAAAAAAGGATACCCATGGATATCATTTCCGGTCTGATGAAGAAGTCGTGACGGCAGTTGAGGAGTGTGTCAATGGAAAGGACCCTAACGTTTAGTTCTGGGCAGATTGCACTTGAACACCTTTGATTCAAGTGCATCACAGTAGAGGGCAATTACACCAAAAAAGAAAGGTGGATCTCAACCGGTAATAAGTTAGGCTAGTTACTTATTGACTCGCCCTCGTACTTCTAATTAACTATGGGACATGAAATTCTTAACTCTGGTAAAAGGCTAGTAGCTCATTTTAATAATGCAAAGTTTACGGGTTTTTTTTGTTTGTTTGTTTGTTTGTTTTTTATTTGGGGGGGTCCTTTTTTTATTTAATTATTTTTGCCGGGTGTACAGAAATAGAGAAGAGTTTTAATGTAATATATTGCATCTTAATCTATGATCAGCTTTCTCAGTCCAGGTTCCATTGATTTCAGAAGTTTTAAGTAGAACGAAGAGGGATTATTGCAATGTTCAATGTCATAATTATGCAAGCAGTATAACTGCTACATGGCCAATTTGAAATTATTTAATTTCAATATATGATCGTCTTAGCCCAGCTTGGGATATAAACCCAGGGCAAATGCACTTTCAGATTTTAAAGAGTACTCACTGCAATCATGCAAACAGTTTACCTACTTGATTTCCAGGAGTTAAAGAGACTTCCTATTACATTTTAAATACCAAATACATACGACCAATCCACCTAGGGTTATGAATTTCAGTTTTATATAAGACTCATTATAATCATGCAAATATTTTCCTTCCTTGATGCCTAGAAGTAAAGATTTTCTAAGATATAATGCATTTTCAGTATCTGACCAACTTAGCCTAGAGACTGAACCCAGGGTCATGAATTTTATAGGCCAAATAAAGGGCTCATAAATATTATTATAATTATTCAAACATTTTGACTTCGCCATGTCCAGAAGAAAAGAAAAAAAACTGTTTAAACATTTTTAATACCTGACCAACGTAGATCCACCTTGGAGCATGACCCCAGGAGTCATGCATTTCAGTTTTGATATGGAAGTCATCGCTCGTTATAAGCATAATTATGGTAAAGGGCTCATTACGTATAATCATGCCAATAGTTTGACGCGACCTCCGTTTTAAGGTCAAATCCGAAAGACCCGTGATTCTCACTTCTAAATGCCATCAATCAATCAATCTCACTTCTAAATGCCGAAGGTGAAGGAGCAATCACTACCTATTTTAACGTCTTAGGTTTGACGCGGCCATGTCACGAGCGGGGCTCGAACTCACGACCTCCTAGTCACGAAACAATCGCCCTACCACTGAGCTAGGTAACCGGGAGGACGTCCACGAGAACAAGACGTAAACATAAATCTATAGTTAATTGAAGAACAAGTAGGATGATTTTGTATAAGATGCTCTTTATCTAAGCTGTATTTACCTTTTAACACATTCTATAAGGAGAACAATAGAACGGTATTTATTAGTATTCCACAGTACGGACAGTATGATTCTTTATTAGTAAATACCAAACCTCAACAGTATAACCTTTAATAATACTAGTCAGAACTTACTAACGGCACGATATAAGTACTTATCAGTATTTACCAATAAAAATAACAGTATTGGTATTTTTCCGTTCAGTATTTCAATATGTCATTTTTGCGAAAGGATTTACCATTGTTGTGGAGTCCTGGTGTTGAAAAGTCATTAATCGTTCCGAACACGCATGAATTTCCTTACCATCATACAAAAGATTCAGCTTATTGTCATAAGACGCTTTCAACGATGAAAAGGTGAAGATCAATGTCATAAATCAATAAAGAATGCACAATTAATAATTTGGCAAACACGGACCCCTGGACACACCAGAGGAGGAATCGGGTGAGTAGGTGGAATATACATCTGCTAATGACCAGCCACTGAACAATATGAAATGTTAAGAACTAATCTTAAGAGACGGATCTACTCGGTATGAAAATAAAAAGATCTTTAATATATTATAGTAATCCATCAGACCACGCCAACTACAATACAGCTCTACTATATAATATCTTTACTCACCAAAATTTTGGAACGTTTCTTTAAGTGAATGGCGCCTCAACTGGAGTGAGTAAGACGAAACAACATTAAAACAGGAATAAACGTCACTCCAGATTTTGTTGTCCCGAGCTCTCCTTTTTTCCATACGTCATGTTACAACCATAATTTTATGTAGTTTCTTTACATCTGACCCCACGAAAAGCATTAACAATGTCAAGCACGATCCTCACAGGTATGACAGTAATCTCCACTAGTTAATAATGCTCTAAATATAAAATCGATACCGTAGAGTCTACATCAACCATATATATTCACAACTGAATTGAAATCTTTGCGTTATCAACTGGAAATTTTCATTTATATTGTGAATGCATTAGAACGTCGATTTCATATTGTTTTTACAGCCGACAATTATTACATTAGTATTCAAATCGAGAAATCAGGCTCCGGGGCCGTATACCTGATAAAAGCTTATTTTCATATCGTTACTATTTTATGCTCTTATTGGAAAGACGAGGTTTGGAACCTCGAAATGACACCATGACGCAAATTGTGATGGTAGGCCTAGGCAATCTTACAGCAAATCCCATGTGGTGCATCAAAATTGGTACCGTTTGTTTTACTTTTTATAAGATTGATCACTTCGGTATCTTCATCTCCTGAATCCAGACAGAGTTGCTTCTAAATGGCAGCAGTCTAATTATTATATTATATCGTAATTTTCAACGAAAATTATAAGCGATGCAGGTGGTAAATAAGAAAACCAAGATGGCGGCGTGATATACCTTTTTGATAGTTTGTTTTGCAGGAAGAATCTTTTTTATTATAGGTATTTAAAACGTCGAGTGCCTGTGGGAAAAATGATATGTGGTGACCGTATAGAAAGGTCACTAGGTAAAGGTCAGAAGTCAAAGACAGGTGTACCAAGGTCACCAGATAAAATGTTTGCCTAGGCCATAAATTAGTGACCCATGGTTAGAATAGGTCCTTAGTATCTCTTGCTTGTCGTAAGAGGGGATGAAATGGGGCGTCCTTCGTATGAGACCGCAAAAACCGAGGACCCGTGTCACAGCAGGCGTGGCACGCTAAAAATCAATCCCTGCTCAAAGGCAGTAAGCGCCGAGAACAGGCTAAATTTCGCAGCCCTTCACCGGGAATGGTGGTGTCTCCATATTGGTGAAATATTCTCGCGTGAAACGTTGAAAAAATTAAAAGATCAGTACTTTTTGAGCAAGGATTGCTTATGGAAAGATGCGGTAGCTCAGTGGTTAGAGCGTTCGCTTCGTAATTGGGAAGTCGTGAGTTCGAGCCCCGCTCGTTTGATTGATTGTTTGTTTTACATCCCGTCGAGAATTGATTGTTTGTTTGTTTTACGTCCCGCCGAGAATTTTTCACTCATATTGAGACGTCACCAGCTGTAGGTAAAGTAACACAAATTTAGACCTATGCTTAGCGCTCAGGGCCGTCGCAGTGAGGGTTCTTTAACGTGCCAACGCCTACCGTGACACGGGACCTCCGTTTTTAAGGTCATATCCGAAAGACCCGTGATTGTCACTTTTAAATGCCGAGCGTTTGGCGAAGGAGTAATCACTACCTATATATATATTTCACCAATAAAATTTTTGGGGTGGGCAGCAAAAATATAGGTAGGGTTGGTAAACCTGATTTTTGCCGTTTTAAGGATTTTACGGTATACTAGAGGTGTCCGAAAATCTTTAATGTTTAATTGCGTCAATATATCATTACTTGGATTAACTGATTTTTAAAAAAGTTTAGCTGTATTGTTCGTGACGCAAAGTAGACTTGTCATTAAGGTCAATTCAATAATAGATATAATCAAGTACCTCTATCGTAAAATGTAATAATGAAGTCATTTAAATGAATGACATCAGTTAATGAAATACTTTTGAGATTTGCTGCCCTTCAGCTAATGATGTTTTATTTATTAACGGAAGTTCCTTTCATATGCTGAACTTTAAAGTCAATAATCAATAAGCCAACTGTTTATTCTATGGTATCCAGGTATGTGTCAAAAATACAGCATCATATTTATCATACAATTGCAAAGAAATTGTAACAAACACTATGTAGGATACTTGGAACTACTTTGATTACGAATGAGCTCCCGCGGGCTTTCCACTGTTTGTCTCTTTTCGAACTTTTAACAAGTACAGTGGGAAAATATGTCGGTAGCTCAGTGGTTAGAGCGTTCGCTTCGTAACCGGGAGGTCGTGAGTTCGAGCCCCGCTCGTGCCATGGCCGCGCCAAACCTAAGACGAAAAATAGGTAGTGATTGCTCCTTCGCCAAACGCTCGGCATTTAGAAGTGAGAATCACGGGTCTTTCGTACATGACCTTAAAACGGAGGTCCCGTGTCACGGTAGGCGCTGGCACGTTAAAGAACCCTCACTGCTACGGCCCTGAGCGCTAAGCATAGATTTAAATTTGTGGTACTTCACCTACAGCTGGTGACGTCTCAGTATGAGTGAAAAATTCTCGACGGGACGTAAAATAAACAATATCAATCGATCAATCTTTTTTTTCTGCTCATAATTTGAGGTTCGAGGGATATACGTTTTCGTCATTTTTTCACATTTTTTAATGTTCCTCATAACTGCTGAAAAACTCTAACCTTGCCATAACATTGCTAGGTCTCCTTGTGACGAGACCTTTCTTTAAGTACCAAACTTAATGTCCTTTATCTTGGATTTTAACAATACGGGGTCATCAGTGTTTCACAAACGCATCTTGTTCTACGCCGAACCTTTTTGTTTTGTGCTTATTCACTCTACGGATCGCTACACGCTATTTCAACTATAGATCGGGATCAGATGGAAAAACGATCCTCTTTTCTTAGTAAATCCCGAAGAACAACTAAAATGACATTTTAAAGTATATAAGCTACTTGCACTTGGCTACTAGCTGTCAACAAATATGAGACGTCAGAACCTCTTTAAGGAGATGAATTTACACATCGGGGATTAATATATTACAGTGTCGTTCAAAGTCAGCATTTCGCAAATTCTATGGTCGTTAAAATGACCTAATTTACCAATACAAATTTTTATTAGGTCAAATGCTGTCTGGTGTGTTTCATACCAAATATTAAGCCGTTCTTGGCACACAGATTCTGACTACGGATTATTCCAATTAACTGATCAAGAGAAGGGCTACGGCGGGTGTGACCGGTCGACAGGGAATGCTTACTCCTAGGCACCTGATCCCACCTCTGTTATATCCAGGGGTCCGTGGTTGCTCAACTCTCTAATTTGTATTCTATAAAGAATAGGGTCTATGATATTGATCACTGTTCGTTATTTTCGCCTTTTCATATATTATTTTTAGAATATCAAGTCTATAAAAAGACTTTGTCATCTTCTAATACGTTGGTTGTATAATGTTTAACGTTCCGCTCGAGAATTTTTCACTCGCACGGAGACGACACCACTGCCGACGTCGAAAATTGACCTTTTTGCCCGTAGAAAAAGTTTCATTTTATTAAAATCAATTCATTCTACGTTAAGAAAAATAATCCCATAGAATAATGACCACTTGTAAAAAAAATTTAAGGATGTTTTTTCTCTGGTAATGCCTAAGGGAAACTGTTCAATGTTACATTACTTAGATGTTTTGCTGAAAATAGATGCCAGCGGCAAACTAACAACTCAACTTTATTACAAACGAGATGATTTCAATTTCTACATCGTCAACTTCCCTTATTTATGTGGCAATATTCCATCATCACCTGCATATAGTGTTCATACCTCCCAACTGATTCGATACGCAAGACTTTTTTCTACATATGATCAGTTTTTAATTTGAGGCGGGCTACGGACAAACAAGTTGATGTTACAGAGATTTGTACAGTCTCGTCTGAAGTCAGCATTACGCAAATTTTATGCTCATTATAACGATCTAGTTTGCAATTACAACGTGTATTCACTACATTCCAAAATAATGTGATGTATAGATAATGGACAGTCACAAGATATACATTGAGGTTAAAGTTCTCTGATTAATAAATAAGAATGTGTCAAATTTGAATGTCCGATGCGTATTCTTGAAATAATAACTTCGTCTTGGCATTTCATTACGATGTTACACGATTTTTTTTATTACTGTGTTTTCAATAGAAAAAAGTTTACTTCTGTCATTGTTTTATGATATATTTTAAATCTGTGTAAGGCATTTTAAAATGTACAATGTCATTTTGAAATGCATTCTTTGCCTCTTTGTCTGCTTTATTGTTACCATAGATACCAATATGACTTAGAATCCAGCAGAACTCAACTATCTTATTTTGTTTAGTTAGAAGTTAGTACTGGTTAAAGTATCTAAAATGTATGGATGATCAATATTCATGTTGCTTATAGACTGTAGACAAGATAAGGAGTCTGAGAATATAGTGAAGTATTTGTCATTAGAAATCTTAATTTACTCTAACGCAAGTTGGATAGCCTTTGCTTCGGCGGTATAAATTTTGCTTCATTCGAGAGTCGTGCCGAGAAAACGTTGTTATTGATTACTGCAGCAGCAGCGACTTTATTTTGGTCTTTTAAACCATATGTATAAACAGCAGTTGTATTATGTTTAGATTGCTTTATTTTGTTTAATTTTTGTTTGAAAATAGCGGAATTTGTTTCAGATTAGTGATGTGTCAACTTTGGGACTTAGTAATTTTCATGGTGGTATTTCAGAACATAATGAGAGTTTTATGATGTCCAGGGGTAAGTTAGAATTATATAAATGTTTTTTGACCCGGAGACCAATTGATTTTATACATGTCTTATTTTTGTCTATAAATCTTCAAACTGTGGATAAAAAACACAGTTAAATGCTCGAGTCTCAGTATTATCTTTTAATTTAACAATGCATTGTAAGATAAGGTTTATTCTACGTAGATCTAGAGGTGGTTCGTTTGCCTCAACATACAAACTA
The DNA here is from genome assembly GCA_024699665.1 of Ostrea denselamellosa. Taxonomy (NCBI): domain Eukaryota; kingdom Metazoa; phylum Mollusca; class Bivalvia; order Ostreida; family Ostreidae; genus Ostrea; species Ostrea denselamellosa. Next base: position 7,502,349 of record JAMZEH010000023.1, on the reverse strand, counting down.
TCTACAGGATAGGTTCAAAAAGCTCCTGTGCAGTCAACGTCCTTGATGGTGGATTGCATGTACAATGGTCTTGCCGTTTCATATACTATATAGCCGTAGTCTAGTTTAGACCGGATGAGAAATGTTTTCCAGAATTCTCGTTTACATATATCTATGGTTCTACGAGCCTATGCTCGATATACGAACATTATTCAGATTTAATGAAGTACGTGATGTATTGAATAGTCTCTCTCCTTCTTTGCGATCTTTGATTTCTGTATTGCACTCTTCTGTAAACCATGTCTTTATAATTTTAGTAGAATTTGTCGAGGTTTTAAGTATGCATTTATTTGCTATTTCTAATACAGTTTCGGTAATTTTTTGAATGGGGTCTGGGTAGGTAGGCTCACTGGGACTCTTCACATTTACAACCAAACAATTTCAGTTAACCGCCGTAAAATGGCTGAAATACTGCCAAAACGGCGTAAAACCCTAATCAATCAATCAAACTTTTCAACCGAGATATTTTGCAGACAGTGCTTCGAAATATGGCCAATCAGCTTTGTCGAGTTTCCAGTTTTTAACAGGATTGATTTGTGGAGGATTATTTGCTCTAACAATAATAGGGAAATGATCGCTTCCGCACAGATCATCATGTACAGACCAGTTTAAATCTAAAGGGAAAGAGGGCTCTACTATACTAATATAAAACAAAACACGGTACCAATTTTGATGCACCAATAAATCCTCAGTACCCCTTGCTTGTAGTAAGAGGCGGCTAAATGGGGCGGTCCTTCGGATGAGACCCCAAAAACCGAGGCCCTGTGTCACAGCAGGTGTGGCACGTTAAAGATCCCCCCCTGCTCAAAAGCCGTAAGCGCCGAGCATAGGCCTAAATTTGCAGCCCTTCACCGGCAATGGTGACGTCTCCATATGACTGAAAGATTCTCAAGCGGGACGTAAAACAATATATAATCAATCGTCCTAAAGGTTAGCAAAACGTTACCACTTCCATATCCCCAGTTTTGATCCACATAATAATGTATAAAAGTTGTGACATTCATTCATAATGATCGCTTAGGTGAACAGTGTAGGCCTCAGTCCTCTGTGTGAGAACTCTTTTAATTCGTTGATTACTACATGTGTATGAAATTTATAACCTTTTTATTGAATAGACAGATGAATATCAAATAGAAACGGATCAATGCAGGCAAATACCTGATGAAAGAAAGATAATCCTTGTGGAAGAGGAATCCCAATGTGATGCGAAAACTTCAGAAAATCAGAGCAGTAAAATACTCTATTTCAGCTTTAAAAGAATCATTGTTACCGTCGGCTTGTCCAATAATAGACTCCGAGATGTGCGTTCCTTTACTGCTTTAACGCAATGTGAAACGATTCTCTGCATGAGACAATAAACAAACAATACACATTATGCTTGTATACATCATTTGAATAGAACTGTAAGTCAAGTACGATATTGCATGAAATGCAGACAATCATTGATATCTTAATATGAATTATTTAAAGTATTGAAATAATGGTAAGTGTGTTATTTACACTTAATAATTCTTTGAATTAATTGAATTGTTAATTACCAACTATTGAAACTATGTTTACCAAGTATAGTGATTCTACATGCAATATGACCGTCGACTACAACTGGTAGAATATTTATCGTTTTTCTAATCCGTTATGCCCCATGGGGGTCCGGGTTAGAATAGGTCGTCAGTACCCCTTGCTTGTCGTAAGAGGCGACTAAATGGGGCGGTCCTTCTGATGAGACCCCTAAAACCGAGGCCCCGTATCACAGCAGGTGTGGCACGTTAAAGATTCCTCCTTGCTCAAATGCCAAAAGCGCCGAGCATAGGCCTAAATTTTGCAGCCCTTCACCGGCAATGGTAACGTCTCTATATGAGTAAAATATTCTCGAGCGGGATTAAACAATATATAATCAATCAATCAATTCTGAAGACACGGATTTTAAGGCAGTCGTCCACATAAAAGTTCCGGGAGTTAGGGTTGAGGTGGTTGATGCTGTGGTTGTTATGTAGTTGTAATTGTGTTGTTATTGTACTTGACACTGTGGTTGCTGTTGTAGGGGTTGGAGTGATTACTATTGATGCTGTGGTTGTTATGTAGTTGTTATTGTAGTTGACACTGTGGTTGCTGTTGTAGGGGTTGGAGTGATTAATATTGATGCTGTGGTTGTTATGTAGTTGTAATTGTGTTGACACTGTGGTTGCTGTTGTAGGGGTTGGAGTGATTACTATTGATGCTGTGGTTATTATGTAGTTGAAGGAGGTACCGACTGATACAGAATTGGGGTCTGAATATTGTGCATGTGTGTCTGTGGATATTGTACTTGAGATTGACATGTCTGTTGCACGGGAAGAGGATATGTGAGTGGTTCATGGCCAGTTGACGGTAACAAACCGCTACTCGGTCTTGGAGCTCGCATTGGCACAGACTGCACTGGGTTGAAACCATGCACAAAGGACGGTAGTGAACCGCTTGAAGCATGGGTTGAAACACCAGGAAATTGCTGGCATGGCTCTATCTTAACCGGAGAAACTGGTGGTCGAAAGACCCCTGATGTCTGTGGAAAAGGTAATATTGGATAGCCATATGGTTGAGAATAATATGGATAAGCTCCCTAGGATGGCATACCATATGGCATCAATGTAGATGAGTCTGGAGTAAGCTGGCCCATTGTAGAGGCATTCTATTACATGATGCTGTCATGTGGGCAGGATAATTATATGGAACAGGTCCATATGAGTGTTGATCTGTAGATGGTGTAAGATTTATGTAACTGCCCTCAGCACCAACACGCAAAGGTCCTGCAGACTGCTTTACAGCATTACTCGTCTTAAAGGGACGGTGGTAATGAGTAAGCTTTGGGTATAACACCCATCTCTGATTTTTTTTCTGTTCTCTTCATTTTCAATACCGACTCGTTCATTACAATGTTGTTAGAATGTTGATTGATTATTTATTGCTTTCCGCCACACTCAACAATTTTTCCGTTATCTGGTGGTGTCCAGTTTTTGTTGGTGGAGGAGAGAACCCAGATACAATGTACCTGGGAAGAGACCACCGACCTTCCGAAAGTAAACTGGCAAACTTTCTCACATATATCGGCACGAGCGGGATTCGAACCCGTGCCGACTAGAGGTGAGAGGCTTTGTGATTTTGAGCTCAATGCTTTAACCACTCGGCCATTGATGATAAATTGATCATATAATATTAGTAATACATTTAGAAAATTGGTATCATTGTGTGAACTATGAAATAACATTTCTCTATTGACAATATCTTCGTAGTCTTTTGTGACCAGCTCTTCCAACAATCTGTTGGAATTTCGTAAGCACGAGATGTGCTCCTTTGTTAACTATTCTTATGAAGCACAATTCATTCAAGACTTCTACATGAGAAGAAAAATATCTTGCCTTGGCCTTCAATTCCACATTTAGATATATCGACAACAATATTAACAATAATCATTTTCATTCATGAGTCGATTCGATATATCCCAGTGAGCTCGAAATAAAAAAAAAACACAACAGAGTCCTCCAAATCTGTTTCATGCTTCGATATTTTATTGAAAATAGATATTAACGACAATCTATCAACTCAACTATATGACAAATGAGATGAGTTCAGTCTCCCCATCACCAACTTCCCATATTTATGTAGCAATATTCTGTTATCATCTACATATGGTATTTATATCTGTTAACTGATTCGACTTAATTATTCATATAAATTTTCAGCTAATGATTCAAAAAGGAAGAGTGTCACATAATTTGGAATATATTAATCACTCTAACGCTATAGTTTAGGAGGAGAATAGGAGAACTTATTTCTTTAGTGGTATAGAATTTCATTTAAAACTTTCAACAAAAGACCTAGTCGAAGGTGATTAGAGATACGAGTTTTCATTGGATGACCAAATGTAATTCTCATATCCACGAATCTGAGAATTTCCAATTTAATTTTGACCCGATGTTGGAAAAACCAGATGTTATATGCACATATTTAATCATGTAAATGTTAAGGGAAGGTAATCCAGTCCCGTCCAGCTAAGGTTGGAGAAAGCTATAAAGTATAAACAATCTCTCTCTCTCTCTCTCTCTGTGTGTGTGTGTGTGTGTGTGTGTGTGTGTGTGTAAACATAGAATTGATAAAAATGAACAGAAAAAAACATATTTATTATTAAACAATTTGAAATAGCTTTAATTGTCTCAAAACAAAATGAATCAACATCATAACACCAGTTACAATGATTTTACATTCTATGCAACATAATCGTAAAATAAATCAGTCTTAACAGTGTCAGAGAAAATCTCCTGTGAACATGTCTGCAGGACTAACCTTAAAATGATGCATTTTATTATCTGTGACTGTGGAGTCTAGTTACTATCTCACGATGCCCAGTTTTCTTAAGGACCAGGTTTACTGCCATTTGAAGGTCTGATATAATGATGAGACTCAGCACAGAAACAATGATACCGTATCCTAACGTATAACCGATCCTGGAGGCGGAGGCTCGATGGTCCGCGGCGCTGATTTTAGACCGGCGGTATATACTCGTGGCATTTCTGTGTACCATCAGCTCCTTTTTTAATTGTGCTATCTTTTCTTGTAGATGCTCTGCTGACACGTTCGTTGTTTTCTGATTTCCTGATTGACACGGACATGAGCAAACTACAAAAAAGTTAAAGAAAGAAATACAATGCAGTTACGGGTTTAGAGTCGCCCCCCCCATTTTACATTTTAATATGAGTAAAATTCTAGATCCCTCGCCCAAAATGACCGAGTATTTTGTCTAATACTTGACATTCACATGCTCCCTATGCCCTACCCCCCTTTTGCGAAGATCCTGGATCAGCCACTTCAATATATGTATAACTGTCATTCATCATAACACCGGTCGTGGTAGCTCTGTGGTTAGAGCGTTCACTTCGTAACCGGGAGGTCGTGAGTTCGAGCCGCGCAATCACTACCTATTTTTCGTCTTTGGTTTGACGCAGCCATGGCACGAGCGGGGCTCGAACTCACGACCTCCCGGTTACGAAGCGAACGTTCTAACCACTGAGCTACCGCGACCGGTGTGCAACGTGTTTGGCATTCAGGGTTGAACGATTGACTAGGTGAAATACCAGCATGTTTACGCAGTTTGGAACTTCGCAGCGTTTATTTGCAAACACAACCAAAAGCATATCAATACTAAAATGATTGTATATTGTTTAACGTCCCGCTCGAGAATTTGTACTCCTATGGAGACATCACCATTGCCGGTGAAGACTGCAAAATTTGGACCTATGCTTGGCGCTTACGGCCTTTGAGCAGGGGGGGGGGGGGGGTGTTATGTGCCACACCTACCTTGACATGGGACTTTGGTTTTTCGTGGTCTCATCCGAAGGACCACCCCATTTTGTCGACTCTTACGACAAGCAAGGGTACTGAGGACCTATTCTGACAACCCGGATCCCTCAGGACTCAATAGTAAGAAGTGTACTATATTCCACACTTAATTAAAACACGAAACTGTTTACAAATGGCAGCAACAGATACACGCGTAGGCACTAACTCACCCCCTATTAACATAAGACCTTAACGTTAATGTATCTATCCATACAGTCATGCATATACACTGGACGTCATAAAATTTTATTCGAAATTTTTCATAAATCTTATATTACCTGTGTTCCCAAGAGCTACACGGTGTAAGAGGATTTACCGTCCAAATGACAAAGTAGTACATATAAACATGGGGGCCGAGTGGTTAGAGCATCGCGCTTAAAATCACAAGGCCTTTCACCTCTAGTCGGCGCGGGTTTGAATCTCGCTCGCGCCGATATATGTGAAAGTTTGCCAGTTTACTTTCGGAAAGTCGGTGGTCTCTTCCCGGGTACATTGTATCTGGGTTCTTTCCTCCACCAATAAAAACTGGACGCCACCAGATAACTGACAAATTGTTGAGTGTGGCGGAAAACAACAAAATAATACATAGAAACATTCGTATAACACATTCTCCAAGGTTATACACGTAAACTGTATATACTCCAAAACCTTTTTAAGTTTTCTCTTTCTTCTTCTCTTTTTGTTGTTGTTGTTAACAGCGGCTAAAAAATTATTACCTTTAATCTCCCTATTTTCTCCCTGTCTACAGCTGTCACCTGACCATAACATATTTTCTCCACTATTATTACCAAACCACGGGAAAATAGAATTTCCCACCGTGGTAATGCTCGTAAATGTAAATATAAAGTTTTTTTATACTGAATATTCTAGAATTGTGTTCTACACACAAAAAACAGTTTTCATAATATTTAAGGAGACCCCACAATTCATTTTGAACAAAACTCATGGTTGTTTAGAATAAAACATGATATATTAGTGACAATGTGGACAGCATCTTTTCAGACCTGAACAGACTGGTGATTCTCCTTCCCACTGTCTTCCTATTCTGCATCTGCGCGTTAGGCTTCCTGCTGTCAGGTGAAATTTATCTTTACATCTGTAAGTTGTCATACCATTACAGGACGAGTTTTCAGTTGTGATGTCGGTGTTGTTGAACTCTTCTACTTCACAGTTCGTATCTTATAGCAAAAGAATATATATGCCATTAGAATGGATTTTTATTCAACATAAATGAATGTATGACTTATACCAGATGAACAAGAGACACGTGAGTCATTTAGTCACCCCAGTTTCACACAATTAAAAATAAGCTATCAAAAAATTACCTGTTTTACTTCATAATATATGTAAAATTACGTTTTGTGGTAGCTCAGTGTTTAGAGCGTTCGCTTCGTAACCGGGAGGTCGTGAGTTCGAGCCCCGTTCGTGCCATGGCCGCGTCAAACCTAAGAGGAAATATAGGTAGTGATTGCTCCCTCGCCAAACGCTCGGCATTTAGAAGTGAGAATCACGGGTCTTTCGGATATGACCTTAAAAACGGAGGTCACGGTAGGCGTTATCACGTTAAAGAACCCTCACAGCTACGGCCCTGAGCGCTAAGCATAGGTCTAAATTTGTGGTACTTCACCTACAGCTGGTGACGTCTCAATAAGAGTGAAAAATTCTCGATTGGACGTAAAACAAACAAACAAACAATCAATCAAACGTTTTACGTTAATAGATATGATGCACGTAATCTACCCAGAGCCTGGGACTTTCCAGCTTATTCAATCTCTGTGTAAAGTGTTCAGGAGTATAAACATTTATGTAGCATACAATGATTATTCATCATAAGACCTATACAACCACGCCTTCGGACGTGAACCCTTCACCCAGGGTCATGGGTACGTTTTCACATTTTTGATAGGCCACGATTCAAATTGCATAATGTATACGGGCAATTTTGATACAATATGTTTGTTTGTTTGTAATTGTTTGTTGGGTGGTTTTTTTTTAATTTTGTTCTATATTTTTATATATCTATTTATTTATTTTATTTACTATTATTTTTTTGGGGGGGTGGGGGGTATACCCAAGATATAACTGTATCGTATTTTGGAAGAAAAAAATGGAATATAAAGAATTTGTATTTTGAGAAATTTCAATTTATATATTTTTTTGGGTATTTTTTTTTCCTGAAGGTTGTGAGCAGATTAAACATTATATTATTGATGTCTTCTGTTGTAAAATTCGGTATGAATCATCTTTATTCCATGGTGAATAAAAGAATTCAGTGTGATGAATCTACTGCCAAAAGGAAAACCATTTAAGGTTTAAAACCTCTTTTGTCAATGGACTTATTGCTTGACGTCAAACTTTTTGACCCCAAACTTGATGGATATTACCTCAAAACTGTGTATATGACGTCTCTGTGTAACTTAAGGTAGAGTCTCCTTTTCAATAATTTCTTTCAATATTTTTTTTCTCGTTAGAATGCTTAAACAACTCGTACTCTAACTAAAAAAAGCTCATATCAGACACACTACATATTGCCTTTTATTTCTTCCGAACCATGTTGCCAATTCCTTTAACTCAAGTTTACTAAGAAAGGAACTGATGCCGTCAAAATTAGCAACATTCTTCGTCTTGTATTCCAGAATATTTGAAGTTTAAATCCTGTATTTCCTACAAATATACTTCCACTATTGCATCCAAACTTTTTAATTACAAATAAACTTTGCAGTGCCTACATATAGACTATCTTACACTTAATCTACCTATGTGTTCTTGTTTTTTTTGGTTTTTTGGTTTTTTTTATTTTTGGTGTTTTTGTTTTTTTTTTGCTATAGTCCAGCTGGTCATGTCATTACTTGTGATATACAGTTAAACTTCGATGTCTCGAATACCATGGACATGTCGAAGTGATTTGGAAGTCCCACCTACTTATTCTTTAAGTATTATACCCTCGATATCTCGAACACTCGGATATCTCGAAGTTTTTTCTCGGCCCCCATCGAGGTTGGATTGTGTAATTAAAAACAAGGACCTGAAAACACTTTTAATGTTCAGAGAACCTCGATCCTTCAATTGGCGACAGAACTACATCTTTAAACTTGGCATTAATGTCACTTTTGGGAATCGTACTTGTACACCAACTGCCCTTTCAAAAGATGAAATTCTTCAAAACCATGCTTTACTTTTAGACATTCAAGTCAATGAAGGGGATGAGTTACCTTATCTATATACTAGATTCCAAAACTTTACAAAAACCCTTACACAAAGATACATTGCTGGATCCAGTAAATGTTCTACCAGGACCCTATATTTGCTCTTCACGAAAATATTAACAACTGTGAAAAAGAAACTTCAAATGTATTGTGTCACAACATATGCCAGTAGTGGAGCAAATAAAACGAGGATTCTAAAAAAAAAAAAATCCCAAGAACGTTTGGTAAATTTGAAATCACAAAACTTTTCTCAAATCAAAAACATCTAACCGTATGACTTTTCAACACTTTTTACATGATCATTTCTCACGATAACTTTTTGACATCATAGACAGTTGCTTCTTCAACAAAAATGGAAAAAGGAAATATCCATATCGCTCTAAAAATTACATTACTAAACATTACTCTAATTCCACGCAGTTGCATTCTCAAGTTCAAATTTTAAAAATGCTGGAGTTCCTCATTGACAATATCTTTCTAGTATTTTGGTGATCTGGTCTTCCAACTGTCTAATTCCCAAAGGCACGAATTATGCCCCTTTGTTAACCGACATGTTTTTATATTCGCATGAGGCAGAATTTATTTAAAAGCTTCTACATTAGAAGAAAAAAATGTCTTGCCGTGGCCTACAACTCGACATTTAGATATATCGACGACGTTTTATCTTTTAACAGTCATTTTCATTCATATGTCGATTCGATATATCCCGGTGAATAAATATAAAAGACAACAGCAGAGTCTTCCACATCTGCTTTCGTACTTAGATATTTTATAGATGTTAATGGCAAACTAACAACTAAACTTCGTGACATACGGAGTGATTTCAGCATCTCCATCGTCAATTTCTAATATCTATGGAGCAATATTCCATTATCACTTGCATATGGTGTTTAAATCTCTCGTCTGGTTCGATACTCAAGTGTTGGTTCTTCGTATGGTTAGGTTTTGAATCGAGATAGGTTACTGACAAGCACGTTGATGTTACAAGGAATTCAACAGTCTAGATTAAGTTCAGTTTTTCACAAATTCTATAGTCGTTAAAACGATACAACTTTTCATTAGATCAAATGCTGTCTGATGTGTTTCATACCAATTATTAGACTATTCTTGGCACACTGATTCTGACTACAGATTAATCCGTTTATCTAATCAAGATATAGGGTCAACGGGGATGCTTACTCCTCCTAGACACCTGGTCTTTGGTATATTCAGGGATCCATGTTTGCACAACTTTCTAATTTGTATTCCATGAAGGATTTATACGATTGAGCACTCGTCGTTATCTTCGCTTTTTTATGCTTATTTTCATAGAATGTGTCTTAAAACACATGTTGACTATAAAAAGGTATAATCTCATAAGTTATGTATCCAAACATATCATAATCATGGGTCGTAAATTATGGAAAATGACACATTTTCGCTTATTAAGAAAGTGTAATTTTTTGTTTACAACAGGAGGCATCAATAATATAATGTTTAATGTGCTCACGACCTACAGAAAAAAATACTAAAAAAGATCTTTTCTTTTTTTGAAATTTCTTAAAATCTAAATTGTTTGCATATCATTTTTTTCCCCCCAAAATACGTTTCAGTTATATCTTTGGTATACCAAAACAAAGCAGTCATATTTTATCATAATTGCCCATATACATTGCACAATGTTGCATTATAATGTTCTTTTGAACATGCTTAACCCATATTGGCGATATCAAATGCTACAAAACATTTATATTAGCCTAAAAATAATAAAATGTATAAAGCAGGTACAGTTTACAATCAACAGCAACAAACTACAAAATGATGTTATATTTTTAAAAATCCTAAATTTTTATCTCAACAAATTCCGAACAAAATCCGAAAGATTGGGTCACGAAGGGTGGCTGCACAGCTTCACTCTTTGTGTGGTGTTTGTGTTTGATACTGTTTCCTGGTTGCTCCACCCTTTGAACAACAATTTTATGTGTATAAGCAGTAGTCTTATATTTGAATAAATGTACATGTAAAGTAATGAAATATTGAATTGCTTTTGCAAACTTTCCTTTATTCGACGGGAATATGCTAATACTATCATAGCATCGTATTATCAACAGACAAACGCACCTTAAACCATTTGGACTCCGATTCCACCAGCCAGATTAATAACCAGTTCATAGTCGGTATACAAAATCAAAACCTGGACGCGTAAAAGGACTGTCCTACCTTAACATTCTTTTGATGCATCGACGATCGAACGATATCATGGATATATAGACGTCATCAACTGTAGGTGAAATGCTTATATTGTTTGCCTATGCATGGTACCCAGTGCCCTTGCAATGGGGATACTTTATTGTGTCAACACCCACTCTGTTTTAAAGGCACCAAGTCACTTTTTAAAAGACAAAAATATGTTAAACATTAAAATTATAACTCACTTAAAGTTAATAACTAAAGTTGGGAGACCCTCTTAACGTAAGGATAAGGAACTTTAGTTCTGTGTTACGAAAACAACAGTTGAGCCTTGTTTATTTTTACAATCTAGAGAAGTGTTAATTTTATCATTTAAACCATCCTAATTTTGCACAGACATAAATTTAATTTTAAAATGGCACGCATTACCTGAAGACTACTTGAAAAATGTAATATACCGGTATATCATTAACTTAGATCTATATAACCATACATTTTCAAAACTTTGTAAACATTAATATACCTCAACCTTTTTTTACACACCAAATAATAGACTCTGTATAAAGAGCTTCTATCGTGATGCATAACCTTAATTTTTGTGAAACCTTTTAAACACATTAGACAAACATTTTTGATCATTAAGAGTGGAAAAGACAATTTCATTTAGGAAAATCGTGAGTCAGCCCCTTTAGCGTCATATCCAGATTAATCAATTGAAATTATTTCTTGTTTGCTATCCCGGGCCGACACTGAGTTTGTAGGTATGAGATAGATAGAAATCAATAGATGACTAACAAGAAAAAATATCCATACCGTCAAGAAATCTCCAGAAACTTTCAAAATGAGTCATAACTGCAAAATAATTGACTTCATAAGAGCCACTTAAAGTTTCGTTTAACGCTGCTCTTCCCGTTGGCTTTCGGCCTGTCCCAACGTTAACAATTCCCTGGTCCCAGCTGATCCAAAGATTAACGAATTCTGATTCGTTCAAAATATTTGGAGTGCTAATGATTTGGCAGCTTTGGCTTTGTGCCCGAATACAAGACTTTTTATTCCACCATCCTCCGATGAGGATTTCGTAGATCTGACTATAATCATCCCTTGGTGCAGAAAGGTCATTGGTCATTAGTGTGATGTGGACATCTGTGGATGACTTTACAGAGAATTCTATGTAGGTGCGACCATGAGCACTGATACAAAATTGACTCAGCTGCTGGAAAGTTGAATTTGATGTCAGCCCAATATATTCTGTTCGAATGGCTACAAATGGAAAAATATCAAAGATGATCATATGCATGATAACACACCTCTTCTTTTTTCGTACTTGCTTTCTTGTTAAAATACTAATACATTCATTATAAATGGAAAAGAGATGACATTTCCTTATTGCATCTGTTTCTATATATTTAAATCCATTCAAATCAACTTTTAAACTATATTTACTGAAAGTACCAAGCTGTTAGTATACAACTTTATATATGAGAGAATATATTAGCTGAGTCAAGAAACGTGCACAGGAAACCTTCAGATCAATGATTCTTAAATTAAATTTTCTCACTGTGTGTGGATTAGAAATGTCTCACACGTACATCTGGAAAACCTCAATGCAAAGTTTAACCATGGGACAGTTTTCAAGCACGAAATTTCTAACAATTTGGGGAATGATCCTATACTTTTCGTAATGGGATATAGGCTAGGTAGGAAAGTGACTTGTGTGCATGTGGAATCACAGGCCGTTTATGGGAGTTAATGGGGCTTCATCAGAACCTGTAGGCTATTGGAAGATCCACTGGTAGGCGGTAGAGGGGTCAGAATCTCCTTTTGAAATATTCCCATTTAAATTGAGCTCAGTTTTCTTCGGATTCCCAACCCCTGACCCTTTGATATAAATGTGTATAAATAATACGATAAGGTATTTATAACCCCAACTCTGGTGTCCTCTCATCCCGTGGGGATCCAGGTTGTTAGAATAGATCCTCAGTACCCCTTGCTTGTCGTAAGAGGCGACTAAATGGGGCGGTCTTTCGGATGAGACCCCAAAAACCGAGGCTCTGTGTCACAGCAGGTGTCGCACGATAAAGATCCCTCCCTGCTCAATGGCCATAAGCGTCGAGCATAGGCCTAAATTTTGTAGCCCTTCACCGGCAATGGTGACGTCTCCATATGAGTGAAAAATTCCCGAGCGGGACGTTAAACAATATATAATCAATCAATCTGGTGTCCTCAAAGAACATAAGACAGGAACAGACATTATGAGAAAAATATATATGAAATATGTAGTACATAAACAAATTTAGACGAAAGTCCATGTGATGAAGTTAAATTTTATATTTCGCTATTTGTTTGGTTTAGCTGTACATAGTTATGTCAGTTAGGGGTATCCGTAGTGTGAGTTTGGCCACTACGTCTATTTATAGTAAGACCGGTTTGGTCAGTGAGAATAGCGGCCGTTTGTCAAGCGTGCGGCCACGTTTGCAGTTTTGTCCTGCAGGAGGTTTTTGTTATGGTGAATTCCAGCAATATTAGACTGGTAGAATGGGGTAGCCAGGAAACCTTATCACGTTACTGTTAGGACACCAGCCGGTAAGCTATTTTTGTAAATACGTATAGGGTAATTTACTTGCATTTTGTGTGTTATCGTTTTACTGGTTGTAAAGTCGTTTGTGTGCAGGTTTTAGGTTAGGTGTTGATTATTTCAGTGCTAGAGGGGGTTTTAGGAAGTCCAGGGCCATTTGTCAGGTACCCAGGCCAAGTGTAAGGATAGCCGTTGTGAAACTGTCCGGAGGGAGACTTGCGAGTCCAGGACCGGAGGCGGAGAGCGTTGGTTCTGAGGGAGGCATTTCCTGTGGCTTGGCAGTGTAGATAAACCCGTGTACCGTCATTCGGGATAGAGAGACCTGTGAGTCCGGGACCGGGGACGGAGATGCTGTCAACAGTTATTTCTATGGAGGCCTGTTGATGAGTATGGGCATGGCAATATGGTAGCTGAGTAGCGTCACGTATGTGTCAGTGGACTTTCAATTGTGTACTATAATACTGAAATAACTGCATCAATAAGCTATATTGATAACAATTAACAAAATTCAAAAGAAAATTGAAACTTAAAACTGAACTTTTTCTGTGGAAAGCAAAAACCTCTTATTCGGAACTTTATTGTAATATTGTGTTTATCATATCAACTGTTATAATTGTATTTAATTTTAAAGTTGATATTTTGTATATTGACGATTGCAAGAGCTATCTTGCTGTGAAATTAGCAACCCTAATTTGTAGTTAATATTTGGCTTTATTACATTAAGTTATTATCTGTATTTCTTTCATAGTAAGAGTGAGTGTAGAGTGTAGGTGTGTGCGAGTGTGTAAACGTACTCTATTTCTTTATCTGTATTTTTAAATTTACTTTATTATTAAAGTATTTTGTTTGTTTATTCTGCAATTTATTATTTCCTATTACGCCATCACAAAATCCAAAAGAACTTCATTACAGTCCACAATGTATATTATCGCAATTAATTACTGTTAATCAAGAATCATTATTTATTTCCTATATCTTCTTTGTGGAACAGTTCGAGAAATTAACTTTCGCGAATGGCTAACCTCGCGAAATTACTCTTATATAATGTTCTCGCTAATAAAGTGTTATTACAATAGTTATATCTACAATACCAATACAATTTGCCTTGTTCGACCTTAGTGGTCTGAAACCTTAATCTAATACATGCATTCTTCTTTGTATCTTTCATACTATAGTCTTAGTCTGCGTTTATTGTACATCAACCTTTGGAATCAACCATATTCATTTCTAAGAAAGCTAAGAATGCTTTTCCTTAACCCTGATACATGTAATCTTGGGGATCCTTGGGGAGGACTCCAGGATTTAGTTTCGTCATTAACGGGGATGGTTGGTTAGTTGTATATTGTTTAACATCCACCTGTAGAATTTTTCACTCATATGGAGACGTCATCACAGCTGCGGAATTTAGGCATACGCTCGGCTCTTAAAGCCCATGAGCAGGGGGGATCTTCATCGTGTAACACCTTCTGTGACACTGAGCCTCGGTTTTGGGGGTTTCATTCAAAGGACCGCCATATTTAATCGCCTCTTACGGCAAGCAAGAGGTATTGAGGACCTATTCTAACCCAGATTTTAGTAACTTAACACAGATCAGCACTGACTAGTGGGATTTAAGGGATGATTGAAACACCTGGAAATTTTTGTATTCAGCAAATAAAAGTAAGGTATAGAAGAGGTTGATTAATTATATTTTACTCTTTATGTTTTTCTCCCGTCAAAAAGGGATTCTGGATCGGTGTCCCTGATTTATTAAGAAGGCTTTAATTTCATAAGCAAATGACATCTGATATGTTACGCCCCTAAAACATCCATTATATTCCGTGATACCATTGTATATTTCACTCTACTTTTTAAAAAAGATCTATCAATATGTTTCGTATAGAAAATATCAATTATCAAAGATGGTGGACCTCCATTTCCTATTCTGATCTCAGGACTATTTTATAGTCTTTCAGTGGTTGCAAATTTCTCATTCGGTGCTTTATATTTCAATTTCAATCTGAAAGGTGCAATTTTACCTAGTTTGATCCCCTCCTCAAATGCAACCCGTATTCTTTTAGCAATAGCGTTGTGAAAAATAGTAGAAAAAAAATTAAAAGTGTGGCAGATTAACATTCCATTGTGTTCCATTCTCCAATCAAACCTACCCAAGCCTTGGCCTCCGAACCTGCCATCGATACTGCAAATCTTATACTTGCGAAGTTTGAAGAATTATGTACACGTACAATCACCAAATGATTACTGACAGGAATCAAACGACTGTCCGGATTCACACTAGGAATACATAGTAATTAAGTATAAAAAGTACAATGAAAGTGTGTGATCGGATTCTGACATTTACTTGCGGTATGGCTTTCTGAAAGACTCGGTCTGATCGGTTACACTGATATATATTGATTAATTAAATGGTTGTTTGTTTATTGTACCTCCCATCGATAATATTTTCACTTATGAGCTGTAGGTTAAGTACCACAAATTTAGCGCTCAGTATCGTAGCAGTGAGGCTTCCTTAATGTGCCAACGCCGGCTGCGACTAGGAACCTCTGTTTTTAAAGGGGCATGGGCACGATTTGATCTGAAAAATTGTCAATTTTTTTTTTTTTTTTTTTTGGTCCATTTTTAATGTTCACAATGCTTATCTAGGTTATTTGTAATGATCAATCAAAATATGAATGTCCGTTGTTGAGTTACAAATGAGATACATCACTCACAATTCTTTGTGGGGCCTCCGTGGCCGAGTGGTTAGAGCCTCGCGCTCAAAATCACAAGGCCTCTCACCTCTAGTCGGCGGGGGTTCGAATCTCGCTCGCGCCGATATATGTGAGAAAGTTTGACAGTTTACTTTCGGAAGGTCGATGGTCTCTTCCCAGGTACATTGTATCTGGGGTCTCTCCTCCACCAATAAAAACTGGACGCCACCTGATAACTGAAAAATTGTTGAGTGTGGCGGAAAGCAACAAATAAACAATAATCAATCACAATTCTTTGTTATACACACGAGGCTCCATCGTCGGATACCCACGGCTGATCTCGTCTATTTTTCATCACGGTAGATAAGCTAGCCAAAATCATATGTATTTAGTACGCGCGGATGAATTGGTGCCTCCTTGGAGCTGCGATGGCAATTCGGCGAATCAGAGCTTGCGTTACGAATATGTGTACAATAACATGAAGATTCCGTAGTACAAGCTATGTTCAATTTAGGTGCATTGAAACCCTTTCAAGAAGAAACAATTACACAGCGAATGAAAGGCCGCGATTCCTTTTTATCAATTAAAACAGGTTCTAAAACGGTGTGTACAAACAATCATCACTTGCCCATTTCCAATGCATATTCATAAGACAACTCAAATGACGGTCACGTGTCTAGTTCAGACTTCCAAAGCGGTGGTCTTATCTGTGTAAAATTTTGTATTTTGTTACTACAGTACCGTGTCATAACTTGAAGAGAAATCAAAATATCAAATACCTCTTTTTCGTTGTTTACCTCTTCCAAGACCAAATTTAGACAGCTGCGTCCGAGTTACATACATCACATTGGAATTCCTTTCACGCGCGTAGGGCTATTTATAGACGCCGAACAGTATCCACTTTTTAAATAATCTTTTCGATGTTTTCTTTTGCATGCAAATGTTTTCAAGCATGTAGTTAGGGGAAAACTAACAACTTTAAAAACTAATTCATCTGCTTTAAACAAATTCTGAACAAAAATACTGACTTTTAAGGCAAATATATTTTATGCATTGTAAAAAAAAAAAAAATGGTGAAAATCACACACTACAAAGTTTTGGAATTGGAGAAAAACATTGCCATACATACATTTAGTCCAAACAGATTAATACGTTCAATGTAGACATACTTTTTTTTGTGAAAAATGTTTCTGTTAGAGTTGAGAAACGTATTTCTTTATGATTCAGTTGGTAATTCCGTACAAATATATCTTTGAGATAGAGAATAACAGAAACTCACTTGAAAATGAGTTGAATAATTGTGTCCACAGAAAAAACCGCCAATAAGGTAACTTCATTCTGACAGAAATGTGGAAGCTTCCCTTCCTTGTTTCTTTCTTTTTGGAAATATCATTTGTTGGTAGATAATTTAAATCAGCAGAAGAAAAGGTACATCCATGAAACCACTCGCTTTTCGTTCGTTTTGACCCTGCATAGAACTGTGAGTTTTTTGGTTTTGTTGTTGTTGGTTTTTGTTATAGTCAGTTAAATCCACAGTCTTTGTTGTGACAATGTAACACCGTGAATGTGTTTTAGAAATGATGATTTCTGATGTATATAGCGAACAAACTGAACTCGCAAAAATGTCAATATACCTTATTCACAAGGACCAATCCAGGCTCTCGTGAAATAGCCATGAATTATTGTATTTTCACAGAACCAATGTCCAAATTTAACCAATATATCTCTTGAAGAGGAACATTAAAATTAGATGCTAGAAAGCACACGGTGCTTTTCATGTACTTGTGTATTTTTAATTGTTCCATCTAGGGTAAAAAGTATTGATAAATTGTTAAAGTTCTCCTTGCGTCACACTGCATAGCTTGTTCAGCGACTGCTTAACGATATATTCCTCTCTGATCTGTACATTTTCAAAAAAAAATGAAACATACCTTAAATGAAAATCTTTATCTTTATTTTAGTAGTTTTCTCGCGACCAGATTTTACCAGACCTCTTTTACTTCGGGGAGAAACACTTGCTATGAATAGATCTGTGTTTAACTTTGGAATTTGAAAATGGTTGCTATCATAATTATTTATTTAATTGCTTCATTGAAAGAATTTTTGAATATCCGGCAACAGCCAATATTAAAAATAACCGATAACAAAAATTGGGGGGGGGGGGTGTTTTTTTTGTTTGTTTTTTTTGTTTGTTTATTTTATTTATTTATTTATTTTTTTGCGTATAGGTACCGATCAGTGAACCAAATTAGAAGGGTATGCTGAAGTGTGAAAGTTTTGTAACATTTCTAATAGAGTGCGTTTAGCTAAATATCCACATTGATGAGAAAGGTGAAGCTCAATGTCATGAATCTTATATTATAATAATAATAATTTTATATATATATATATATATATATATATATATATATATATATATATATATATATAAACTTTAGAACAAGACAAATAAGGACCCCTGGAAACGTCTGAGGTGGAATAAAGTGTCTAGGAGGGGTAAGCATCCCCTTTTGACCGGTGACACCCGCCCTGATCCCTGTATATTGATAAAGTAAATGGAGTGAAAATCAGTAAGTAAAGAACCGAAAAGTTTATGAAGAAACTGCATTAGATAAATAATACTTTTTAGCGTGGAATTCTATCTTATCCGTGAACCCCTATGAACAGATATTAACATTTTATGATCAAAATAAAAATTTCACAAAATTCGATATTACCACTTATTATTGTTTATTGCGGAAGAAAGAAATATTCAAAACCATACAGGAAAGATCTGTAGGAAAAGGACCAGCGTAACAAAAGAATAACCCTATAGGGATAATAAAATCACATAGTTATATCAACAAGAAGATAAAAACATGAGACAAACACGAAACGAGACAATCAACGTACCGGTTCCGTAGGCAACTCAAGTTTTCCAGCACCCTCAAATGCCAAAGAATAAACTGGCTTTAAAGATACCCCATATTTGACACTTTCTAGAACTTGGCAATTACGATTTTTTTTCCTACTACGTACTGTCAAACTATTGTTGTCACATTTATTGTCTTGTTTTTTATTTGTCAGATTTGTTAATTTGTGCAACAAATCTATTTGTATGTACGGTATTTTAGGAATAGGTGCATAGTCTTCTTGTAAAATGATTAGTATTGGTTTAAATACACTTGTAATTTATTTCCTCAATAAGTTACCATACTAATACCTGACAAGTGTTGTGATTCATTTTTATAATGGGGCTATATGTATGTCAGACAGAGCATCACCCTATCAGCTATAGATACATGTACATAGTGTAAATTCCAGTACGTGTTGGCTACACACAGCAGGTTATGGCACATCATCCTTCTGCACCATTTCATGTTCAGCAGCCTCAAGGTAAGCTACAACACTCCTGCTACCCACTATCACCTCTTATCTTTCCCATAGGCGCAATCCCAGTACATCTTCCTATCGATTTTCTGATCATGAGTACAGCACCTCAAGGGTTCACATATTATTGAAACCAAGTTGAAAGTAGAAATTTATCTAAATCGATCACACAGTAAAAACGCAAATATTGCAGATTAGATGAACATTTTAGAGAATGAAACCAAAACAAATTAGATATTGTATACCAATCACAATACTATTAAAAATTAATTATCAAAATTACGAATGCTAGTAACACTGCGAATTAATCAGAAGACATGAGTAGATTTTATAAAATGAACCGAGAAATTCAAAATTGAAATCAGTAAACGCGTGTGCGACCATACAGAATTGCGCAATATTTTGAATATTTAGTGTCACAAGATAAAAGATGATTTACTGTTCTTTAATATCAAATAAATCAAATTTTTAAAATGTTGTAAAAATTAATCGAAGCCTTTGTAAAATAAAAAAAAGCTAAAAAAACAACAAAAAACAACAAAAAAACAAAAACAAAAAACAAACAAAAAAAAAAAAAAACCAGAAAAAAAACCCAAAACAAACAAAAAAAAACAAACAAACAAACAATCAAACAAAATAAAACATACAAACAAATCAACAACAAGAAGAAAAAAAACAAAACAAACAAATAAAACCAAAAAAAAGAAAGAAAAAAAACATACGAAATTACGCAATATTTTGAATATTTAGTGTCACAAGATAAAAGATGATTTACTGTTCTTTAATATCAAGTAAATCAAATTTTTAAAATGTTTTAAATATTAATCGAAGCCTTTGCAAACCCCCCCCCCCCCCCCCCCCCTCAAAAATAAAACCACCAAAAAAAAAAAAAACCAGAAAAAAACCCCAAAGAAACAAAAAACAAAACAAAAAAAAACAAAAACAAAAACAAGCAAACAAAATAAAACATACAAACAAATCAACAAGAAGGAAAAAAACAAAAACGAAACAAAACAAAAAACCATACGAAATTACGCAATATTTTGAATATTTAGTGTTAGAAGATAAAAGATTATTTACTGTTCTTTAATATCAAGTAAATAAAATTTTTAAAATGTTCTAAAAATTAATCGAAACCTTTGCAAGAAAAAAAAACAAAAAATAAATAAATAAATAAAAAAAAACCAAACAAACAATAAACACCCCCCCCCCAAAAAAACAAACAAACAAAGAAACAAAATTTTAAAAAAACCAGTTTACGCCTTCGAGAATCAGACAACTTACAGCCTGGAGGAGCCTATTGTATAGGAAGTCCCACTGAAAAAAGTTCTTATGAAATTCAAAATTTCTGTGATAGGAAATTGAGCTACCACTTAAGGACATAGGATCCCCCCAAAATATTTCTCACAGAATTTTGTAAAACTATAACTCAATGCCTTAATATTGCTAAAATTAAAACTCCCATATTTACCACAATATTTGCCATGACACCACCTTTATTTTTGCATTATTCTCAAATCTATCCTTGAAAATTCAATGGAAAACCACTACCCCCAAATTTGAATCGTTTAAAAATGTCTTTTTATTGGTACATTTCATGTAGTAATGTCTGGTTTACATTTTTTTTTAAAAAAATAGACAAGAAATTCTACTTCATTTTATGCGTCCTACTTCTTGAGTTCCGGTATCCTGTGACTTAAGGAAGCATTTAACAGTTATCACAGATGTATCATGATCGAAATAAACTGTTCCATCCAAAATACAAGCAAATGATCCCGGAAGTTAAAATTGCGCTAAAATACTCGTGTAGGCATAGGGTATCCTTAAATATGGCAGCTGTATCACCATGGAAGTCATCTGATGTACAGTCGTTTTATCGGTTACGAATATTTGCTAGTAGCGAATAAAATTATTTTAGGAACCGGTTTAAAAATTTCTAATATAACGATGAACACTCTACCGTGGATAGTCTGTTGTTTTTTACACACTCTCAAATGTCCCACATTGTTTACAATGTTGAAGTGAAGACCTGGGTTTGAGCCCAGACATCCACACTTAAAGTTACAAAATACAATGGCAGGCCACCGATGTTCAAATGAATGGGTACAATGAATGGGAGATTTTTTAAAAACATATATTAGTTTATTATCATTGTTGGAGAAAGAATGTTTCATTTCTTATGAGCCAAGTGGCACAGCATGTCACAGTTGTCCATGGACAGAGAAATGGTGTGGTGTTGTTATACCACGTGACTTCTTTTATGAATGGTGATTTTGACTCTGTTCAGTTTGTGAAACTAACAGCCAAAGAAGGATGCCATGACCCTAGTCAAGTTAGTGTCACAACATTATCATGTATGACTTTTGTGGGCCAGGAGTGATTAATTAATTTTTTTACTGAATTTGTTATTGCTGTTTTTATTTTTAAATTTTGTTACTTAGTTTAATGCTACAAATCGCGGCCATATAACAGACATAAACTTAGCAAATTCTGCATGTGCTTGTATCATATTTCTTTCTACAGTAAACCCCTGTTAATTAAAACGAAAAGTTTCCATGCTTGGTATAATTTGCCAAATGACATATTCCAACATTTATTTCAATCCGATTTTTTGATTTACTGGGTCAGCATTGGTAGAAATCGCCCGGTTTGAAAGTGAAAAATAAAATTCGAAACCAGGATACGGACATATGTACTGTTGTAATTGTCCTCTCCGTGTTTTACCTTTCATATTTTCTGAATTTAAGTTTTAATATTTCGAAAAACATAAAAATATATTTTGAACAACAAACAATTGTTCACTTACCGTGTAGGCCGCGTGTACGACCAGGCAGCAAATTAACCGATTCGTAACCCGTAAACGACTGTACGGCCAGGCAGTAAATTAACCGATTCGTAACCGGTA
Organism: Ostrea denselamellosa; assembly: GCA_024699665.1. Classification (NCBI taxonomy): domain Eukaryota; kingdom Metazoa; phylum Mollusca; class Bivalvia; order Ostreida; family Ostreidae; genus Ostrea; species Ostrea denselamellosa. The sequence goes on along the minus strand of JAMZEH010000023.1, from coordinate 7,480,026 downwards.
AACGACTGTACGGCCAGGCAGCAAATTAACCGATTCGTAACCGTAAACAACTGTACTGACGCACGGTTCTTCATAACCAGCCGGTGTTTCCTCTTGTGTCTGAAATTCTAAAATTCACAACTCTTTGTTTTCATTCTTTTTTTTTCCCCAGTTGTATGTTATTTCTAAAAATTACTTGCATTTAAATTTTTAGAATGTGTTGTTTTTACTTTATTACTTTATGTACCCGCTATTATACGATCAAATATTATTTTTAATTAAAAAAAAAATATTCCAATTTTTTTAATAAACACGTTCATTATATAGTATATGGAATATTGGTTATATTTTCTGAATGATACTTCATGGTTTTCGTTTTGAATTTCAGAACGGAGAATGAAGGGTTTATTTACAATTTCAATATAACTAAATTCTAAAACTGATAATAAGAAACAAAGTTGTTATACTTCTAATTTTGGACGTGACTGTAGCTATTTTACATTCATAAATATGAAACTATATGAATATCATTGACTGATTGTAGCTATTTTACATTCATTAATATGAAACTACATGAATATCATTGACTGACTGTAGCTATTTTACATTCATTAATATGAAACTATATGAATATCATTGACTGATTGTAGCTATATTACATTCATTAATATGAAACTACATGAATATCATTGACTGACTGTAGCTATATTACATTTATTAATATGAAACTATATGAATATCATTGACTAATAGAGTTTGTAATGTAGATCAAATATAAAAATAAGACATAATTTTGTATATATTTATTTCAAGTGCACTAACGGGTATCAGTACAATGACTTTGTGTCATGCGTACCTCCAATGCTCTTCGCTTGAACTAAGCGATGGATTTTCCACTTGATATGTTTCAGCCATTCGAAAATCAAAAATGTCTGGCACAGCGTCTGGCTTTAAATCGGTCTTTTTTGTATCCACATTTTTGGCTACCGACGAATGTACTGAAATTGGATATCTGTGAAATGTTCTGCACATCACATATTGAAGTGTTCGTGGCAACAAATCCATCGCGTCGTTTTGGGTTTTTTTTGTTGTTTTTTTTTTTTGGTTTTTTGTTTTTGTTTTTGTTTTTTTGTTTTTTTGACCTCGATTATGATTGTTATTTTTTTTTCTCCCTTGGAAAAAGATACATGGTCATCGCCTTCTGCGACATATGGTTTGTAAGGAGTTCGATAAATATCCACTTATTAAACAAAGAAAATTATAATTTCTGAAGCACTGTTATTTATTAAATTGCTCAAAACGGAAAATTGCATTCTAAAAGCCTCATAAGAATAATGGCAAGTTGAAACAGAAACTTGGACAACTTAGTATAATTCCAGTATGTAATATTAACAGGGAGTTATTTGAACTATGTTTTTATGAAATAGAGATGGATAAGGAAATTATTAACGGTGTGCAATTTTAAATGTATAAAATAATTAACTTCTAAATATTCAACTTCATGAGTACAATGCATACACAAAAAATCATCAAACTATTATCTATACAAGTACTGTGTACATGGAAGCTTTCGTAAAATGAATCATATTTAATATAACCAATCCCTATAAACAGAGTAAACACATTTAGCGAAGTAGGCTTTCGTCTCGCTGTTTAAATATTGAATCCAGAAGGTACATGTAACTATGCAAGGGTAGACGTGATAGATTGCTAATATGTGAAGTTCATTACACCCCCCCTAAAAATCGAAGATTAATTTCATTTTATCGCGGATTGTCCTAGATAATATGAGCATCATTACAAATCGCAAAGTGCATTTAAATCGGTCCAATAATCGCACGAGCGCTCAACTACCACGTTATTGTTTTGGAATAGACTCTGATTGCTCATTCTTTCTCAAGAAAATTGTCATCTAAAGATTGCTATCGTTCTCGCCTTCTACAAACAGCAGTCGAGATTACGTTGAAAATAACGATATTCGAGCCATTACGAAAAACAACGTACAGTATTGAGTATTTCTTTGAAGAGTACCTACTGAATAATAAGTCAAATGGAAAAATACGTAAATTCGGTCAGCACACAAAAATTCCGTAGAAAGCAGACAGCAATATAATCGATACATGGAGATCCATCAAGAGCTTGCTCCTAGTCTATTATGATATCTTAGTCTTATATGTGCATATTTTTAAAAATCCCTAGGAACTGTCAAAAATTGTCAAACTCTTGTTTATTTGTGAGAAACAAAAATGTCACCTATAAGCACTGCAAAGGCAACTTTTGGGACATGATGAGTCACATCATTCTGGATTGTCCATCTCTATCTCTATTCCAAACTTGTAATAACACTGTCAGTTCGGTTAGCATGTCGCCATGTGGAGCTTCTCTATAACTTTATTGTTAGTTTGATTTGAATGAAAAGTGAAGATAACAAACAGTGATCAATCTCATAAATCCCACAGTGAAAATAAAATTAAGAGTAGGGACAGTAAGCATCCCCTGTTGACCGGTCACAACCGCTGTGAGCGCAATATCTTGACCAGGCAAACGGAGTAATCCATAGTCAAAATAAGTATGCAAACAACGGCCTAACAATTGTTAGGAAACACGTCAGACAAAATTCCACCTAAGGGCAGCTTGTATTTGCAAATAAGATAATTATAATGACCATAGAATTTGCAAAATGCTGATTTTAACAAGACTGTCGAAGCCCCTGCATCATCAACTTATTTGTCAGTAATTTGCCTTGTTTAAAATGCAATTATATAATCATAGAACATGCTTTCCCGTATAACAGAAGTTACGAGATATAAACACGATATGCAGGTGATAATGGAATATTGCTATATAATATGCAAAGTTGACAATGGAGACGCTGAATTCATTCTGTTTGAAATAAAGCTGAGTGAATAGTTTACCGTTAACACCTATGTTCAATATAATATCCAAATACGAAGTAGAATTGAAAGACTCTGCAGTATTTGTTTTTTATCTAGAGTCCATAGCCCAGGGGATATTCAATATGATGACAGATGTAGTTAAGTGGAATTTTAAAAATCAATAATTTTCGTAACTTGAAACGTATCCTTGTATAAACACTTTTTTTTTTCTTTTTTTTTTTTTTTTACATGAAATCTCCTTTGGACGAAATAGCATTAATGATCGATTGGATACGTATATTAATCTGCCACGTGCAGAATTTCCAAACGCGTTTAGTAATACTACACCAGAGTATTGTAGTGATAAATGCTACACCAGAGTATTGTAGTGATAAATACTACACCAGAGTATTGTAGTGATAAATACTACACCAGAGTATTGTAGTGATAAATGCTACACCAGAGTATTGTAGTGATAAATACTACACCAGAGTATTGTAGTGATAAATACTACACCAGAGTATTGTAGTGATAAATACTACACCAGAGTATTGTAGTGATAAATACTACACCAGAGTATTGTAGTGATAAATACTACACCAGAGTATTGTAGTGATAAATACTACACCAGAGTATTGTAGTGATAAATACTACACCAGAGTATTGTAGTGATAAATACTACACCAGAGTATTGTAGTGATAAATGCTACACCAGAGTATTGTAGTGATAAATGCTACACCAGAGTATTGTAGTGATAAATACTACACCAGAGTATTGTAGTGATAAATACTACACCAGAGTATTGTAGTAATAAATGCTACACCAGAGTATTGTAGTGATAAATGCTACACCAGAGTATTGTAGTGATAAATACTACACCAGAGTATTGTAGTGATAAATACTACACCAGAGTATTGTAGTGATAAATACTACACCAGAGTATTGTAGTGATAAATACTACACCAGAGTATTGTAGTGATAAATGCTACACCAGAGAAATTTGACATAGATGAAAGGTGGGGGATATGCACAGCAATGTTTTGAAATTGAAAACTTTCAAATTTACTTTATGTAGTCAACAAAAGCAATTTTAGTAGACAGTAATCTGAAAAAAAAAATTAAAACCCCTGCTGGACTCAAACCCGCGATCTATATTTCATCAATCGACATGTAAACCGACCGAATTACTCAGCTAGGTAATAAAATATAAGAGAAATATACAAATATTGTTGATATTTATATTTTCATTCATGTTTTACCATTCTGGTTATGGCAAAAAATGTCTGCATAAGGCGAGTTCAAACGTCAAGGTCACCAGATCACAAAATGTGACAAATTATCTGTGGATATTGTTGATTGATTTTATATTGTTTAACGTCCCGCTCAATTAATTTTTCACTCATATGGAGACGTCGCCATTGCCGGTGAAGGGCTGCAAAATTTAGGCCTATGCTCGGCGCTTACGGCATTTGAGCAGGGAGGGATCTTTATCGTGCCACATCTGCTATGACGACACAGGGCCTCTGTTTTTGCGGTCTCATCCGAAGGACCGCCCCCATTTAGTCGCCTCTTACAACAAGCAAGGGGTACCGAGGATCTTTTCTAACCCAGGATGTGGATATTGTGATTCATTACTATGCATTATTCTATACCAGAAGAGAAAATATTTTCCTATGGTCTTCGACTCGACATTTAGATATATCGACGACGTTTAGTCCATTAACAATACTCATTTTCATTTGCATGTCGCTCGTTATATCGATCTTAATAAACTCAAAATAGAAGGCACGCCAGTCTTCCATATCTGCTTCATATTAACGGCAAACTAACAGTTCAACTTGATGACTTCAGTTTTTCCATCGTCAACGTTCCATATTCACCTGCATACGGTATTTATGTCTCTCAACCAATTCGATATGCGAGAGTATGATGTGCGGATGATCAATATTTTAAACCGAGGCAGTCTATTGACAAATAAGTTGATGTTGCAGGGGTTTCAGAAGTATCATTAAAAGTCAGCAATGGCTGTGGCTATTTTAATGACCTAATTTGCAAATACAACCCATCATTCGCTGGAATGTTGTTTGACGTTTCATACCCATTATTGGGCCGTTCTTTACATACTGATTTTGACTACAAATCATTCCGTTTTCCTGATCAAGATATACGGTTCACGGCGTGTGACCGATCAACAGGGGAAGCTTACTCCTCCTAGATACCTAATCTCACCTAGGGTATTTCCAGTGGTCCGTATATATCCGACTTCTATTTCGTATTCTTTGTTGGATTTATGAGATTGATCATTGTTCTCCTCATGTTGTCATTCATTTCGTTTGCTTATTCAAATTGTCATATTACATCAATCTGCTAATCTCGTGTATTTCTTGAGTTCGAGTCGCAGAAAACCATTGAATAACTCATCATTGTTCTATATACATGTATATTTTTTGGAAGAAAGAATTGCTGTCGTTTGATTTTTCTCTATTTCAATGAGACTTTATATTTAGAGTTATATACAACATATTGTAGTATTTGACTACTACCATCAAAAATGTACTAATTGAAAATTTTAGCATAAAATTCGCTTCATTGAACTTTTGCTACAACAGACACGTAATGTATTCACCTATTCTAAGTAAGTAGCATTAGAAAATGGCTACTGTTTTAAAATTGTGGAGTTGACGCGAATCAATATGAATGTAGTTGATAAGAACGTAGTATTTGGCTATTGTCCACATACAGAATCTCTGCAGACCCCGCCATGTACTGTGTGTTCCTTTTGGGTTGCTCATGACTCTGTGTTGGTACATGAATCATGATGCGTTAGTCATTCCAATTAACATGAATGACAGGTCGATACTAACATGCAATTCATCGGAATTCCACGTGCTTCACTTTAACGTCCCCCTCAATGACTAGAGTCTGAAACCTGTCCACTGGACGAAGTCGATGAAGAAATCTATAAGTATGTTCATTGTTGACCTCTATCTGAAATTCAAAAATGCATAGTAAGAGAATGGGTTTTACCGTCCTTAAAGGAATCTGTCACGCGTACAGTGCCATACCCATGCTAAGCGTTCTGGCCAACATAGAAATTTTTCATTTTCATCCAGTGTAACACGAGAGACCTTTGTTTCTAAGGTGTCATTGGAAAGAACCTCAATTTTCACTTATGATGCTAGGAGATTTGCAAATGAACCGCAGCTGCTTATTTTAACGAATTCGCTTTGTCGTGATCAATGCTGGATCACATGATCCCTGATCTCTAAACGAACACGAACAGTCCGTCGCGAGAAGACAACATATATGAACAATTGCGTAAATAATTGCACGTCGTATGCAAAAAATTATCGTTTTCATGTGTAAATACAAAACAATGAAGCTATTTAAAATTATATTTCTATAAAATCGACGAACAACAGTAAGGTATAAATGATAATTTGATAATTTATTGTACAATGTTTTAGCAAGAGCGTACATCGCGATCTTGATCACATGAATAGAAGTTAGAATAAAAGATATATTCTTTTTCCATCAAATTTTCAGATATTCTCTCAAAGAACCTGTCCCCAAAATTGTTCACACAATGCAAGTCACAAGAAAAAAAGTAATAAATGTATTACTCCTAAACACTTACCGGACACCTACAGTACATCTTCTGTATATCTACTGTACATATACTATACACCTACCAACCAGTCACGGTAACTCAGTGGTTAGAGCGTTCGCTTCGTAACCGGGAGGTCGTGACTTCGAGACCCGCTCGTGGCATGACCGCGTCACACTTAATACCTAAACATGGATAATGATTGTTCCTTCGCCAAACGCTCGGTGTAAGTTCGCACAAAACTCGGTCATTCGGAAATGCAGATCTTTACTGAATTGGGAGAAGTTTATGGGTCTGATAAGGTATCTTATGAGGCAGTTCGTAGGTGGAGAAGAAATTTCTGACTGGTACGGAGTCCAGCAAAATCGGGCCGACTTGTGACTGTAACAGGCAAGGCAAATGTCTCAAAAGTCAGTGAAATAATTGAAAATGATGGCAGGTACACGATACGTGATATTCCCCAAAGTTGTTAGCATATCGCTATCGCGGGTGCATTTCATTTTGAAGCGTATTTTGAAAGTACGAAAGATGTCTGCCATATGGATATCGCATATATTGACAGATGACCAAAAACGGGCACAAGTACAAACCGCTAAGCAATTGCTCAAAATTTTTCCCAAATTCAATCATTGATTGAATGATTATTGTTTTTCGCCACACTCAACAATTTTTCAGTTATCTGGTGGTGTCCAGTTTTTATTGGTGGAGGAGGGAACCCATATGCAATGTACCTGGGGAGAGACCACCGACCTTCCGAAAGTATTCAATCAATGACAATTTTCCAACATTGTTACAGGAGACGAAATACAGATTCACTATTTCGAACCAGTAAGAAAAACTGAAAACAAAATATGGCTAACTAAACATGGTAGAAGGCCTGTGTTTGCCAAAAAACCGTAAGCAGAAAGATGGTTCTTTATTGCATATTCTTCTCGTGATGATATAGCCGTACAAATTCCGATGCCGAAGGGCAAAGGTGTTGCAAGTCGGCATTACCGAGATGATCTACTAAACAAGCACAAGAAATATTATCATAAACGACGCCCTGTATCAGGATTTAGGCATGTTCGCCTAATTCATGATAATGCCCCATCACATACATATGAGCTTGTGAAGCAATATTTGAAGTCGAAGGTTACAGTCTTGCCACATCCACCATACTCTCCAGATCTATCCCTTTGGTACTTTTTCCTTTCTTCAAAACTTAAAAAGTTATCTGGTTGTCGTTACAAGTCCCGACAAGACCTTGGCTCAGTCATCAGCCAGTGGCTCAGAGGTCTATATACCGTGACACATTTCAGAAAAGGATTCAAAGATTGAAATTATGTATTTGAAACAGCGGAGAATACTTTGAAGGGATGTATTGTTCATTTCACTATTTGAGTCGAATGCTTTTGAGACATCGTACAATACACATTACATATCGAACAACCATCGTACATCTACCGTACAACAAACTGTAACATACAACTACCGTAAACCTACAGATATAACAAACATATACCGTACTCATATCGTAAATCTGGAGAAACATGACTAATTTTGACAGATGTAGAAATCCGAAAAGGCAAGTAGATTGAATTGAATGTATCCGATCACTGTGTCGCCGCAAATCTTGATGAACATAATTAATCCGACATTTGTCCGTCTGGTAGCAACCACACTTTTTTTTTTACAACGAAGCAACTGCTTGCAATAAAGGTGTTCTTTAATTTATGATGAAATGTACATCGAGGCCAAACTCGACTGGGTTAGAGCGTAGCGCTTAAAATCACAATACCTCTAGTCGGCGCGGGTCGATTCTCGCTCGTGCCGATATTTGTGAGAAAGTTTTCCAGTTTACTTTTGGAAGGTTGGTGGTCTCTTCCCGGGTAAATTGTATCTGGGTTCTCTCTTCCACCTACAAAAACTGGACGCCACCAGATAACTGAAAAATTGTTGAATGTGGCGGAACGCAACAATCAGTCAATCAATCAAACTCGACTGAAAATCTCTGTAAAATATTTTGTGTGGACAAGGCTTATTTTTTTTTTTATTACCATTCTGTGCTCCTTTAAATCACCGACATGCAGCGGAATGAAATACGAGGGCTTATTGACATGTTGTGAACCTCGTATGTAAAAATTAGAATTTTGGCGGACATATTGTGTCATTTTTCAACATAACCCCCTTCAGTATCTATATACTATTGCCATGGTTAAGGGCCTCAATGGCAATTTTAAAGAAGTCCTTTTCTTGACCGTTCAGAAAGTCCTTCACTGCATGTATGACATCATCTGACTGAAAGTGGGTACCGGAAATAGCCATTTTCATTTTTGGTAATAGATGAAAGTCTGATGGAGCGATATCAAGTGAATAAGGCTGATGGTCTATTAATTTAAAGCCACAATTAATGGCGGTATTGGCTATGACAGACTTTGAACAGGGGCATTGTGCTGGTGGAACAACACACTTTTACCGAGTTTTTCGCGGCTCTTGAGTTTAACATTTTCCCTTAACTGCCTCAGACGTGATGCATACTATATGTCATTGATTATTTGTCCCTTTTGGAGATAATCTACCATCAAAATAACGTAAGCATCCCAGAAACGCGAAGCTATAATCTTTTCAGCTGATGGAACAGTCTTTGTCTTCTTTGGCGAAGGGAACCATGGTGATTCCATTGTTTAGACTGTTGTTTGAGGTGAAATGATAGACCCACGTATCATACATAGTAACAAATCTCTGAAGAAAGTTAGCACGATCTACCTCTAAAAGCTTTAAATTAGCACGCTACAAAGTGCGCCTGGTACGCTTCTGATTAACTGTCAGAATTCTTGATATCAAACTGGCTGAAAGATTTCTCATTGCAAGATCCTCTATCAGAATTGAATGTTCTCTTTCCTGTGAAATGCCAACTGTACTGGATATCTATCTTTTTGTAATTCGCTTGTCAGTCATAACAATATCATGGACTTTATTGACCATTTCTGGGGTTGCAACGGTGACAGACCTTTCAGAACGGGGATAATTCTCAAGGCTCTGCCTGCCGCGTTTAAATTGCGCCACCCACCTTTTTTACTGTAGCATATGAAGGGGCGTCTGTCCCTAGTGTTGCTACCATATCAGTATGGATATCCTTAGGTTCTGAACCTTTCTTATGCAAATATTGGATCACTGTTCTCTCACCGATTTTGTCCATTTTGCAAAAGTCATGTGCCTTGTTTACATTAGAGTGCTACCTCGTCGATATAAACTGACCAAATGACACAAGTCTTCGGATACACGGTTTTAAATAGTCGATAAATAGAAGGGCTGAAAGGGACATCGATGCAAATCTCCTTCAATACAAGGTTCACAACATATCAATCAGCCCTCGTACGTCTCCTCATCGATTTGTTTGTTTGTTTGTTTGTTTGTTTATAGCCGCCTGAGCAATTTTTCAGCTATCCGGCGGCTGTCACCATTACCGGTGACAGGGCTGCAAATTTAGGCCTATGCTCGGCACTCAGGGCCTTTGGGCAGGGAGGGATCTTTATCGTGCCACACCTACTGCGACACGGGACCTCGGTTTATACGGTCTCATCCGAAAGACCGGCACCCACATCCCACAGTGGGATTCGAACCCCCGACTCAAGGATCATCAGATCTTTGAGCCCGACGCTCTAACCACTGCGCCACGCGGGCGGCTCATCGATATCATACTTTATAGTCTAATGGATACACCCCCTTCATCTGTAAAACCTACCGTTGGCCTCTAACCAAAACCCTACCGTAGGCCTAAAACCAAAAACCTACTGTAGGCCTCTAACCAAAAACCTACCGTAGGCCTCTAACCAAAAACCTACCGTAGTCCTCTAACCAAAAACCTACCGTAGACCTCTAACCAAAAACCTACCGTAGACCTCTACCGTAGACCTCTAACCATACACTTTCTTTTTGTATAGAGATACGCAATGTGTTTTCTTACAAAGAAGATGACACGTTCGCGACACGATTAAGACTGAGTTTCACGCATGTAACTGATAGTATACCTATACTGACAGACTTTAAAACGCAACACTTGATAATTTTATATAATATAAATTTGTTCATATATCTAATAAACAAATTCATAGTGGTGTATTATAAATCATGTTAACTGAACACTATTCTTTGATTTTGAACATATTTTAAGAGGCTACAGTTAAAATGAATGTCAGTGAGGGGTACATCAAAAATGTGGTTTTGTTCACTAGTACCAGGTATGACCTCCAATATCAGTGATGACGGCGCGAAAGCGACGTGACAACGATTGACAAACATTTCGGATGGTACTTTGAGGAATATTCTGCCATTCCCCCAACAAGGCTCTCCCTAATTCTTGCGGATTCTGAGGCTGAGGCTGGCGACTGCGCACATGTCTTCCCAGCTCATTCCACAAATGCTCGATTGGATTCAAGTCTGGGGACATAGCAGGCCAATCAAGGACGTCAGTGGCATTCGTTTGAAAATTGTTTTGTGTCAATCTTGCCGTATGCGCGCGCGCATTGTCCTGTTGGTTAATTAACTCATTTCCTTGCCTATGCTGCTGCATTAATGGTGTTAAAACAGGTTGCAGAATTTCGTCTACATACCTCCTGGCAGTGAGGGTTCCATTTAAAACGACTAGTTGTGACCAAAAATTGTGGTCAATCGCACCCCAGACCATGACGCCTCCACTCCAAACCTGTCGCGCTCAAGGACACAATTGTCTGCAAAACGTTCATGTAAACGACGGTAAACTCGACATCTGCCGTCTGCGTTGCTAACGTTAAATCTGGACTCATCTGAGAACACAACATGTGACCAATTTTGACGTTTAGTCAGATGCTGCCTTTCCAATTGCAATCTGTACCGTCAATGATGCGGTTTAAGCTGTAGCCCCTTATAAGGTCTTCTGTAGCGGATCCCATGGCGCTTCAAAATTCTGGAAACGGTTCTAGGACGAAATAGGTCTTCCATGACGTCCAATGATTTCTCTCGCCGTGGTCGCAGCGGCCGTAAACCTATTGCGCAGATGACGTTGCCGTATGAACGCGTTGCCGTGGTGCTATCACAAAACGGTTGACCAGGTCTTAGGCGATCATCTGGGGATTCTGTCTGATGGAACCGTGACAACAACCGGCTAACTGTACAAGGATGGACATTAAAAACGCCTTGCAACCTCACGCTGACTAACGCCTGCTTGCAGCATACCAAGTGTCTGATTGCGCATTTCATTGCTTAAGTGCGGCATAGTCTTGGTTTTGATTTTTTTTTCTATTAGTGGTGTCTATGCTATCACCAGCAAAGTTGTTTTATTGCGAAAAACTCCTCTATTATCTTTCCACGTGTTTGAAAAAAAGCCCTGAAAATTTCGTGCGATGCTACTCACAACGCGCAAACAACAAACACAGATAAATCGAGAGATGGGTGTCAACGTCTGCCGCGACACGGAACCTTCATTTTTAAGGTCTATCCAAAAGACCCGTGATTTCCTCACTTCTAAATGTCGAGTGTTTAGCGAAGGAGCATTCACTACCTATGTATACGCCATGGCACAAGCGGACCTCCTTGTTACGAAGGGAACGTTCTACTACTGATCATGGACTACCGCGACCGATTAGATAGATTAAAACATTGTGTATAATACTTACTTCGTATCGGTCCTCCTGAAATAAAATGTCAACTGTAAACACTGCACTGGCCTCAAAAGGGAAATTCTCCTTCTCCCTAATTTCTCGCCCCCAACAACCATAGAAACGAATGTTCATAATGACCGTCCTCGAGTCCATGCCCCAGTGAATTACTGGGTTAAAGAATAAACCAACATCTACTTGGAAGGGGTCAGTTAGCTGAACAGAAAACCTAAAGAGAAGGAGTGTACATCTCTATATTTTGTTAAGGGAAAAAGTATGTGAGATTTTACATATTCTCACTTATTCATTTATCGAAGTACCTATACAAATCTAATTGCAATGTGTATTAATTTGGGATTGCGTTCGTCACTTTTACAAATCAAAAGATAACGTACATAGTAAACTTACTTTTGGTGACCAGCCACGCCTTCTATCGTTATTCGTCGTCCGAGTCTTACCCCTCCTGGAATCATCGCTGAAAACGGCATCGCCTAGAAAGAAATGATTACGTTTTTGATATTTCTGTGCTTGGAATAACCAATCCCATACTAGATTGTGCAGAAAAATTGCACATTGCACATTAAGTTTTAAAATCAAATGCAAATACGGTATCTCTTTCATTTAAAAAAATTGTGATAAAAATTAAGAGATATATCTCACTAATGAAGAAATAGCTATAAAGCAAAAAAAAGTGATAAATCTCTGTATTAGTATAGGAGAGTTCTCTTGGTCAACGGCATACAAATTGTTCAAAGAAATGCATCGTTTGTTAATAATATGTCCCTTTCTGTTTTAAGAAAAAAATGTAATATTTAAAACAAAGATATCGCAAATTAACAGATATCTTTAAAATAAGACAAATCTCAACGCGAGACGTCTTTTAAGACAAAAGCATCTCTGTACATTAAACAGATGTCTTTAATATTATCACCTTGACAATATTTTGATATTTACCGGACTGTAAATGTGAGAGGGGTGTCCTGCCTCGTTTCGCCGCCGCGGTGGTGACTGATAGCCGAGCTGGAAGCCAGAGACAGGGTAACCGTAGGTCGAGTCCAAAGGGACTGGCGACATTGGGTAGGCCACATCCGGATAACCGCTATCGTCTGTCGTAACATCCGGAGAGCTCTCTTCGTCTGTTTGCCATCTTTCTGGAAGATCGTCATCCAATTCCTGAATTTCCGGACCATCCACGTAGTGCACTTTCTGCTTTTTCATTCTGTTCTTTCATAACAAGTTTGACGAAACATACTCAATTCCTTTCGTATGTGCTTTCTGTGTATCCTTTAAGATTTATTAAAACTTCTGCCTCGTCACTTTGTTTGAATAAAAGCCATCTCATTGTAAAATTCAAAGGGTGACGGAATTGAATGTTTCCACTGTAAAACGTATTAATACGTAGGTCTTGCATTGTTGTCATTTGTATACCTCGATGATTGCGCATCTGTAAAGTTTATAGAACGATAGAATAGAGATATTTAAAGATGAATGGTGTGGAACCAGTGATCTGGCGTCATTGTGTTAACTAACGGTTTAAAGATATTTTATCTAATATCGGTAGTATAATGAGGCAATGCACAACAAGAAGTGTGTTAATAGGTAAAATCTTCTTACATTTAGCGCCCCCCCCCCACCCCTTCTGATGGGTTTCTTATGTTTCTTAATTTTGGTTTTAATGTTATATCAAATTAAATCAACTTGGATATGGTTTATGTAACATGTTGATTTTTGAGGGCGTGTTTCTATCATAATCATGGAGGGTGAAAATATTTCTGTCAGTTATGTATACGTGTACCTGAAAAATAAACACATGGCATAAATATGAAGCTTGTCCAAGCCTACGCTCGTTGTTATCTGATGAAGAAAAAACTGAGAAAAATAGCCACACATACCAATGCGTTTTAAAAATGAGAGACTGTCAAACGTGGGCAAATGGAGCTCTTCCAATATATAGTTCTTTCAATTATGAATCTAGAATGCATATTCTACCATCACAACTAATTAAATTTACAATTGTTTTTATTTATATCTTATCACAATCATCACAACGAATTTTCAATAATTGTATAACATATATGCGAAATTGTACAACCTGCTGCCCCCCCCCCCCCCCCGACCTCTTCATTAGGAACTACCCCCATTGTTGTTAACTGCAACCTCCATCTCAAATATTACATTTTTACCAGCTTTTATAGATAGTAAAAGATCTTAAATGGATTCACCATTATCCTATTCCAACTAGTTCTTATGAAATATTAAGGTTAAATTACATACTTCATTATATATATGTCAATGATTTTATTACAGGCTTTCTCCCCTCGTCTTTCTTAGGTTTATTTATAACCCCCCCCCCCCCCCCCCCACTCCCCCTTCGAGCGCGGTCTGTTCTGATACGCGTTTTGAAGCTGTACATGCATTTGGTTCGTTTCTGCGGGATTTATCCGAGTTCATTTTTAAAAACATTTCCAAAAATAATGTAATAAGTACTTAATTTGGGATTGAAGGTATTGTTAATATTGGCCATCGAGTTGTATTGTCTCTAAAAATGAAAAGGCTGTGCAATATTTTGTGAATTGAAGACTATTTTGCGAATTCGCACAACTAATATTTAAAATATACTGAAGTGGTCTGATGATATGGGGAGTTGAATCCCGACAAGTGAAAACTCCAAAATATATACATGTCTTTAAAATCAGTATCTTTCTGCGTAAAATTGTTTTAGTAACCAAGATTGTTTAGTATAGCAATTAACATATCTTAAATAAATTAAAGTAGCACTTCACAATTTTATCTTTGTCCTGAATGGATGTACAGAATGGATATTGCCAGTGTGGTTCAACCCCCCCCCCCTCCCCAAAAAAAGCATTCTGAGTGCATTGCAGGCAATACAGAGTACCCTACCGGTATTATGATTCAGTCAAAAGTAGGTCATGCATATCAAAACCAAACTTGATCTGTAACTATCCAAGACAAAGCCATGTATAAAATTTCATTTGAATATCTTCATCCAATGCGGAGAAAAGTCCGAAAAACTTCAAACGGTATGACAGACGAACAGGCCGAGAGTAAACTAAGTCCCCTTCGGCAAAGCCTTTTGGGGATAAAATAAAAGATTTTATTATTTTCTTTGACGCTTGCGTCAAGTTGTTTTCACCATTTCTTGTACCAATGACCGGTCGCTGTAGCTCAGTGGTTAAAGCGTTCGCCTCGTAATCGGGAGTTCGAACTACGTTCGTACGTGTCAAACCTCAGACAGAAACAGAGCTGGTGATTTTCGCCGAAACGCTCGATATATAGATATACCCCCAAGAACTGATATCCCGGCCAGAATCGCTGGCACGTTAAAGAACCCTCACTGCTACGGACATAACCTTTAAGCACAGGTCTGAATCTGTGATACTTCGACAATCTACAACTGGTAACATCTCTGTACGAGTGAGCAATTCATACAATCCTTGATTGTATTAGAAAAAACCCCACCACTGTACACGAAGCCAAGAGTACCCTTGTACGTGTTAAAGGCACATAGACTGAATAATAGGTGCCAGCCATTGACTAAACTCCCATCTTCTGAAAAACAAAATAACAGAGAATATCGGAAATCACATTTATTTAATCTACAACCGTTTGTTAGCACATGCATCTGCTAATTCATCGATGACGTTTCTACTCTCAAATAGGGTACAAAACAATGAATAAAACAGAATAAATCTATGGATTTTAGAAACCATAATCAATGCCATTTAAACTTCAAATTATAACGTATAATTACCTTTATTCGATCAATTCCTTTATAAAACAAATCTAAAGTAACAATCGAAGACAACTGAATATTTAGTGCAAGAAATTGTGGGTCCGAGATCATTAGCTCCAGAAGCCATTTCGGAATTTATAATTTACACATTTTAAGAGAATAACAGAACAGAAAACGAAAAGTGACCATAAAATAAAAAAAAATGAACAAATAAAACCCCAACACTGAATTAAAAAGAATGTCACTCCAGGTCTACCTGTACAACTGAATGTCAGTATGGAGAGAATATTTAATATATATGTACTACCAGGATTCTTCCCCACACCACACGTACTGGGACTTCACCCATCACCTCCATACTGTTTTATTCCCAATGTTGACTTGTACAGAGTAACCAAAATATAGCCCCCAAAAAATTAAATTTACTGAAGAAAAAGAGTGAAAGACCCCACAAAACGAAATTCTACTGCTTTAGATACAGACATTCGTGATCTATTCTACACAATACATGGACAAACGGACACTAGTTTTTCTTGGAGATTCTCAATTCATGAAAATTGTTAATGCAAGGCAAGTATAGCATATATAACTACAAAATTAAATGCATGGGATATTCCACTAAATGTTAAGCAAGCATGACAAGCTAACTTGTACACCGACATAACTAGCTACACTAAATACATGTCAAAATGATAATAACCTGGAATAAAGAGCGCATGTGTAATAGTTACTTGGATACCATATACAATGTATTAACTAAATGAAAATATAAATTTTGAAAATTTTAATGACCCTTGAGAACCAAATTGTTATGAGTTATGAATAAATCGTAAATTGTCTTTTCAGCAGTGGTTAGTGCAATGGTATACTACAAAATGTATTCTGGAAGCACAAATCAAAAAAATAATTCAAAATCCACTACTCTTTTCTCTATAATTGGTTTGCTTTTCACAACACTGTTATATTTTTACCATTAAAGCAATATTAGCTCGAAATCTGAAAATTTTATTTTGGTGCAAAAATGTTTTATTATGATAGTTTTGAATGTAACTGTAACCAAAATCATTGATAAAATTAAAATTAAGCTTTATCAAAATATAACGATTTCTGTTGTATCAAATATATAGCATTATATAAAAGACAATGTTGTGATTTTGCTTCATTTAGAGCCTCTAAATAGGTTTTCTAACCTAAATATTCCTATCAGAAGTTTACAAATCTTATTTTTTCCCCTATCATTGAAATATCATATCTCAATTTTATAACAAAAAATTTCAACACCAAAATGACAGCTAATACTGTTTTAAATATCAAACCTAAAATTCATAATAATCATACTTCTATTCCTAAACCCCTCACAAGTACAATGTGCATACAAAGATACTTGAAACAGTTTGATGTTGGTATTGTGATGACACAAACTATTCTCCATACTCTGTCATAAACAATGAAATTTTCCATACATCATATCAGTTAGATATGGCCTTTTCACTTACAATGTTTTGATGAACCAGATATATTTTCTTTACTATATCTCCCCCAATAATATACATTTTCTGTATATTATCACAATTCTAGTTATTTATGCTATAGATAGATCTGTAGGTAATTTGTCAAGTTCATTGAATGCACAGATATATTTTTTACATTACGAGAAAATGCATATTGTGGGTTGTGGTTTTTTGGGGGTTTTTTTTGGTTTTTGTTTTAAGCAAAATAGTCAATTTGAAAAAAAGTTTGATACACAAAAAAAAAAAAAAAAAAAAAAAAAAAATCTACAAAAAATTTCAAGATGTATGGTGTCCAATATTCTTTATAAAAGAAAATAACTACCAACTCACAATCATTCATAAATCATGATTTTCAAGCATTTTATCACCAACCAATGAATTACAACACTTTTCCCTTAAGAGAGGTGAATGATATCCCTTCCCTAGATGTGGTGGTAGACAGTGTCTTCAAGACAATATGCTAGATTTGCAAAATAATTGGAAATGAATGCCTCTTATCAACATGCATATTCAGAAATAACTACAAAATTATCACAAATTAAATCAAATGCCGATATGTCAAAAACAAAATAAATAAAAAAAAAATCAACAACAAATAAAGAGACAGTAATTAAATGTTGAATGCATTCCGTTTGTTCTGCTATTTAATTTCTCTTATATAACAGATCCAAGACTCTTCTCAGACACATTAACAGGGGAAAGTGAATCTAACAAAAGGCTGTGTGAGTACATAACTACTGAGAATGTACTAACATTTGATGAAACATAAAAAACCCAAAACAAGCTCCATAAAACTACCACCAGTTTAAAGCTAAATGTCAGTCAACTTCCAGATCTTTTCCCTATTGCTCAAACGATCAATAAATTCCTTCACGAACTCACTGAACATTACAGAAAATGCACCTATATTATCAATATTTGCGAAGTCTGTTATATGCTTATGGAGCAGTGTTTTAAACAGATAAAATTTATTCACCAGTTATAATAGCCCCTGTTTGTTTCAAAAACATAAAATCATGAATATACAGAAACAACAATCAATAACAAAAACTACTATAAAAATGAAATTAAAATAGCACTATAATAAAATTATTTACAAATTTAATGCAAGACTGGTATCACCAGAGAGAAAAAAATCTAGCCTACAATTTTGTTCAAATGATCAGAACACAATAATGTTAAATTTTGATTGATGCTATGGAGATGTCACATTTCTTGACATTATTTTTTTTTGCACTGCCCTTAACCCCTGTCAAGGTTCTCAGAAGCTACTGCTCACTGAAATCTGATCTGTGTGACCTTGATGTCACCAGAGATGCCAAGATACTGGAAACGACCCAGGGGCTGCAGTCGATGCTGATACTCAATAAAGTGTTTCCCATCTACTGCCACCTGAAAAAAAAATCAACGTTGTGACTTAATTGTGGTATGTATCTGTTCTCCTTTTCCATTTCCCAATATGCACTATACATCTCAAAACAATGGGACATGATGCTCTCTCCAGCCATATTAATAATATCACCAAACTTGTACCCCAGAACCACAGTGCAATTATTTCAGAGTTTTGTCAGCCTGTGTAAACTTACTGTGCATGAATATTTTTATAATTTTGTTTCTTCCTTTTAAACGTCCAGAAGTAATAGCTCAGAAGTTTGTGAGCTTGTGACCTTGACCTTTGACAGCAAACATTTATTTAGTGATATAAACTCTTCAGGTGAAGTTTCACTATTAAAGCTGAAATAATGTTTAGGATATCATCTGGAAGCCTACTATATATAACCTTATACAACAATTAGGTCATTGTTTTCATTCAATTCAAACAAGAAGTTTCATTGCTTAAGTTCAAATGGTATTTGCAATGTCATCTGGAAAATATTTATCATAATGGCAACTAAGTAATTCATTATAGTCAAGTGTTTATTGATATGCATTAACATACCCCCCCCCCCCCTAAATAAAGCATTCTGAATGTATTGCAGACAACACTAAGTCTCCTTCCAGTAGGGTAATTCAGTCAAAAGTAAGTCAAGCACAACGAAATGTAAACTTGATTTCTAACAATCCAAGATAATGCCATGTATAAAATTTCAATTGAATATCATCATTCAGTGTGGAGAAAAGTCCAGAAAACCTCAAGCAGAATGACAGACAGACAAATGGACAGACCAAGGGTAAACCAATAGTCCTTTCAGTAGGGGACTAAAAACCACCTGATCTATTGTGTGCCACATATATGTGCCACTTTCTGGCAAAATGATACTGTAAAAATTGTTAATGAAGTAGACATTTTGTAAAAAGATTTACACTGTTCAAATTCTTCTTCACCTCAATAGGACATTTCTAAATTTAATTAGCATTTAGAAATGGTTAAATAATACAAAATGAATGTTGTGCATATTGAAAACCATCAATAAATGAAATTAAATAAATCCTGATTATAATAAAAGTCTTTTCTTTCCTTTTCATTTCTTTCAATAAAAAATATGGATGGTTTGCACATATTGCAAATCCACAATATACACAAACCATCCGCCTTTTTCTATTGTTTATAGCAACATAAGCCACATTTTTTACTTCATTACACAAAGTTTTGATGATGACAGCCCACTAGTCGAAACTGGTCTACCAAATAAATTTACGCATCCAAATAAATTTACTTGTGCATTCTGAAAATGTGTCAGTGATTGTTTAGTTTTTCAGTAATTGACCAAAGGTTACATATCTTAAGTGAACCTTTCAGTTTTTAAGTAGTGTAATCTATTTCATAATTTTAGTGAGGATGGGGGAAGTTAATTACAACAGTTTTCATAACATCAGTTCAATTCTATGACAAAGTCTCTTGGTTTTGTATTCTTCAAAATGCTAAGCTAACACAAGGCTTGAAATTAGCGAGAACTACTTACAAAATGTGCATAAAATTGAAAAATTGCAAATAAGAATAGTACACACTTGAAAATCTCTTAGCGAGTGGTGATTTACAAACCAATGTATCATCTTGTACCTGTTTTTTTTTTGTTTTTTTTTTGAGTGATAAGTAATTTGCTTTTCTTAAACTTGCACTCAGAATCATAAACATACAAACGCTTACATGACCAACAGATTTCAACAACAATTTCTATCCTTCATTTCTGTTATATATCTTTTGAAATTCGGAATCAAATAAATGCTTTAAAAGAAAATAAACACATGTGCCATTCACTTAAACTTATTCACTTAGCGGGAAGATAAAATTGAATTCCAAATATGAGGTTTTTGTTATATATTTACCTAAAAATATCGGAGTCTGTTTTATCAAATCTTCATCTTCTAGTTGCCATTTTTATCAGAATAGAAAGTAGCATTATTTGTTATTAATTACATATCATAAGCAAACAACAAATCAATTCCAACACCACAATTACATGTATTTATCATTTCATGTCCTATCTACTTTATAGTTCCATGTATTTATCATTTCATGTCCTATCTACTTTACAGTTCCAAGTATTTATCATTTCATGTCCTATCTACTTTATAGTTCCAAGTATTTATCATTTCATGTCCTATCTACTTTATAGTTCCAAGTATTTATCATTTCATGTCCTATCTACTTTATAGTTCCAAGTATTTATCATTTCATGTCCTATCTACTTTATAGTTCCAAGTATTTATCATTTCATGTCCTATCTACTTTATAGTTCCATGTTTTTATCATTACATGTCCTGTCTACTTTAATTTATGATACTGACGTCAGGTTATCGAGTGACACAAGAGAATACTTCTGACCACGTGGACAAAATCAAGAACTGTTGTTAATCCACGGCCAATTAGCAAATTATATCACAGTTATGCATGGGGTAAAATAATTAGAATTAAACATATTCGTCAACGTTTGCAATGGGTTTGAGAATAAACTGAACAGAGGTAAAAGGAGAGGACCTCAACACCTGTCTGTTAAAGAAAGTTAATTTCAACCCCTGGCTAACACATACTTAGATATCAGAGGCTTATATTTGAAATCCACCTCTTTTTAGATCACCTAAAGCACAAGGACCTTGACACCTGTTTATGATACACACTACAGCACATTGATACGTATCTTAATATTTTTCCCCTAGAGATTTTCTAGAGTACCCAGGCTCTCACTTAGCCATAGAAGTCTGCACCATAAATGCCAATGGACTACTTTAATTTAAAGGGATTGGTCCACAATTTTTGAAAAAATAGTTTTCCTTTTCTACATTAAACATTAAAAATATAACTCATTCAGATTTGATAACCAAGATTTGGACCTCTGAATGCAAGGATAAGAGCAATATTCTAGCCTTAATTCTGTGTTACGTAAAGAAAGACTCAAGTCTTTTGTGTGTCACAAACAAACCAATGAAATGTTAATGTTGTATTTAAAGTATTTTAATTTAGCAGTCACAAATTTATATTTCAAAAGGTACATTTTACCTAAATAATACTTGAAATGTGATTTAAATAACAAACTTAGATCGATAACCATACATTCTGAAAACTTGGTAAACAATAACATACATTCTGAAAACTTGGTAAACAATAACATACCTCAGTCTTTGTTTACAAACAAATAAGGAACTCTCTGCAATGAGTTTTTGTCATATTGTATAACGTTAAATTTTTTGTGAAATCTTTTAAGCTTATTAGACAGTAGATTCTGATCATCAAAAGTGAAAAATGAAATTTTGGGGAAAATTGTGAATCAGTCCCTTTAATTATGATATCACATCTCCTTACATAACTTGATGATCGTGAAGTCACATCTATTTACAAACAGCAATAGGCATAAACACTTTGTCTGTCACTGAAAATGTAAACAACTGTGTACATCTAGAATTAGAAGTGCAAAAAACTTGAAAAATATGTAATAAAAAGGTTGTTGACTGAATACTGGGAAATATGTCCACTCTCTGTCATTGACCAAAAGCAAATCTCACAAGCTCCATCTACTTCACCACACTGACCTTAGACAGACATACTTTTCAAGGTTAAACATCCCACAACTACGTTACACTTACTTTAAATGTATGGGGATCACACAGGATCATCAGGTCAAAGTTGGCCTGAGGCCTGAAGGGGAAATGTGGTTTGTGTCTCTCTTCTGCACCCCAGGTACCACCTGACAGACTGTTTCGAATGACTTCCTTAATGCAATTTCCACAATGAAATCTGACGTCAAAGTGGAGAGCTATGTTTTTGGCTTCTGCTGGGGAATCCTGGATGTTCACAGTGAACCTACCAAACATTTTACAAATAATCACAACACCAAACTTAAAAAATATATTTATATGTTTAACAATGTTTTGTCAGTATTAACATGATTAAATAAACCTGTGCTTTTTGGTGTATTATATTTCTTGATAAAAACAACTTATACCTTACACAATATAAGATTGATTGATTATTTATTGCTTTCCGCCACACTCAACAATTTTTCAGTTATCTGGTGGCGTCCAGTTTTTGTTGGTGGAGGAGAGAACCCAGATACAATGTACCTGGGAAGAGACCACCGACCTTCCGCAAGTAAACTGGCAAACTTGCTCATATAACGCCGCGGCCGAGATTCGAACACGCGCCGACAGAGGTGAGAGGCTTTGTGATTTTGAGCCCGATGCTCTAACCACTCGGCCACGGAGGCCCCCCCACAATATAAGAAATTATATTGTTTGTATCTTAGAGTAAAATACATGCAATGGAAGCATGGCCGTAATTTCTACATTTACTGCTTCATGAACCAAAATGTTTATAAAGTTATCCCATGCATCCATTGTTTGTATACCCCTATAAAACATACAAGGCATTTATTCCTAAAATGATATTGTGATCACAGCCTTAGGGGAGGGGGGGGGGATGTATGTGTGTGACATTGAGTGTATAAGGACAGTACCTTTCTGCTCCTCTGGTTATTCCAGAAATCATGATGAGTTTTCCCACTTGCAGTCCAGCTGGGGGTATCAGTCCCACGTAAGGGATGGGCTGTAATGTAGATCAAATAATGTTTCTGATGCAACTATAAACAAAATTAATGATTCAGAAGGTCTGGATCTTCAATAGCAACACAACACAACACTGACTATGTTTCAATCGTCAATAAAATCTGTTCAAAATACCCATCTTCAGTATGTGTGTGTGAAATTTCTGAGCATAAAGTAATGGAGTTGAATGAAATATTGGTACTAAGAATCAGAGGTGGGAGAATATACCAATATGTAATAATATTTATCATTAACATTATTTACAATACAGGCATGGTAATATCAGTATATGAAGCAGTACAAAACTACCTAACAAAAATCTGGAATTGGAAAATCGTAGTATATACAATACAAGAGGCGTTTGGTGAACTGAATGTTGATAATACAATCAGAATCTTTGTCTCTTGTTGTCATTAATACAAGTATACAAAATGGCTACAGGTACAGAAAATGCCTGATGTTGAGAATGCACCGCGTACATATAAATCATGGATTTGGGATTCATCAGCAAACATGAATTTATCTTTTTTAAAAAATTATATTTGGTTGATTTATTGTCAAAAAGACAAATACTCATTTTGTTCCAATATTATCATTTGATATAATATCGAGAAACATGTGTCATATTTTATGTATCAACCATATATGTATCACATCATGGGTGTGTGTATATTGTACCATCCTTTCTGGGAATAACTAGATCTTCATGACACTTACTGGGTTGTAAATGGGAGCTGGCATCTGAGATGGGTAACTGGCATTGGAGGGATAACTCATGCTGTGTAACGCAGAATATGGAGCATCGAATCTGATGAAGAAAATGGACACGCCTGATGGAATCTGAAGGGTTTGGATTCTGTGCAGTGGGATTCTGTGCTGGAATTCTGTGAAATGCTTCCCATTCACAGCTACCTTAAAAGTGATATAAAAGTAGAACTATCAAAGGACAGAAATATATCAATCATACACATCCTAAAATATCCATTTTATTGTCGTGGAAATGTCAATTATAAACAGTATACTCAACGCTGCGATACTTAGGTCTATTGTTAGATCCCAAGTCGCAACACACCTGAGACATTAAAACAAGTACCATTTATTCCTTTGCCAAGTGTTTAGCTTTTGAAGTAAAACTCACTAGTCTTTTGGATAAGAATTTTTAAAACCAAGGTCCCCATGTCATGGTGACATTTGTACAATAAACAAATGAGTTCACAGCTATATCGTTCCAAGTTTCTACAATAAGGCAAAACTAGCAACTGGAACTGATGAGGTTTCTATATCCAGAAAATACATGACATTCCATGCAACTAATCTCTCAGCAAATACTGTATAAGCAGAAATTTTTGTTGTGAATATAATTTTGTTTCTTTCGTGGAAAAGACTTTTCAATGAAATTAAATCCCCAAAGAAAATTTCTGCTTTTACAGTGTGTATTTATACACACACACACAACCACATACACGGAACATAAAATCCACAAAATTAAATCCCCACAAAATCATTTACGAGTAAAAAACCCATGAATTTTAACCCCAAGAAAATTTCTGTTTCTACAGTAAGAATGCACTTATTTTATGTCACAATGTATTACATTTACCAATTCTCCTTCATTCACACCTTTAACATAGAAGACACTTTTCTAAATCATACCTTGAAGTGACTCTCCTCCACCAGGAAAATGATTTCAAATGGTTTTTCTTTCTGAAACGGCATTCCACTATGTCTCTCTTCATGTTGCCATGCCCCATTCTGTAGTGTGTTCCGGACAACACAGTTTTGACTGATCCGCGGATTGAAATGGAAGGCAATGTCTGCGCCCTCACTCCTCCCACACTTAAAGTTAATGCCAATGCTACCAACAAATAATAAGTGTGATGAATAACATGTGATTAATTGACTGCAATCCATTTAAGGTCCATGGGTAACACTGTTTACCTGGGTTGTACATCATTAGTCCTCAAAAAATTTAACTAAATCTATAGCACAAAAACAGGCCAATGTACTACAACATACACTGTGCAAGAATCAGTTTCAAAATCTAAGAATTTACCAATATTTTCCAAACAAATTGGTCAATTCTAAATCATAACTTATTTGACATCATATATCGTAATTGCCAATATCTTTTCAATACCAATAAATTCATGAATAAAAATAATCACATTCTAATTTTGTTTATAAGACAAGTTCATCAAGACCTGAAACATTTTTGTTTGGTGGTTTTATCAAATATCTGACCTTGGCCAAGGGTAATATTATGCATGCAGTCATATAACCTACCCATCAGAAGTATATGGGATGTTTCCTTGGATGAAGATTTGCTTTCCTGGTTGTAGTCCCCCAGGAATATCGCCTTCAAATGGCAGGAGCTACAATATTTAATCATAAGTAAAATACCACACCAGCTTCAACGAATTAAAAAAAAAAAATTAAAAAAAAAATTAGAAAACAAATGAGCAGCGGATGAGATAAATTCTTCATTGAACAGCATCTTACAACATAGTGATGATTGCATACCAATGTCTTGATTGGAATCCAATGCATTTTTGAAATACATTTAAATGCCTGTGTAAAGACAACTAGCAAAATTATATAGACCTACATCGTTACTACTGTGTACAAAATAAATCTGGTATGAAAATCAGAATGCACAATCTAACAACTTACACGTCATCTACAATATAAGAGGCATCCATTCAATATAAACCAACATACATACCGGATTGTCCACTCTTCCTACAGTTTGTGTCATATTTGATATAGTAACAGCAACTGGCTAACTTAGCTAAGCCTAAAATACGCAATTCTGCTTTCTCTTTGTGCTTTCTATGAATGGCCTAATTTTCAATTTTCGGAAAATCAGAAAATCTACTTTCGTTTTGAACCACGTTTTGCTAGAGTTGCTGCTCCTTGCCTTCGCAATACTCAGTCGGAGCATCATTCGGCCTTTTCCGAAAAAACCTCGGACGTGATAGGTAGCCATTTACGGACTATTTTTGATTTGAATTGAACGTGTTTTATTGTAATATAATTACAAAGGGATCAGGCACAAGTTCTAAAAACTTAGATCGCCCTCTCTCTCCCTATATATATATATATATATATATATATATATGAACATAAATTGTTTCATAATATGCATGATTGTTAATTGACATTAAGATATGGGCATACAAGGGTATATTCAATAATATACATGACATCTCATAACATATATATGGTACATTTATGTACATATTACTAGATTATAGGTCAAATCGATCACTCTGTGAATAAGAGAGAAAAGATACTCATTTTCCTCGTAACTGAGAGTAGAACATGTGTATTCACTATCTGAAGTTTGTCAATACTGAGTATCCACAGGCGCTTGGCGTTTTAAATATTCTTATTAAAAAAAAAATGTCTTCTTGTAAACAAACTATTGTAAACCTTTGCGCCAGACACGACCAAAAGCCTTGTACAAATCACAAAATATCATACAACAAGATTTACACTGATCTGTAGATTTCAGAATTTTATCATGTTTCTATTAAATGATAAACTGTGGAGTGACCTGGTAAAAAACAACTTGATATTTATAAATGTTGTATCGGTGGCCTTGTGGTTAGGCTGTTAGACTCTCGACTGAAAGGTTGTGGGTTCGAGTCCTGGCCGCGGCAAGACCGACGTTGTGTCCTTGGGAAAGACTCTTTACACGAATTTCCTCACTCCATCCAAGTGTAAAAGGGGGTACCTGGCTATAGAGAGTGACAGATATTGTTAGAATATTAGTGCTCTAGCGCCTTAACGGCAGCTTGCACTGAGAAAGCTCTGGAATGTTCTAATATTGTTCTAATATTATGACTAATATTGTCAGGACTTATTGCTTTATTGACTGGTAAAATAGAAATTATGTTAAAAATATAATGTTCAGTAATATGCATATTTTGCAGAACATCATTGCATAAAGAGGTGAATTCTAGTAGACTCGAGTGGCTGTCATCAACATTAGAAATTGAATAAAAATATTCATTTAATAATTCGACTTTTTCTGTATTGTCAAACATGGAAATTTGAGCACCATGTTTTAGAGTATATTGCAAGGGAAGATAACTGTTGATTTGTTTGTGTTAAAAACATTTTTAGGAGCTCCCAGCAAAGTTTAGAATTACTTGTATTAATATCTAAAATCTGTTTCTGTGTTATTGTAATAATTGTTAACAGCGTATTTTTTCATGTTATTTACTTTGTTACGTGCTTTTCTAAATACATCT
The DNA here is from genome assembly GCA_024699665.1 of Ostrea denselamellosa. NCBI lineage: Eukaryota > Metazoa > Mollusca > Bivalvia > Ostreida > Ostreidae > Ostrea > Ostrea denselamellosa. The sequence continues at coordinate 7,452,445 of JAMZEH010000023.1, read as the reverse complement.
AAATCATGTATTTTGGAAAGCTGCTGGGCCGAATTCTCTGTGTCCTCTTGAAGTTTTTCGGTAAGCTGCTGGGATTGTGTAGAACAATTTAACAGCGTCTGTCAAGGCAAAGATGTTGGAATTAAGCTGCGAGTTACAAGGAGTACCAGGAACTCCTTCAGTTTCGTCTTCCATCAGCAGTACTTCGTCGGGCGTATCTTTGTCCATGAGAAGAATCTAAAGCGTGCAACTGCGGAGAAAGAGGGAGAGAGAGAGAGCCTCCGAATGCTGTAAATTCTTACAAAAGAGAGAAAGTGTGCGCTCGTGTTGAAAACCTGTTGAACAGGTATTCTATATTTACTTTAGCCAATCGGATGAGAGGATAAATAAACACCCAGTACACCCGTGTTCGATAGAATTACGTGTTGTAATAACACCAATAAATACATACATGATTATAACATGCCGATAGAATGGGAAAATGTACATATTGTTTAGTGGGCGCGGGTTCGAATCTCGCTGGCGCCGATATATGTGAGAAAGTTTGCCAGTTTACTTTTGGAAGGTTGGTGGTCTCTTCCTGGGTACATTGTATCAGGGTTCTCTCCCCCACCAATAAAACTGGACGCCACTAGATAACTGACAAATTGTTGAGTGTGGCGGAAAAACAACAATCAATCAATCAATAGAAGAGAATCGGGATTGAAAATAGTGGGAACAAAAGCTGCATCAGAAAAAATTGAAAGATACAATAGAAGGTTTTCGCTGTCGGGGAGGAATAGAATATTATGTGTGCCATGTTACGAGGTCTTGAATAAATTTTACCATTTCAAATGTATGGCGAGGGAAAATGTAAGAATTAATGTCGATGAGGTCTTAGACAGTTTCAAAAAATTATGTGCAACACCCTCAAGCCCAACTCCAAAAAGACGGCGTGTGACTGTAATTGACTCCATCAAAGAAAAAAGTGTTTCATTTCCACGTGTACAAATGTAAATAAAGACACGTGGTTACAATTTCAATAAAATAGATTAAAATTTTGGGGTCTAAACAGTCTATTTGGATATGAAAAGCAAAATTTTATTATAAATTCAACAAAAAGACAACACATATTGCGATAAGTCGTTCTTTTTAAACGGATATATATTTCATATCACTTTGTGTGCACATGCGGAACCGAATCAGTGAAAACCATGAAATCGATGTGTGTTACTATTAATACGTTCGAAGTTTTTTCTCCGGAAAAGGCCGAGTGATGTTCCGAATGCGCAATACACTGACAATCTCTCACCAGAGGGCACGTCTTTCCCTGGTAAATATTTTTCACAGGGTTTTGACACAATCTGAGCAAACTTGATACTATATATACATGTTTGGTCAGATTGTGTCAAACCCAAGTGTATTAAGTTGCTTATTGGCGAAATATATATTATGTAGGGCGTAGTGCACACGTACTAGCAAGTGCAATAGTTCATAGATATTTTGTACTACCTTTCTGAAATATTTCAAACCATCTAACGATGCCAGTACGTCCTACCAATCACACTGAAGAAATCAGTTTCTATGTATTTACGAATATACATTATTATGTATATTATATGTATTTACGAAAGCATAGTGAGGTCAAAGTGAACGTGTTGGAAAAAATCGTTCATTCATTGTCATATATTTTAACAGTTTTTTCCTACAAATTATAAAGTGCACTCGCTTGTTCTACGGAATGAAGAGGAATTCACAGACTCAGCCCGATTTATCGCCTATGTGTATGAAAGCCCAGTCTAGTGAGGTCCAGTTAGGAACGACAGAGAGCAGTCGTATCTCCCTGTGTCCAGTCCTTTACCCAATTCATTGCGTGATTTTCAAATTTTATGCATTTCTATTTCTGTATTTGTGTATATTTCTATTTCTGTATTTGTGTATATTTACAGTACAGGCATTTGTGATTCAGCAAATTTCCGGGACCAGGTACTGATATATATGGGGATATATCAGCATATGTAGTAAGAAAATGGAATTAATCAAAAGTTGATTTACGTACATGTAATAAATGAATTCGGTTTTGGTACATGTATGCAAGTCAATTGTGGTTCTAAAGTGACTTCACGATCGCGGTTGTTAAAATTCAGCCTAATCACTTCCTTTATTCTTATACACTGCCAATGTCATCTCATTATATAGACAGAAATTCTTAAGAACTACTTTTTATTTTGTACATCTCATAACGACTTCTTATCTCGTAATAACGACTTTTTCTCTCGTAATAACGACTTTTTATTATTTTTGAACACTTTCATTTTGACCTCACTAGGCTTTACTACTGTATATATAATCGTTAAATGTCTGGTAGGTGAAAACGGGTTTGCAAAAGTTAGGCCTGCGCACGGTTCTTATGGCCTTTGACCAGACAGGGATCTTTATTGTGCCACACCTGCTGTGACCCATACGGGGTATCGGGTTTAGCGGTATCATGGTCTCATTTAAAGGACCGCCCCATTTAGTTGCGTATTACGACAAGCAAGGGGTACTTGGGGCATATTTTAATCCGGGCCCCACATCGTTGCAAGCCACGGCTAAAATGTACGTTCATCTCCATTTAGAGAGGAGCGTACATTTCAGCCTGGCTTCCGACGATGGGATCTACAAGGGACTCATTAATGTGTTATGTGCATTTTTTTACCTTCCTATACCGTTTATCAAACAAAAATGAACAACTAAATCAATAAAATAAAATATATTGTCAAAATTACATTGTATATATATATATATATATATATATAAAGTTTTATATATATATATATATATATATATATATATATATATATATAATGCTATTTTTTTAAAAAAATTAATATTTTTTTAAATTTTATTTTATTTGGGGGAGGGGTTGTTTAAACGGGATATGAAGGTCAAAAAAAAAAAATCCACATAACACGCGTTATGCATTTTTTCTGCAATATTTTGTGACCTTCATTCCCATTTAAACAAACCAAAGAAAGACATTTTTATATATATTTTCTGCATTTTTAAAAATATAAATAATATTAAATATAAAAATGACTTGTAAGTTATTTAAACGTAACACCTGAAAATCACCTGACCTTCATTTGTCTCCATATTTATATATATGGGGAGGGGGGGTCAGCATTTCGCAAATTCTATGGTTATTATACATGTAATGATCTAATTTGCCAATGGAGGCCATCACTAGATCAAATGTTGTCTGGCTTGTTTCATACTACTTGTTAAATCGTTTATTAAATAGTGATTTTGACCACGGATTACTCCGATTATCAAGATTTAAGGCTCACGGAGGGTGTGACCGGTCAACGGGGGTGGGTGCTTTGGTGCTTACTCCTCCGTGACACCTGATCCCAATTCTGGTATGTCCAGGGATCAGTCTTTGCCCTTCTTTTAATTTTGTATTCTTTATAGGATTTATGAGATTGATCACTGTCCATTATCTTCACTTGTTCTACTAGTACCCGGTATCATCTTCACAACGTCAAGGAATTGAGAATACGCAACCTCTCAAGATTTTAAAATATTCCCAAATCTTGAATCTGTAAAGATGATGTTGTACGTGTAACTTGAAACTATAAAGATGATACTGTACGAGTAAGTTGAAGTTGTAAAGATGATATTGTACATGTAACTGATAATGATATGCTTTTTTAAATTATGCAATTTAAAGATATAATTTTTCATTATCTCTGTGATAGAGAATTTAAAATCTTTTCATGTTTTTATTTTTATTCGTCTATATGTCCATTAAATATATTTCATTTTGAAAATAATTTCTTTAGCCACAAAAGCAATATCAACTACATTCTTTTTTTTAAAGAAAATGTTTATTAATTTTTTATGGATTTCAACAAAATAACAAGAATAATCCGCATGCGCATCTGAGAGGCTAATTATTTACGGATTTTGGTTTCATTTCATCACAGCAGAGTGTCTTCCAAGTATTCTGCCACTGGACGCATGACCAGTCGGAATCTGAAACAGAAACAATTGTATTCAGTACGCGAGGGCGTTCACAAGATCAAAACACGCACATATAAGCACATAACGGAGATATATAGATATAATTCTGATCAATGGTTCGCCTTGTGATTCGTCATTTGTGAAGCATAAACGTCAAAATGACTTTAGAATGGGCCATGTTATGAGAGATGAAATGTGCTATTTTAATAATGTATTGATTAAATCATCCATCATAATCATAGTATTATGTTCGAACACTCCCTTTACCTAAACGCTCGCCGAGGTGATCCTTTCGTTCCTGGTGTGGGATTTTTATTAACTGGTGCTCGAACACTCCTTAGACCAATCACCCTGTCAAACAAATCAAAAGGATGTTTAGACACCAAGAGGAACGCCATGTGAATGTTTTTGTTTTTTGTTTTGATATTTTAAGATGAGTGCGTGAGGATGTTTTGATGAGAACTTACATTTGACAGCGCCCAGGAATGGTGTCCACCACGATGTAAGGTCCTACGGATTTTGTTGGCATTTGGCAGATTTCATCCGAGACATCATCTGTACCCGCATAATGAAACGAGACATCAGGGTATCGCAATCCACTGTAAATTGAAAATCAATCATTGCACAGTTGTAATTTCTGGTTACAAGCTTTCTATGAAAGAGAGTGGGGGATGGGATTGTCCTCTGCATTTGTTTGTACAGAAATACAGATTCTGTATTATATATACATACGCAGTGTATATGATTTCGGAACACAATAATTTGAGACATATAGGTTAATCTAGTCATCGGTTTTGTGTGCAAAAAGAATATGTATTTCATATAGTTCTTTCATATATTACGAATTAAGCGAAAATATTATACCTACGACACGTCTTTATCGCTTTATCCATATGGGCCTACAGAATGTGTCCTATATTGTGTTTAATACCATAGTATTTTACAGTAAGTTGTTAATTCTCATAGAGACAGTCTGTGATAATATTTTAGAAATTTTCACTGCGGCAAACAAAGCAAAGCTCGACCACATACCTATCAAAATGGTATGAAATGAGGTTGTAGGCCTTGGTGTATTTTCATTGTTTGTAGAAAATTTTCAAGGAATGTTTTTTTTAGCAGAGAATGTAAAAAATGCCCCTGTGTGGCAATATTAAAGAGGTTGATTGATTGATTATTGTTTAACGCCAAACTCAACAATTTTTCAGTTATCTGGTGGCGTACGGTTTTTATTGGTGGGTGAGAGAACCCAGATACAATGTGCCCGGGAAGAGACCACCGACCTTCCGAAAGTAAACTGGCAAACTTTCTAGCATACATCAGCTCGAGCGAGACTCGAACCCGCGCCGAATATTAAAAAGGATCAACTTTAAATTTAGAATGTCTGTAAGGGTTAGGGGTAGGTTTAGTGAAAAATATTAGTTATTTACCATATGTAGTCAGGGACAACGAGACACTAAGTTTGATCTCTCAAGATACATTTCCAAATAAACAGCAATTTGAGTCATGACGTATTACCCTGTAACATTAAAACCAATGACAGCCATGTACCAGTGTACCGAGTTTGATATCTGTCTAGCAAAGGGTTCTAAAGATATTATGCAGACAATATCTTCAAATATCCACATTAGTTTGACCTTTTTTCTTCGACCTTTGACCTCAAACTCAATAGGGATTATTTACTCCTCATACAAAACCAGTGTTCAAGTTTAATAACTGTCATGCAAGCGGTTCTCAAGATATATAGGACAACATCTTTCCATGTCCGTATTAGACAGGCCCTTAACCTATGACATTGGCCCTCAAAATCAATAGGGGTCATTTACTCTTTAGGGAAAACCAGTGCACAAGTTTGACGTCTGTCAAGCAAAAGATTCTTGAGATATTGGGTGAACAACACTTGTTCTACCTATCAACATACCGATCGAGATCAATCTTTCACTTATATGGAGACGTCATCACTGCCGGTGAAGGGCTGCAAAATTTAGGCCTATGCTCGGCGTTTATGGCCTTTGAGCAGGGAGGGATCTTTATCATGCCACACCTGCTGTGACACGGGACCTCAGTTTTTACGGTATCGCCCCCATTTAGTCGCCTCTTACGACAAGCAAAGGGTACCGAGAATCTATTCTAACCCGGATCCCCACGGGGTTCCATATATATATATATATATATATATATATATATATATATAGTTAGTGTTTTATATTTACTCATAGAATTCATATTTATCTTCAGAGGAATCACTCAATTCATTCGATACGCAAAAGCTTGTTCTGCATATGATCAGTTTTTAAATTGAGACAAGGTACTGAAAAACAAGTTGATGTTACTGTGATTTCAATAGTTCAGTTTAAAGTCAGCATTTCGCAAATTCTATGGTCGTTATAACGAATTATTTTGCCATTATAATTTGTCATGGGTCAAATGCTCTTTAGCGTGTTTCATCCCAGATGTTAGCCTGTGCTTACGCATTGCTTTTGACTACGGATTATTCCGTTTACCTGATCAAGATACAGGACTCAGGGCGGGTGTGACCGGTCGACAAGGGAAGCTTACTCCTCCTAGACACCTGATCCCACATTTGGTATGTCCAGGGATCCGTGTTTGTCCATCTCTTAATTTTGTATTCCTTATAGAGTTATGAGATTGATCACTGTTCGTTATCTTCACCTTTTCACACTACTCTAGGGGAATCTTAGTCTGGTGAATGCATGCACATTTACTGATATTGTAAATATATCACTGATAATGTAGAAATTTGTTGTAAGTACAGAACAAGAAAAGGACACTAAGCTGTTTTCAGAGTACTAATTGGTCAGAATTTTAAAGATAAATTTTAGCAGTGTTTATAGAGAACACAAATCCTTGTAAAATACAAAGTATTTGCTGGTTTTATAGATACCGTAATCCTGAATGCATTTTTCTCCAGATCATTCTTTTGGGTCCCCTGAACCGCCCTCGGAGGTCTACTATCTTGGATATCCTGAAAACAGAAATATATCCATATGCTGTCAATCAAGATAGATAGAAAGATACACTGTAGGGTAGGAGGACAAATCTATACCTGAATAGGTATAGTTTACGATTTTACGGTTTATGAGCTTCCGTCTTGAAGGAACAGGTGTTAAAGCATGATAAATGAATAACGAAATAATACAAACATCTACATAATACTCACAAATTAACACCTTTATAGTATTTTAGACAATTTCGAGTATTATTATATATGATCCACTGATATCATTTCAATTGCTTGTATTCATTACCATAAAACATTTGGATTTACATGTATGACATTCGATGACTTCATTCGATGAATATACTTAAACATTAATCAAACACAGGTATATCCAGGTAGCCGTCTATGACGCTATATAAAAAGCATGTAGAATTACTCGTATGAAGACTGCGTTCTTTAAATTCAATAATTTGTTTTTCAGATGCTAAAGTATTACAAATTATGCAAGATACCGCTTCCAAATAATGCTAAATAATACCGTTTTATTACCAAGGGCAGGTAACTCAGTGTCTTACAATGAAATACATAAAGAAAACATAAAACAAACCAAATATAAAAATTAGTACACATTTCATGACATACACCAATTATGAAATACTATTGCTGTCATGTGCTCCATCGTCTTTCGCCGCGATGGTACGATGACACGATGGAGATGGTACGATAATGCGATGGTAAAATAGTTCGATGGTAACATCGAATCGTAGTGCCATGGTACCATTGCAATCGCACCATCGCGGCGAAAGTACAATGCAGCAATATGATTCCATAACCAATACTATTACACAATGTTTGTCCTTTGTCGCTCCCTCCCGGGTCAGTGAATATTATTATATTTCTCAGGTATCTGATGCATTGTATTAACCGAAAAAATGTCAATATTTTTTTTATTACATTAAATTTAAAATATCGAAACTGGCTGGTATATAAAGCCTGCGAAATTACACAAGTTCAATCGTTTGGTAAAGATTCAGTCGAAAGTGGTGAAAGACGCGAGTTTTTGTTTATCCAATGACTAAATAACTTAAAACATCGAAACCGTCTATTAAAACGTACCAAGCGATACCTAATCGGTCATTTTTATATCGGGTTCGGTGTTGCTATAATTTAACAATAGTTTCGATTGCTCCTGATAAAAATCAACCTTCCTTTACAATTAATTTATGGCATAGTGCTGAGTATGGCCGCGAGTTTTCATTGAACGACCAAAATGCGATAATCAATCGTATCAATTTCGATAATTCTGCTCCGATGTTGGAGAAATCATATAATATACTGACGAACTTTGAAACGCAACACACGTTTTTATTCATTGAAAACATTTCATATAAAACTTTTATTGCAAAATTTACCGAACATACATTGTACTTATTTTTAAAACCCATCTCTCGATTTATCTGTGGTCATTGTTTGCGTGTTGTGAGTAGCATCGCACGAAATTTTCAGGGCTTTTTTTCAAACACGTGGAAAGATAGTAGATGAGATTTTCGCGACAAAACAAATTTGTTAGTGAAAGCATAGAAACCACGAACAGAAAAAAATCAAAATCAGGACTATGCCGCACTTAAGCAATGAAATGCTCAATCAAGAACATGGTATGCTGCAAGTAGGCGTTAGTCAGCGAGAGGTTGCAAGGCGTTTTAATGTCCATCCTTGTATAGTTAGCCGGTTGTTGTCACGATTCCATCAGGCAGGATCCTTAAATGATCGCCCAACACCTGGTCAACCGTTTGTGACAACGCCACGGCAACAAGCGTTCATACGGCGACGTCATATGCGCAATAGGTTTAAAGCCACTGCGACCACGGCGAGAGAAATCATTGGACGTCATGGAAGACCTATTCATCCTAAAACCGTTTCCAGAATTTTGAAGCGCCATGGGATCCGCTGCAGAAGACCTTATAAAGGGCTACAGCTTAAACCGCGGCAGCATCTGAATCAATGTCAAAATTGGTCACATGTGTTCTCAGATGAATCCAGATTTAACGCTAGCAACGTAGACGGCAGATGTCAAGTTTACCGTCGTTTGCATGAACGTTTTGCAGAAAATTGTGTCCTCGAGTGCGACAGGTTTGGAGGGGAGGCGTCATTGTCTGGGGTGCGATTAAGCACAATTTTCGGTCGCAACTGGTCGTTTTAAATGAAACTCTCACGGCTAGGAGGTATGTGGATGAAATTCTACAGCCTGTTTTAGCACCATTAATGCAGCAGCATAGGCAAGGAAATGGATAATTTTCCAACAGGACAATGCGCGCACATACGGCAAGATTGACACAAAACGTTTTTCAAACGAACGCCATTGACGCCCTTGATTGACTCGCTACGTCGCCAGACTTGAATCCAATCGAGCATTTGTGGGACGAACTTGGGATACGTGTGCGCGGCCGCCAGTCTCAACCTCAGAATCCGCAAGAATTGGGGAGAGCCTTGTTGGGGGAATGGCAGAATATTCCTCAGAGAACCATCCGAAATGTTTGTCAATCAATGTCACGTCGCCTTCGCACCGTCATCACTGCTATTGGAGGTCATACCCGGTACTAGTGAACAAAACCACATTTTTGATGCACCCCTCATTGACATTCATTTCAACTGTAACCTCTTTGTGAATAAAATGATGTTCAAAACCAAAGAATGGTGTTCAATTGATATGGTTTATAATATACAACTATGAATTTGTTTATTAGATATATGAACAAATTCATAATATATAAAATCATCAAGTGTTGCGTTTTTAAAGTCCGTCAGTATATATTCACCTCGTGGGCACATCATCAGCCTTAGGTGAATTGACACAAATTTTGATCTATGAAATGCGTATTTTAAATCTTTTCAACGCCCACGGTGACACGGGATCACTGTTTTCAAGGTCATATCTGAAAGATCTGTGAATTTCACTTCTAATACCCTGCGCTTGGCAAAGGAATAATTACTTCCTATGTTGAAAGTTTTCAGTTTGAGAGGCGGCTCTGGGATCAAGAATCGAACACGGGCCACCTGGTTGCTAAGGGAGCAATGTACAGACATGATATAGAAACTGGACTACAATAACTTAAGCGGAATATTTAGAATAAAGATGGTCATGGCAAGATTTCATACCTGTGTACATGCCCTTTTGTTTGATGAAATGGATTGACATTTTCTCATTGATATAAGTTCGCTAAATCATTTTGCGTTATATATTTAATGCTTCTTTAAAATTAGTTACATGAAAAGGCCAAGGTAATGAACAGTATACAATCTATATACTATAGTATGATCATTCTAGAAGGTGGTATACAGTATATGTATTAATTTTCAATACAGATCACATGTGTAATTTAAAACAGGACCAAATGGTAAAGTTCCGCCAACAAATAAAAACAAACTTTGGGAACTTACATGGTACATCCGGCTGGTTCAGTGGTGACGATCAGGTCATTCCGTCTGTACTTGGACTGATAAACAGGACATGGCCTCTCTGTAGTCACTGTAGTTGTGGCTGCTGTTGTCGTAGTTGTTGGTGTTGGTGATGTTGTGTCTGCTGTTATAATCATTGGTTTACTCGTAGTTGTCAAAACTGTTGTCTTGACCTCCGATGTTGTCATTCTTCCAGTTGTCTTGACAGTGTAAGTTGTTGTTGGCTGTGGTGATGTTACTTTAATCGTAGTTGTCACAGGTTTAGATGTTTGTATAGTGTTATCTAACGTTGGTTGTATCGCTATTTCTGCAGTGTTCTCCACTGTCTCATGTGGTGTTGTTGCTTCTGTCGTAGCTTTTTCCGAAGTTGGCTCAGCAACAAGAGAAGGTGTTTCAGACGTTGTTGATTTTCTGGTTTCGTCGGTCGTGACTTTTCTTTCTGGTGTTGTCGATATTGATGATGCAACGGATTCTGTTAAGTCTTCCACAAGTCCTTGCATTGTGGTACTCGTCTTTTGCAGTGTAGTGGTTTCTGTGATCAAGGCAACATCTGGTTTTGGTACTGATACTTCTGATTTTACGTCAGTTACTGTGGACGTACTTTGATCGACAGATTTAGTTATTTCCACTTGAGTTTTGGTAGACAGTTGATCAACTGTTTCTGTTGGCGATGCTTGGCTAGAGGTATAGGGTAATATATTGTCTGTGGTTGTTACCATGTTCGACTCAGTACTTGGTGTTTCGCTTTTATCCTTTGTTTGTAAAGTAAGATTGGTTGTAGTGGAGAGTGTAACTGCTGGTACGGTAAACTGTTCAGTTGTTTGAATCGGAGGGTTGATAAGGTTTTCCCCAGATGTTGTTGTCTCTGAAATATATTCCAGTGCTGTTGATAGCGAGGATCCTGCACTCTTTGTTACATCAGAGGTTGATGGAAAAGTCATTGATAATGTAGTTTCTTTATTGGTTTCGAATAACAACGTTTCCGAAGGACTTCCCGTGGAAGAGCCACCATTAACGTCAATAGTCCGAGATGTTGAAGAATCTGGTGTTTCAATAGCGCTGCCAACTGAGGTTTCTATTGTATGGCTTGCTCCAGAATCAAGATTCAGTTCACCAGTAGAGGTGGCCTCCGGGCCACCCGACTCCATGACGACACTAGTGGGTGCTTTAGAATGAATTGAGCCGTTTGCATCGAATTGGACACTGTCTACATTGATAGAAGAGTCGATAGCACTGTCCATGATCAAATCAAATCCATCGGTAGTATTGGATAGCACTGTTAAATCTTGTACAATATCTGCATTAACAGTTGGTGGGGTGAAGGGTTTCAAAGTGTTTTCATCTGTTGTAGCAATAGATGTTGTTGTATCGCTTTTCAATAGATCATCAGAGGCAATCTTAGTCTCTTCAACAACCGTGATCTGCATATCATTTGGAATGTTTGCATTAGATGAGTTGGCTTCTAAATTTGAAGATGCGGTGTTGTCAATTCTTTCAGCATCAGCCATGGTCACAGACTCTTTGACAACCAGAGATGAATTGGTCACAGAACTCAATGTAGGCATGGGAGAGTCGGATGGGATTTGGGAGGAGAACCTTTGTGTAGATTTAATACCAGTGGTGGTCTGGGTCGTGTCATTACCAATCACATCTGATTCAACAAATACAGATGCATTAACTGTCTTATCAATCACAGTTTCAGATTCAGTAGATCCAAAAGCATTTACAGTATTTGAAGATGAAAATGCCACTGCTTCTTTCACTGAATCTGAGAGCTTTGGTGATAATTCTGTAGTGTCATTGTTAAAAATGAAATGCTCATCTGAAGCTGCAAATTTTCCTGACACATTGATATCTGTCACCGATTCGAAGACAGAAGATGTCACATTGGGTTCTGATGTAGTTTTCGAAATTGGAATGTTCAACATAGGACCATTTGTTGTATCGACGGTAATATCAGTTTCTGCATTACCAGCGGCGTCTAAATGAATTACACCGCTCCAAACGCCATTAAAACCTGAAGAGGGACGACACGCATCATCATTGAAAATGAAGAATATTCTTTTTAATTTCGAAATGAAATAAATGAAAAAGAAAATTTAAAATAGATACTCACGGAAGACTATACACAGTATTGTTGTAAGCCAATACGCCATAGTGCTAAAATAAACCAGTGAATGCATCGGACCTCAGTACAGAATATCATTTTATAGTTTTTCATCAGCCAGTGATAGCCGCCACGTCAATGGATTCGCATTCGTCCACAGAGCCCCGAGAACGACCAGACAAAACAACATCCCTTCTTGACATTTACGAGGTTTTCTTTGAACTTCACAGAATACACATATTTATACATCTCAACACAATTGACATAATTTTATGATTTAACGCAAATTCACTCATGAATGCATGGCTGGATTCTTTTGTAATTTTACATATAATGCGTCTGTTTTGGATGATGATATAGTTTCCCCAAGTCGCAAAATATACTTTTTAAAAACACTAAATAGATCCACATCGTTGATTCTATAATTTTTCACATGGAATATGTTAAAGTTGACATGTCAAGAACATACTCTAACATTTTGACCTTTTAGGTGTTTTCACTGCTGGGCAAAATACAAGTTCTATCGGTGTATTTGTTTCCGTTTAGCCATTAAGAATTGAATCCGCTAGAATCCTTCTTAAATAAATAAATAAAAACTACTCGACCCCGAATTATTTCGTTGTGACTTTTTTCCTTTCAAATGTGATAAAGTTGAACAGATGTTTCAAAAACTGAGCGGAATTTTAATCTCAAATATTACATTTTTGTGTAGTATCTATGTACCGTCGCCATTAATTTCTACAAAGTAAATTGAAAAGAATCCAAGCCGATTTTATTTGATATTTACTAACTAATATGGGTAATAAAACATTCCAAATTTATTCTAGAGCAAAGATGGCATTCAATTAAATACTGTTTATGATTTGCTGTTTACACTGCTTTCTTGATTGCCTTCATTAAAAAGAGGAAACACTCTCTATGAAATGAAAGAGCAGGCTTCGGTGGTGTACTACTAACAGTACGCAACAAGCTTGTATCTAATAGATATAAAGCACGTAACATGCGTAGGTGACACCAGGGGGTTCCAGTGATGTTAATACACCGGTCATCTCGGGCCAATGACAGGCGTGACTTTTTTATGTCCCAGTTAAACATTTGAGACAGGGAGCGACATTAGCCTTTTCCTTCATACTCTGAACATGTGATAAGCGGGTCTTTTTCATCTTTTAACTTTTTAAAAAAAGAAACAAGCCAACTGTTGTATCTACCTCAGATGTATATTCGAACATAACAACGCAATACACATGTATATAATTTCCCTTTTTCAACCAAAATATTTCTATGAATGCTTTATCATTGTTTCATTTCCCCATGACACAATTTTAATAGTGGGTCCAGAAGGTTCACACCGAAGGCTTATAACTGAAATAAATTAAACATATTGCATATGTGGTGAGGGTGAGCAAACTGGCTGGACTCGGGTTTAAGTCACATAAATATGTAGCATTAGCATAAAAATTTCTGGGATCGAAAGTAGAAATCTTGAGTCTACCATCGTTTTTTTTATTTATTTATTTTTATTATTATTATTGTTTAATTTTGTTTGCTTCGATAGCCAAGGAAAACTATGGATGATTTATTAGTAGAATAAGCGATCGAGGATGTGGCCCTACCTAACAAGATGTGTGCGTCTGATTTTAAAAAGTATATCAATTAAAGTTTCAAAGTGCTATTTTTTTTTAAATTTTGTCCCCAATTACACGATGTTACAAGTGTTAAGCAAGTTTTTAATACGCAACGGATTGCAAATATATTAATACTTTTAAACATTTAATAATTAAATTTACAATAACATTACAATACTTCATTTCCTAGAAATCTATCTGTGTGTGTCAGTCAAGAAGCTGGAATAACCATAGATGGCATGGAACTGTTTGGCACTATAGGACCGGTCAACTTTCTTTAAAAAATGGAAATACCCATATTTAAACTGATATTACATGTGTAAAGATGTGTAGAATAAGTTAGGACTCATGTCAAGTGTAGCTGAGTGCTGAATATAAAACTTGATATGCAACATGCAGATATGATTCTAGCATATAGATGGATGGAAATATGTGGTCAGTTGCTGACGAAATTTAGGTGAAAACATACATGGTCCAGTAAAAGGTTCGTTGTTGACAGGGAAGGTGGATGGTCCCATCTGAAAGTAAGATTTTTAAGAAGGGCTGACAGAGTTCTTGATTGTACACACTGTCTAATTCCCCTCGCACGGTACTCTGATGGGGTTTGGGTGGTGCAGATATCGCCCAAATGAAAGAAAATCGAAGCGAGAAAGGGGCACCTGCTCAGAGCACCTTTTTGTGCACCAGCACCGGTATTACATATAATTTAGGGTCATAAATAATTAATTATACCAATACGAAATAGAAGTACATGTATTGTCATAAATGGGAATATGATGTTTCACTAGTTTGTCACAACCTGGGTTTGATGTTTACCCCCTAGCCATATATTTCAGTACTACATAGCTGTCCTCTGCCACCATAGAATTACTGAGACTTGATTTGTTCAACGCAGTTTGTCGGACCGTCACTCGTATTTCTCAACAGTACTGTTTAAGTATCGAGATGTACATGCCCGTAAATTTTCGTCACGTTGGAATGATTGATTGTTGTTTTCCGCCACAATCAACAATTTTTCAGTTATCTGGTGGCGTCCAGATTTTGTAGGTGGAGGAGAGAACCCAGATACAATGTACCTGGGAAGTGACCACCGACCTTCCGAAAGTAAACTGACAAGCTTTCTCACATATATCGCCGCGAGCGAAAATCGAACCCGCGCCGACTAGAGGTGAGAGGCCTTGTGATTTTGAGCACAATGTTCTAACCACTCGGCCACGGAGGCATGACGTAGCCTTGTTACCCTCAACTACATGCACTATTTATTTAAACAATAGAATGCCTTCTTTGTTGTTAGGTAGCTAGTATTGCAGGAAAAAAAAATCACTACTCGCGTTAGCTAAGGGGCGCTAATTGGGACCTGATCTTTTTGTAATCAAAATAAATTTTGCGTACACAAAAATTGAATTCTGTCATAACAAAATCATTTTTGTCTTACAAAAATATGTTATACATACTTGTTTTATAACTTCATTTTTGTAATGACACAGATAAATTTTGTTATACAAAATTATCTTTCAGTGGAGAAAACTCATTTTTCTTGGCAAAACGCATATTTGTCAATTAGCTATGAAAATATGAACTTATTTGCATGCAATTTTTTTTAATACCCAATATGCAAATTAGACAAGAAAAGTCAATTTTGTAAAACAAAATTGAATTTGAACACAAAGTGTTGATTTCGAGACGCCAGATGAGACTCTAGTGATGTTTTTTTACTCAAAAATCCATATTTGTATGGGTTTTTTAGACAAAAGTGAAAATGAAACAAAAATTTCAATTTTGTGCCTAACAGATGTCAATTTTGTATGCAAATTGGTTTACAGAATCCAAATATGGAAATGAAAACTTCCATACAATTTCGTAAGAAGGCCTCTCATTGCAGTAAAAAGCGAAGAAAATACCAAACGCCATGGTCAGTGGCAAGTTTAGAGCCCCTCTCTTTTTTTTGCCACAAATTTACAAGACATTAATGGCATATATAGATAAAAACTCCAGATATGGCACCCCAAATGGCTGAGTATTTTGGCTAATACTTGACTTTCACATGTGCCTTCCCCTTTTCGGAAATCCTGGATCCGCCACTGATGACGACCACAGCACGTCAACACGAGGTATGCCTGGCGAAGACATTCTTTCAAAGGCACATGAATTATAACAAGCGTAAAATATACGTGTATATTCAAAAAGTATTCGTTTACTGTCATACCTTCCAAGTCCGATCTTCATACAAGCGTTTCAACCAATCGGTGAGCAGCCTATAAATGGGTATAACTGATAGAAATGAATTATGTCGAGACAAAAATAACTTTTGTCTTCAAAAATAAATTTTATCATGACAAAATTGATTTTTGTCCACTGATAGATAATTTTATGTAACAAAATTCATTTTTGTCATTCAATTTCATCTCACAAAATTCTGTAAGACTAAATTCAACTTTGTCTCACAAAACTGACATATGTAAAAATATTTCTCAGTTTTGTTTGCAAATTAGATTACAGAATCCAGTTAAACTAGTTTACATACAAGTTTTGATACAAAATTTAATCTTATCTACAAATTAAAACGAATTTTTGTCATGGTAAAAGTGACTTTTGTCCACTGAAAGATAATTTTGTATGACATATTTTAATTTACTATTTGTTATATATTTTGCTAATCCGATCTCACTTTTGTTGAACAAGAATCATTTTCGTCAACAGAAAATTGGATTTTGAACTATTAATCACGAAAGTCTCATTTGGCACCGCGTATTAGCAGGTTAAAAATTTCTGAAATGATTGCTACCTTCATCACCCGTTAAAATAACACAGAGAAGGCATTTTATTGTTTATATTTTTAAATATAAACTAAATATAAGTACTGAAATATCGTATGTTTGACCATTTCGTTACTTTAAAAAATACAACCTTTGACCTTGGCAACTTTCCATGTCGCGGACTGTTGGTACTTGCAGTTTGAAACAAACGTATTCACATCGGCGGATACCTTCGGGTGATCTCGTCTTCTACTCATCACCTGTGGATATCCGACGATGGCAGTCCTTGTCGATGGTGAAAATAATGTCAATTTCAAAAGAAATTTCAAAAGAAATATAAGATAATTACTTTAAAAATAGAGAATGTAAATACCTCATGATATATGTAAACAAATTTATTATCTAATCCGATAATCCCTTGCTCTCTGATTGGATAAGATCTGACAACCTAGGATATCCATCTGTATTTGCATGCCCCCGATGTGAATACAACATTTGATTTTTCCAATATCGTGCGCAAAAATTGATACGATTGATTACACCGGACTTTTAATTTACCATCGGTCTGTCTGTCCGTCCGTCTATCTGTTATTCCGCTTGAGTTTTCCGGATTTTCCCGGAAATTATTGGATGAAGATATTCAACTGAAATTTTATACATGGGTTTGTCTTGGATAGTTACAGATCAATCTTGAGTTTCGTTACGCTTGACCTACTTTTGACTGAATTGTTCTAACGCTAGGGGATTTTTGTATTGCCTGCAATATACTCAGTGAGCGTTTTTCACATAATGAAAATTCACGCTTCTACTCATTTTCGACTCTCTTGCACTATAACTGTGAACGGTGACATCTTTGTTGAATGACAGTAACATCGCACCCGACCTAAAGATGACCGATCATATAACGTTTGGATAGGTCAACATTTTCAATGTTACTTAGCCATATAATTAGCATAACAAAAACTGTAAAATAATGAACATACGATAGAATTTTAGAACATCAGAAAAAAAAGCAAATGAATTGACATTAACTAAATATCGTAAAATAAAAATAGCAGTAAAGAGATGCTGGATAACAGTACATGAACTTTTCACCGCCATGTGGCGCTATATTTATAAGTTGTGTATAAAATCATAGTGGCTGAAATTGATCTGGTCAGAGCGAACGTATAACCAGTCGGGTTATGCGAGTGACCAGAGATCAAATAAATGTATAGATGATCTACAGAGAGTTAGAAATCAAAATTATGCAAAAAGTTAAAAATGGAGATGGGGAAATTCCAGAGAAAGATTTATGTTGTATTCAAATTCGAATTAAAATTCAATGCCAATAGTGCAGATAGATTTTCAAGAGAAATAAATATAATGAGGAATTTTTATCATCTGTTGACATGAAGCACCGATTCCCGTACGTAACAGTTCGACTTTTAGGAACTACTAGAGTGACCGATCGTTGTATAGACCTAATATTTCGGGTAGGTCTATATGCCTCTACTAATCGTTTGATATAAATTGGACACTCATCATGTAAGGCCTTGTAAGCATAAGTATCTTAAACTGTGCCCTATGCTGCACAGGCAACCAGTGTAGTTCTCGTAGTATTGGAGTGATGTGGTCGTAAAGAGAGGTCCTGGGTATGAGACGTGCGGCAGTGTGCTGAACTTGTTGGAGCTTGCTCAGAACTGTCTTTGGTATACCAACCAGGAGAGCGTTACAGTAATCTAACCTTGATGTAAGTCGGGAGTTCACAAGTGATTTATCTGCTTCTGTTTTCTGATGTGGCCTATTTACCGCAACTGTGCATAGCAAGATTTACTAATAGAGTTCACTTGTAGCTCTATATCCATCTTGGAGTAAAAAATGACACCAAGATTTCCAACGCAGGTTGAAGGCTTAATTTGTGAGTCACCCATTGCAACTGAAATGTTTTTAATGAGGTTTGCATTACGACCGGATGCGGACACAATGACCTCGGTCTTATCCGTGTTGATTTTCAACATATTGCCATGCATCCAAGACACGATTCGTATAGAAACGCTCAATACGATGTAACGTCTCTGCCTGTGTAGTTATGCCCGTAGGCTTAAAAGACAGGTAATGTTGAGAGTCATCCGCATAAAAATGGTGATCAAGTCCATGATATCTACAGATGGAACCAATTGGTTTTGTGTACATTGTGTAGAATTTGGGACCCATAACTGATCCTGGAGACACTCTAAGAGTCATTTCCACTGGCTTTGCCTTGGCACCATCTATGCAGACCGTTTGGTGACGGTTATTGAGATGATATCCAGCCTAGTGATTTGCCTGTCATTCCGAAAATATGTTCAATTCGATGCAACAGGATAGAGTGTTCCATAGTGTCAAAAGCAGCGGAGAGATCCAGCATCACAAGGATAGTCACATCATTTGGTCTAAAGATTGTAGTATGTCTGTTTGTACTTCAGTAGTGCAGATTCCGTGGAATGGAACTGCCTATATGCTGACTGATGTTCTTCATGAAGGTCATTTACTGTTAAATGATCTTCAATACGGGAGTTCACTACCTTTTCAAGAACATTTGAAACAAAAGGCAAATTGGACACAGGTCTGTAGTTCTTAAGAGTATTTGGATCCAGATTTGTTTATTTTCAATAGAGGTCTTACGTGTGCCTTTTTGAATTCTGCTGCTGTTGTAAGCGATAGGTTGATAATTTTTGTAAGGATTGGAAGTTCTTGCAAACAGGATTTTAAAAGCCATGTTGGTATTAGATCTAGTTCGCATGATTTATTGGGTGAGTTCTTGATTATTCTTGTTACCTCCTCATCTGTAACAGAAGTGAACTCCTCCAGGAGAGTCGTGGTCGTGTAAACATCTGCCTGGAGGTTGTCCGTACATACTTCAGACTGAGACTTTGAATTGATACCATCTCTTATATTCTCTATTTTATTGATGAAAAAGTCACTGAAGTCTTGGGCTAGCTCACATGATGCTTTGCCAGATGGTAATACAACCTCACTGGGACCTTCCAACAAATGCTTTGTCACTTTGAATAGAGTCTTTGGGTCTTGCAGGCCAGATGATAATTTTTCTGTGTAATAATTTAGTCTTGCCTTTCTGAGCAATTTGTTCACAGTGCCACACTGATGTCTATAAATGTCATGATCGATTGTGAGTCTTGTCATGCGCCATTTGCGTTCCAATTTACGCCTCGGATGTTTTGCCTCATGGAGTTCTTCAGTGTACCAGGGACAGACGGTATATGGCTCTATGATAATGAACAAATTGAAGTAGTAAATAAATTTTGTTATCGTGGATTATTGTTGAATTTTAAAGGAAAATTTCATGTCACACAAAAACAGTTATCATTACAATGTACATGTAGGAAGGTTTTATTTTCACTAAGAAGAAAATGTTCTAATATTAGCTTGAATTTACAACACTCGTGATTGTTGATTGTTAATTTGTTTTACGTCCTGTCGAGAATTTTTCACTCATATTGAGATGTCACCAGCTGTAGGTGAAGTACCACAAATTTAGACCTATGCTTAGCGCTCAGAGCCGTAGCATTTAGGGTTTTTTAACGTGCTAACGCCAACCGTGACACGGGACCTCTGTTTTTAAGGTCATATCCGAAAGACCCGTGATTCTCACTTCTAAATGCCGAGCGTTTGGAGAAGGAGCAATTACTACCTATTTTTCGTGTTAGGTTTGACGCGGCCATGCCACGAGCGGGGCTCGAACTCACGACCTCCCGATTACGAAGCGAACGCTCTAACCACTGAGCTACCGCGACCGGTAGTACAATACTCGTGTTCCTACCTGATAGTCCCTATTTGATACATATGTAGGAAAAATTGCAAATTACGGAAGTGAAGTGTGGGGTGCTCATTCAACTCCTGATATAGAAAAAGTACACATGGATTTTTGTAAAAGCATACTGGGTGTGAAAAGTACTACTCCTAATATAATGATTTAGTGTGAATTGGGTAGATTACCATTGCAATGTGTGAGAAAGTTAAGAATTTTAAAATATTGGTGAAAGCTTTTTAGCAACAAAAAATTGTATCTTGGAATCATGTTATAACTATATGTGTGATGAAACGAGTAGGAAACAAAATTGTCAAAATTGGGTAGTAAATGTTAAAGATATTTTGTCAAATGCTGGATTGATGAACTTATGGATAAATCAATGTACTTTGAAGCCACAATACATGTTTGCAGTTGCTAACAACGTATTTTTGATAATTGTAAACAAACTATACTTTCAGATGTTGACCCCCCCCCCCCCCCAAATGTAGAATAGAAGCAGTGTATTGACCAGTGGTAAATTCCAGAAATTTTTGAACGCCTTTGCAGTGACGTGCTGGGGTTCTGGGATCTGTCTTGAAATTCTTATTGGGTCCATGGCAAAGCCCAGGCGGGGTCCCATGGGAAAACTCCCCAAAGCTACCGAATTCTGACAAAATAAGATGTATACAGAAATGTCCCTTTTAGTTTTTGGACATACATTATTTCTATAAACATTGGACCATATTTGTGAGATGACGCCTACAGTGGATACGCAGCAGTTAAACTCCAAATCGAAAATAATTATATGACAATTTTCACCCGTGAAAGCAGTTCACATTTTAAATCTACGTTTCATGTATTTTTCTGTAGTGTCCTATTTGGACTTGTATGTAAAAACAAACATCTTATGTAAGATACAAATATAAAAGTCAATTGCAACTGTACACATTGTGCTAATTGGAAAATATTTGTATCTTTAATTACATTAGATAAGGGTTTTGGAAGCTTAATTTCCTTAATCATATACCGTTGTTTGTTATGAATTGCATTGCATATCGTACAACTTATCCTGCAATGTATCGAGATAAAGATACAATAATTTCTTATCATGTTACTGTAACTAATTCTAAAAACACATGGTAACTGGTAATGATCAAAGTACTGAAAGTATTGAAAAGTGCAAGGCTTGGTTTGCAAATATTATTCTATGGCTATACAATTTATGATAGTACCACTAGCATGTTAAAACATAATTTCTCAATAATTCACTGCAACTGCCAAGTAATGGAAAGAATCGGAACACTTTTTCTAAGCAATTACTTGTATAAATGTATGTTATACTTGTATTTGAGATTGGATTTCCTTATGAAATAAGATTTTTTTTTATGAAATGGAGAAATGAAAACGTAAAAATAACGAACGAACAGTAATTAATTTCATAATTTCTATAAAGAATACAAAATTAAGAGTAGGACAAGCACGGACTACTGGAAACACCAGAGATTACTAGGAGGTATAAGCATTCCCTGTCGACCGGTCACATCCGCCGTGACCCATATATCTTGTTAGGTAAACGTAGTAATTCGTAGTTAAATTCAGTATGTAAAGAACGGCCTAGCAATTGATATGAAACACGTCAGACAACATTTGATCCATTGGCATCTTATATTGGTAAATTAGATAGTTATAACGACCATAGAATTTGTGAAATTCTTACTTTAAATGAGACTGTTGAAACCCCTGTAACGTCAACTTATTTATCAGTAGCTTGTCTCGATTTAAAAACTGATCATGCTCTTGAGTATGGACGGAAGTTGACTGTGGAAAGTTGAAGTCATTCCGTTTGTAATTAAGTTGAGTGGTTAGTTTGCCGTTAACATATATGTTCTATAAAATATCCAAGTATGAAACGATTTTATATTATCTTGTAAATGAAAAATCCATGTCGTTGTTCGATCTAGCTCGATCCTTTAATTATTGGTTGTATATTGTTTACCATCCCGCTGGTGAATTTTTCACTCATATGGAGACGTTGCCATTAAAGCAATATAAGCTGTCAAAATTGTTATTTTGGGGTCCTAAAATTTAATCGAAAATTTTGTAAACATCTACCTTCTAATACCTGATTTTATCGATTAAACTTTTGACATGTTGTATTTTTTGCATTAAATGCAAAAATGTTCGACAGTTGAAATTAAATCTTGCCGTACCTTAATTTTCCCGACATTATTTCCGTATGCAATGACCTAAAGTTGAACTCATTCGGCAAAATCAAATGCGCAAGCGCAATATTTCCGGTAAGCACGAAAGATGTCTGACACGAAAGGTTCGAAGCGAGGGAGAAAGCCAACTTTGGAATTTTGCGTAATGTTTCGAGCGATCCCTTAAAACTATTATAACTAAAAAACATACTATCATAACTTAAAAACATATAACATCGTTAACAATGCCAAAATAATGATGGTAACTAGAATTTTATCTCACCTCGCCGTCCATATTTTAATAACCCGGATACAACCCGATCCACATCAGAATCATTCGTGTCAACATCGGTTATCTTCGGGATTGTCGCCGACGATTAATCAGCTGCCATTGTTAGGGTCAAACGGAATGTCGAGGAATATATTTTTCATCACGTAAAGGTGTGTAAACGATGCATAAGAGAGGAAATTCGATGCAGTTCTTTTTTTCAATCATATCAACGTTCATTTAACCTCTTTTAATGCCACTATAAAAAATTGCAATTTTGACAGCTTATATTGCTTTAACGGTGAAGGGCTGCAAAATTTAGACCTATACTCGGCGCTTACGGCCTTTGAACGGGGGGGGGGGGGGTGTCTTTATCGTGCCACATCTGCTTTGACATTGTCTCGATTTTTGCGGTCTCATTTGAAAGACTGCTCCATTTAGTCGCCTCTCACAACAATCAAGGAGTACTGACTGAGGACCTATTCTACCACTGATCCCCAGAGAATATACTTTATTGTCATGATGGGACTGTCAAGTAAATGAAATGACTGTATTACGCAGTGATATACATAGTATGCTTAAAAACATTTTGTTGGAATTAATTACACAATTAACTCGTATTGATATGTGAAAATTTAAAAACATCGTCTTTTTATTAATTAGCATAGAAGAATAATACTGCTTGGTTTTTCCTCAGTTGTCAAACAATACCCAAACAAAATCTGCTTAAAGGAACATCCAATTGGCCAAATGGAAAGAGGTTACAAAGCAATATTCAAAGTGAGTATCTCAATAATTTCATGATTGTTCTCAAATGACTCCCGAAGAAATGTCCATGTGATAAAATGTCAGAAGTGTCTCATGATATAATCTCAAACAAATCTGAGTGTATTTCACAACAATCTAAACAATGTTCTCAGATATTTCTAAAATAATTCTAAATCATCTGAGAAATTCTCCCATATATATGTCATATGATTTGATTTCATGAAATTCAATTATGTTTTCAAATGACTTCAAAAGTATTCTCATTCGTCCGATGAAGATTCCTCATCTCAATCAAATATAATTGTATAACCTCAATATATCGCACATTCTAAGGAAATATTAAATTGGATTAATCCTACATAGAATGGAAATACCTTGAGCTACGAGGGTTTTTTCCTCTTTGCTTTTTTTTTTTTTTTAAGTCAAATGTCTAAATTTGACAAGATCATCACAGTAATACTATATTTGACATTATCTATTGTAATATACCGGTCGCGGTACCTCAGTGGTATAGCATTCGCTTCGTAAACAGGAGGTTGTGAATTTGAGCCCCGCTCATATCATGGCCGCGCCAATCTTTAGACGTTAACAACGTAGTAATTGCTCCTTCGCCAAACACTCGGCATTAAATATGAGAATTGCGGGTCTTTCGAATATGACCTTAAAAATGGAGGTCCCATGTCGCAAGCATTGTCACGTTGAAGAAACCTCACTGTTACAGCCCTTAGCGCTACGCTTAATTTAACACATGTATATGATTTTGTAATTACTGTACTATAAATGTGACCGTTCAAAGAGGCTTCCGAAACCGTAGTGAGGATTACAAGGGGTCTCTGCGAAGATTTTACTTGATAATAAAGACTTGCAAAAGTCAAACTTGTATCTTTATAATTTACTAGAACAAAGAAAAACTATCTAAAGTCTTATTTGTCTGGTAAAATGTATCAAATCACATAATGTTATTTCTAAATTAAAAGTTTGAGTCACCATCTACAGGTAAATATAATTGCTTAGTATAATACACGTGGACATTTCTATATCAGAACACACTTTCCACGCATGTTCACAGAGTCCGCAGGCCTAATCATTCTTTCGTTTTCTTATCAATAAAATGAAGACCCATATGTACAGTACACTGATAATGTGGCATATTATCTGATACATATGAATTTCTAGTACAGTCGACAGCAACTGATTATGCATATATTGTCTATATGCAGCGATCTTGAGTACTCCACTATATAAATCATTGGTAGGCTACTTCACATGGAGATCCGGGTTAGAATAGATCCTCAGTACCCCTTGCTTGTCGTAATAATCGACTAAATGGTCCTTCAAATGAGACCGCAAATACTAAGGCCCCGTGTCACAGCAGATGTTGCACGAATAAAGATCGTTCTCTGCTCAAAGGCCGTAGGCGCCGAGCATAGGCCTAAAATTTGCAGCCCTTCACCGGCAATGGTGACGTCTCCATATGAGTGAAAAATTCTCGAGCAGGACGTTAAACAATATTTTCCAACACACGTGGTCATCATATGTCAAACTGTGTCACAAAATATTTGCTTGCTAAATAATACCACGATAGTATTGTAGAAATGATACGTACTTTAAATATGATACTGTGTCGGTATTTTGACAGAATCACAAATGGGTGCGAAGAAGCCCCTCTATACTTATTGTAGAGACCCATTTGTTTTGAATACTGAATTTCATTGATTCAAGAGACTAATAATCGCTGGCGCATACGCCCAGTGCTTAAAGAGGGGTGACAAGACAATGGCTTCTGCACGGCGTGTTAGTGGAAACGTAAGTACATACATGTATATCATGAAACTCTCAAACTCTCTCTCTCTCTCTCTCTCTCTCTCTCTCTTTTAAAGTTATCTCCATCGCTTTTTTTTTTGTCCAGCAGTCTGTCAACATTTCCAGTCATTAGAACTCCTCTTACACTTTAAGAGGCAGTAATAAAATTGGTTTGCATATGCATGCTAATTGCTGGGATACAATTAGTCTGTCTGAAGATACTGTTAATTACCTATAATTTCTGAACGAATGACCTTGACTTGTTTGGTTGGTTGATATATTCTGTTCTATTAACTATATGGGATACTTCAGATGTTACAGTTTACCTGCATGTAATGTATATCGATTATTGGGCCAAAGGTTGTGTTTACGAGGGCTGATTGATATGTTGTGAGCCTTGTATTGAAGGAGGTTTGCATTGATGTCCTTTTTCAGCCCTACTATTCCCAGACTATTTAAGGCCCTGTATCCGAAGACTGGTGTCATTTGGTCAGTTTATACCAACAAGGTAGCACTGTAAACAAGGCAAGTGACTTCTGCAAAATGGACAAAATCGGTGAAAGAGCAGTAATCCAAAATTTGCATAAGAAAGGTTTAGCACATAAGGATATCCATACTGATATGGTGGCAACACTATGGAAAGATGCCCCTTCATATGCTGCAGTAAAAAGGTGGGTGGTGGAATTTAAACGCGGCAGACAGAGTCTTGAGGATGACTCCAGTCCTAGAAAGCCCATCACTGTTGTAACCCACGAAATGGTTAATGAAGTCCATGATATTGTCATGATATCGTCAACTTCCCTTATTTATGTGGCAATATTCCATCATCACCTGCCTATGGTGTTTATATCTCCCAACTGATTCGATATGCAAGAGCTTGTGCTGCATATGATCAGTTTTTAAATCGAGACGGGCTACTGACAAAGAAGTTGATGTTACAAAGGTTTGTTCAGTCTCGTCTAAAGTCAGCATTTGGCAAATTTTATGGTTGTTATAACGATCTAGATTTCCAGTACAACTTACCATTAAGTCAAATGCAGTCTGATGTGTTTCATACAAATTGTTAGGCCGTTCTTAACACACTGATTATGACTACGGATTGATCCGTTTACGTGATCTGAATATAGGGCTCAAGTCGGGTGTGACCGGTCGACAAGGGATGCTTACTCCTCCTAGGCACCTGATCCCAACTCTGGTATGACCAGGGGTCCGTGTTTACCCATCTCTCTGATTTGTATTTTCTATAGGAATTACGAGATTGAATACTGTTAGTTATCTTGGCCTTTTCATTGTTATGACTGAAGCGCGAGTTTCAGAAAGACATATAGCAAGTACAGTTGGCATTTCACAGGAAAGTATGCATTCCATTCTAACAAAGGATCTTGCAATGAGAAAGATTTCAGTCCGTTGGGTAACAAGATTTATGACAGTTGATCAGAAGCAGACCAGGCGCACTTTGTCGCGTGCTAATTTAAACTTAGAGGTAGATCCTGTTAATTTTCTTCAGAAATTTGTTACTATGGATGAATCATGGGCCTATCATTTCACCCCAGAGCCCAAACAACACTCTAAACAATAGAAGCACCCTGGTTCATCCCCACCAAAGAAGGCAAAGACTATTCCATCAACTGGAAAGGTTATGACCTCAGTTTCTGGTATTCTGATGGTAGATTTTTTTCAAAAGGGACAAACAATCAAAGGAACATACTATGCATCACTTCTGAGGCAGTTAAGGGAAAATATTAAACTCAAGCACCGCGGAAAACTCAGTAAAGGTGTGTTGTTTTACCAAGACAATGCTCCTGTTCACAAGTCTGTCATTGTCATGGGTGCCATTAACGATTATGGTTTTAAATTGATTGAGCATTCCACTTTCAGTCATGATGACGTCATGCATGCAGGGGAGGATTTCCTGAAAGGTCAAGAAAAGAACTTCTTTAAAAGTGTCATTGAGACCCTAAAACATCGCTGGCAAAAGTGTAAAGATACTGAAGGGGATTATGTAGAAAAATAATGCAATATGTCCCCCATAATTCAAACACTTACATATGAGGCTCACAACATAGCAATCAGCCCTCGTAATTAGACTACCTTCATGAGTGAAAATGTCCATTAAGGGAATGAAAATGTACCAACCAAATTGCTAAAATCTTCGTACAGTGCCATAAAGTCCCTCCAAACATGTTTTTCAACTTATAGGGTATGCCAAACAGAATATGTTTGTATGAAGCAGTTGAATTCATTGAAATAAAATTGTAAATTGAAAGTAGCCATTTTCTGCTTTCAGTTGCAGTACGTTTGCTTCTGTAAAACGTTCATGTCAAAGTTTGTTTGCATATTTAAATGAATTATTTCAAACATCAAAAATCTAGTTCCATCACATGTATGTATATAGTAGAATTTAAATGAGATACAGCGTATGTTTTGCAACTTCAGGTTCTGAAGTATGAAACCTTTAATCACGTGTTTGCCAAGCTCTACATGTAAATTCTGTATTCTTTGAAGGATTCATGTTCGTCTCATTTTCATACTACATTTCTCCTGAATATCCGTGATTTTGTAGAGATTTACTTTATCCAACAAGTTGAGATGTTTTGTACATTGCATGGCGTTATACACACAATACACTATATCAACAAATTCGACAAAGTGAAAGTAAAACCCCACTATTATAGATGTTCTATTTATCTCATACTGATTGCCTTTAAATTCCTATTTTTGTCTACGTCACTGATTAGGTTACCTAGCTTTTTCATTTAAACAATAAAATGTCTTTCTTTGTTGTTTTATCGGGTGATGATGGTAGCTAGCACTACAGAAAAAAAATCATAACCTGCATAACCGGGTTATACATGGATTTATTGTTTGTGTTTATGTTTTTATGTCTTTTAAAATATATATATAAACTAGATTTAAGTACTAAAATATTATATCGTTGATCATTTGGTTACTTTCAACAGTACAGTCAATACACCCTTTGACCTTGACAACGCTCCATATTTGGTAATGATTACGTGGACAGGTGGTACTAAAAACCCTATCGATCTAGTTTGTAACAAACATTGTATTCATTGTCTGTGGTGAAAGCAATCTCAATTCAAAAGAAATATAACAGAAAAGATTATTTGTGCATAACATGTGGGAAAATATTTGCATATAGCTTCACGTATGTGTGATAAAAGTGACTGTACGTCATGTCTGTGATGTCGCAAAATTCTATGCAAATTGCAAGTTAATTCATTTTAAAAGTACTCTTAATACCTAACCTTCCTGATCCATTTAAGCAAACATCGTTTGTGGTCGTCATTGACTTTGCAACCACTTACTCTGGGTTTGCAGTAGGAGAAAACAACAAGGATGCAACGATCTACGTCAACGCTTGACTAATGAAAACTACGAGAAATGTGGACAAAGTACCGACGTGTATACTATTTAACGAAAATCAACAATTCCACTCATTTGGCTTTGAGAGTGAAGACAAGTATGCAAAATTACAGAGTGAGAATAAGCATGACGATTGGTTCTTCTTCAAACATTTTAAAATGAAATTACAGGAGGAAAAGGTTAAGTTTTGCAGGTGAATCAAACCATACATGAATGAGATTGTCTATCAATGTACTGACGACACAGAAACAATACCACGATAAAAATAACTTGTTACGCTTAGACTATATGAAAATGCACTTTCAATTTCCACAAGGAGCAGGCTCCAAATAATTTCGAGGCTCGGTTCGCTACTCATTTCAAACAGCATGATCATACATCCCATAAGCTCGGGTGAGATTCGTTTTCGGCTGAGAGATTCGGCTCGACTGGATATTTGGACTGACGCCTTCACCGAATCTAGGAGTAGTCCTTCATATTTCATGTCTGGAAATTTACATTCAATTTCGGCCGGTTCTAGTAATTAATATGCACTTAGGTGACACGACCGATCGCTAACTAACCCTCCAACACTGTTAATGCTACATTGCCTGCCGCCTAGGTATGAAATCCCAAAATAAAAACAGTCACAAAATTTCTCCGTTCAAATGAAGACTCTCGTAACGTTTATGTTTATCTCCTGACATTGAAGAGTTCTTATAATCTGGCTTTTTTTTCTTTCAACAAGTATGGACAGTTACTACAAATCACTAATTAAAATAAGGTTTTTAGTTATCCATTGTTTGGAATCATTTTAATATTTTCATATCACTTTAAGTGCCTAAAATAACTACCCATTAATGAAAATTATAGAATATACATGTATCTGTCTTGTCTTCAGGATAAAATCTTGAAAGAAAAAGATGATTGGGAATTATTCGATCATCCAAAAAACAAGAAAATGAAAGCATCATTAGTTTTCAAAGGAGCTGTTGAATTCATGAAGAATCAAGCAATAGATTCCATCAAAACATCTTACCAGTTTTGCCAAAATACCTCTATCAAGAATATCAATGAAAATAACATTTCCTGGATGCTCATTGCGCCTGCCATTTGGACAGAAGTGGCAAAGGATTTCATGAGAAAATCTGTCACACAGGTACAAAAGTTAAAGAAAAATACCAATGTTTCAACGATATTTTTATTTAAAGTTTAACTCCCTCCCTCTTAATCCAACAATATCAACTGTCTTGTATATGATGGAAAAAATAAACCAATTATTATCTCCATTCTACTACTACTACTACTGCTACTACTACTACTACTGCTACTACTACTGCTACTACTACTACTACTGCTACTACTACTACTACTACTGCTACTACTACACTACTACTACTACTATACTACTACTGCTACTACTACTACACTACTACTACTACTACTACTACTGCTACTATACTACTACTATACTACTATACTACTACTACTGCTACTACTACTACTGCTACTACTATACTACTACTACTACTACTACTACTACTGCTACTATACTACTACTATACTACTACTACTACTACTGCTACTACTACTGCTACTACTACTACTACTACTGCTACTACTACTACTGCTACTACTACTACTACTACTACTGCTACTACTACTACTACTATACTACTACTACTGCTACTATACTACTACTATACTACTACTACTGCTACTACTACTACTACTACTACTACTACTACTATACTACTACTACTACTGGTACTACTACTACTACTACTGGTACTACTACTACTACTACTGGTACTACTACTACTGCTACTACTACTATTACTGGTACTACTACTACTACTACTACTACTACTATACTACTACTACTACTACTGCTACTATACTACTACTACTACTATACTACTACTACTACTGGTACTACTACTACTACTACTGGTACTACTACTACTACTACTGGTACTACTACTACTACTACTACTACTACTACTACTGTTACTACTACTACTACTACTACTGCTACTATACTACTACTACTACTATACTACTACTACTACTGGTACTACTACTACTACTACTGGTACTACTACTACTACTACTACTACTACTACTACTACTACTACTACTACTACTACTGCTGCTACTACTACTACTGCTACTGCTACTACTACTACTACTCTTATATGTATTTATCTGATGCAACTTGAAAATACAAGCATTCCAAATTTAAGGCTGGTATACCAGGAGATAACCTTACTTTGGTATATGAACCGGAAATGGCTGTTATGTGCTGTATGATTGAAGAAGGAAAACATTGCCCCCTGGTATAAAGTTTCTTGTCTTGGATTTAGGAGCTGAGTTTCTGATTCTTTACTATCCCCTCGCAACAGTGTTGTGGAGGAATATAGTTTATTAATTTTGTCCGTTCGTTCTGTTTAATTGTTTAACGTCTCTTCGAAAATA
Organism: Ostrea denselamellosa; assembly: GCA_024699665.1. Lineage (NCBI taxonomy): Eukaryota > Metazoa > Mollusca > Bivalvia > Ostreida > Ostreidae > Ostrea > Ostrea denselamellosa. The sequence goes on along the minus strand of JAMZEH010000023.1, from coordinate 7,420,926 downwards.
TTTTGCTCATACTGAGGCATATCAGCTGTAGGAGAAGTATCACAAATTTAAACCTATTCTTAGCGTTCATAGCCGTAACAGTGAGGGTTCTTTATTATGCCAACGCCTGCCGCGATACGGGATCATTTTAACGTCATTCCGAAAGACCAGTGATTCTCACTTCTAAATGCCTATCGCTTGGTGATCATTACCTAATCTTGACGTGGCCATGGCAAGAGCGAGGCTCAAACTCACGACGTATTGGTCACTGACAAAGGGCGACTTCCGTTCATACCGAGTTAGTAGGGTAGATATTCCAATGTTCTTTCTTACTCCCATGTATAATACTCCAACCAATCCACATTCATCAATTGAAAACTGAGACATGCGCAGTATCCTTGTATGACCGACATGTTGCTACCACACTAAACCTCGTGAAAAGCAGGGTTACTTGGGTAGAGCTGAAATTTTCCACTTATTCATATATGAGTTGAAACTCTCCGTACGATTGCTGAAACTGTCTCCGTTCGATTACACCTGTTGCGGTAGCTCAGTGGTAAAGCGTTCGCTTCGTAAACGGTAAGTTGTGAGTTCGAGCCCCGCTCGTGCCATGGCCGCGTCAAACCCAAGATGAAATATAGGTAGTGATTGCTACTTCGCCAAACGCTCGGCATTAGAAGTGAGAATCACGGGTCTTTCGGATATGACCTTAAAAACGAAGGTCTCGTGTCGCGGCAGGCGTTGACATGTTAAAGAACCCTCACTGTTATGGTCGTAAGCACTAAGCATAGGTCTAAATTTATGGTACTTCACCTACAACTGTTGACGTCTCAACGTGAGTATAAATGTCTCGACGGGACATAAAACAACTAAACCAACCGTGGGGTTGCAACTGGGGTAACTCAAGTTCGTACTCGGATATGAACCGAGAGCGTCCAAAGCGAACCCTCTACTGCTGAGTTACCGCGATCACTATGAGTAATCCATAGTAAAATCAGTAAGAAAGGGCCAATTTAACAGTTAGTATGAAATTTGCCAGAAAACATTTGTCCCAACGCCAGTCTTCATTGGCAAATAAGATCATTATAAGAATTTGCGAAAGGCTGACTTTAAACGACACTGTACGTTGTATGTTGAAGAGGGTGCAATTTAGGTATATAGGGAATCAACCCAAAGCAAACCAGTGGATGTTTGTATTCTAGATATGATTTGTGGCAAATTTTAATGAAATTAACTTTGTGCTAAAGAAGAAAAAGTATGGGAAGATGACAGATGTGCAGTGTAGCAACATAAAATGTAATGGCGACGCAAATTTTAATAAATTTGATTATTACATTTTGCGTTGAGTTCAACGTAGGATGTAATAACAAAAAATGAAATATATATTCTCTTTCATTGAGTTAACGATATCATTATCTTGATAAATAAACGTAATTATTATATTTTGCTTCGAGTTCAACGCAGAATGAAATAACACAAAATGTTATAAATATATAAGATGTACCGAGCCACAAAATAGTATGAATTCAAGGCGATTTTAACAATTGTAACTCACTGCGTGCTTTAAATGAAATAAAAAAAAAACGTATTCTATGAATTAATGAGAGCAATATTGACTTATTCTACTCATTTATATAGAATTAATCATAGCGCTGTTTTAATAAGAAAAGGTGAAGATAACGAACATTGATCAATCTCAAAACTCTTATAAGGAATACAGCATCTAACCCTATGACAGGTTGTATTGGCAAAGCCGATCTTTATAACGAGCATAGAATTTGCGAAATGCTGGTGTTAAACAAGACTGTTAATATCACTGTAACATCAACTTGTCTATTAGTAGTCTGTCTCGATTTTAAAACAAATCATACGCAAAACATCTATATTCAATAAAATGTCCAAGCAGATTTAGGAGACAGTGGTGTCTTGTATTTCGAATTTAATATGATTTATCAAATTGCCATATGAATGAAAGTGATTATTGTTAAAAGATAAAAAACGTCGTCGATATATCTAAATTATCGAGATGAAGGCTACAGTAAGAGATTTTTTCTTCTCATGAAGAAGCCTTTAAGTAAATGTTGCCTCATAAGAATATAAAAACAGGTCAGCTAATAAAGGAACACAACTCGTGTCCATGGGAATTCCAACAGACTGATGGAAGACCTGATCACCAAAGACTATGAAGATATTGTCAATGAGGAATTGCAGCATCTTTATAATATCAACTTCAGAGTACTTGTGCGTAAAATCAGAGTTTTGTTTTTTGTTTTCTGGGTTTTTTTTGTTTGTTGTTGTTGTTGTTTTTGAATGGTTGATCATTAGATAAAAATATTTCTTTTTCCATTTTTGTTCAAGAAGCAAATGTCTATGATATCAAATATATGAGTGGAATTAATAGATTTTGCGTCGAGATCAACACAAAATGTAATAACACAAAATAAAATAGACATTAAATTTATGGTTATGAAATATTAATCTCCAGTAATGATTATCTTAATTTATCACATATTTATGCTTTTATCCCGTCCATATCACTCATTGGATAATTTTTTCGTAATCCATAGTATGTATTCCTACACCACGTGACGGAATGTAAATAAACAAATAAACAAACCACAGCGCATGGAAACACGTTGTACAAAATTTAAGCGAAAAATAACGTACCTCCAAATCAGATTATGCAGATAACCGGACATAAAAACACTCAGTCCATTAACAATTACAGCAGCGTCAATGAAAATCAACACATAAGTATTTCCGGCACCAAATTAACCCGGGATACGCATTATTCCGTTTGACACAAAACAATTCAATCACTAATACTGTTGTAAGAAACACAACCACATCTAACGCTGAAAGTTCCACGACAGTCAATGTCACAGGAGGCATACAAAATTTCCATATGGCGATGTATATCGTGGGAAATTTATCGCCAACATCCACACATGTGGAAACAAATTCAAAACAAGACCGCGCTTCATCTATGACACCGATTCTGGTTTCATAAATAATCAAATGATTTCAATGTAAAACGTTCTAAAATGTAATTCTTACCTCATATTAGATCGCTCTTTCATTAATTAAAAATTGTGACGGTCAATACTTCTTTTTTTTTTTCTTTTTTTTTTTTTTTTTATATTTTCTGAACGAATTATTTGTAGCGGCGTAATGTTGACGTTACGATTGTAGTTCGGCTTCATGTCATCGAAAGGAAATTTCGAATTGTAAATGTAATAGTCGGTAAGGATTAAATATGTGATAAAAAGAATATCCAATGGTTTGTGGTTGCATATGATTATTATGCAACTCGTTGTGTGTTTTCTATCCCCTCGCCAAGGCTTCGGGATAGAAAACACACAACTCGTTGGATAATAATCATATTCAATCACAAACCATGGGAGATCCTATATATATATAATTTATGGTTTTAATATGTATAAAGTATTCGTTATTTTAAATAAGAAAATAGATTTTAAAAATATATATTACGTTTACTGCATTTTAAAGTACTACATGCTGAGCTGAATTCGACGGAAAATGTAATACCTGGGTTTCTTAATTACATTTTGCGTTGCTACAGTACGGACGGCGGACAAATTTCGATCTAAAACGCTCACCAGAGCTTTTAACTCCGTTGAGCTAACAATTGGTAAGATGTTTCATTATACTTGCCATATACCATTTCCTCTTATCTACGACAATACTCACCTTTATGGTTATTCCGCTCCTGGTGTAAGCAAGTCCTAGTATTTTCCCAAATATTTTTCTTTTCTTTTCTGATAATACGGTGTTGCATAAATGTTTGATTTGATTTAAACGTATTTTATTGTAATATAATTACAAAGGGATCAGGCACAAGTTCTAAAAACTTAGACCGCCCTCTCCCTATATATATTTGAACATAAAGTGTTTCATAATATGCATGATTGTTAATTGACATTACAATATGAGCATACAAGGGTATACATGTTTTCAATAATATACATGATATCTCATAACATATATGTGGTACATTGATGTACATATTACTAAATTATTAGTTAAATCAATCACTTTGTTTGATAAATCTCTGAAAAAAGAGAAAAGATATCGATTTTCCTCATTACTGAATGAAACGTCACCCCACAGTAGAACATGTGTGATCACTAACTGAAATTTGTCAATACTAAATATCTTGTTAAGTAATTCATGTCTGGCATTTCTGTACTTATTCCACGAAAAGAAATAATGATAGTCATCCTCTGATAATGCATATATGTATACACTCTATATTGTAGGAGGCACTATTGATGTAACAGCAAGGGAGATGTTAAAAAACTTGCGAATGCGACAACTACGTTACCCAATGGATGACACTTGTGGTGCCACGACGGTGACCAGAAGTTAGTAAGCAAGATCCAACGAAGAAATATGCAAACAATACTGACGCATTTCGTAAAAACGACTTCCAAGAATACGTCACATTTCTCCGGGATATCGAGTTTATGAAAATCAATTACAGCTGCACAATGGAACAAGATTTGGAAATTGAAATATCTACGAAATTAAGTAAAACTGTCACAACTCAGACAGTAACAATATCGCAGGTAGAAATCAAGGGATTCTTAGCTCCCAACACTGGAATGCATTGATAGACTCATTGTGGAAATACAGGAGCTTGACGAATGTAAAGGTATGTCTCATATGATACTCGCGGGAGGATTTTCGAACGATGCCATCATTCGAGACCACATCAATGAGAATACAGCTTCAAGTACACCATCTTGGCACCAGTAAATCCTGCTGCTGTCGTTTTGAGGGGGGTGGGGGGGGCAGTGTTATTCGGACAGCACAATAACAGAAAATCTCCATTAATCACTGAAGGAGTATGCAAATGTACCTTTGGGTTCGCAGTCTTTCGTAACTTTGATGAAACTCACAAAGAAGAAAAGGAAATAATTCGAGGAGGAAAAACACTGGCAAAAGATTGTTTCAACGTTATATTTAGAAAGGGTGAAAGGGTAAAAGTTGGTTCATTTAAGGAAATTCATGTTTTTGACAGATTTATGCGAGATAGGGTGAATAAGAAAAAGGAACCATTAGTTATCAAGATTTTCTCATCTGAGGAAGAGAATCCTAAATATACGGATGACTTATCTTGTTAAAAACTATGTGAAATGAAAATGATTCCTCCCAAAGGGGAGTGGCCAGAGAAGGTGATTGGCAAAGTCCGATTTAAAGTAGCAGGAACTGAGCTTGAGGGGGCACTTTATAAAAATTCTACTCGGAGACAGGATCTGTGTAAGTTTTGAATATTTGTTCTGATCCATTACAACATTACAGTAATCACTTGGGTTGAAGTGAGAAGTACAATTCGGACGTAGTAAGAGGACATTATATATCTGAATGATATGCAGTTATAACTAAATTGTCGAATGTAAAATTACTGAACATCGCGCTTCTTTTGTAGTGATTTTTCCTGACACAAATCTGATTTTCGTTGTCAACACAGAAAGCAAGAAAGTCAATTTGCATAATGCTAAGAATGTTCATAGAGCATATAATCAATAACGTTGCGGCACAGGCTGTGGACTTATTTATATAAATCTACTTACCTGATTAACAAATAATATATGCACTAACATTAAACATATTGGATTCAACGGGCATTGATTCAAAAAAAACTTCGATAGTCAAACCACTCAAGAAAGGTTTGATGAAAGCACTAATGACATTTTCAGAAGGAATCAAAGAAAAAAATCTTTGATACGACTTGAACTCTCTGTCAAAATACTTGGTTTTGAAATAAACAGCTGTTAAAAATTTTAACTTTGAATTTATTGTAGAAGTTCTCAATTTCATTTATTGATTACAACAAAACATTTAAAAAAGTTAAGTGGCGATTTGGAATTATGCAACAGTATATACTATATAGTTTAGTTGTTTATAAAATACTGTATCCACCAGGAGCTGCCATATACATTTTTCATAGGTATTTTGAGGTTTAAAATATAATTGACATGTATATGTATAGACTGTGGTATGAGTGATTGAAACTAAAATCTTAACATTAAGATTTAAAGTCGGTAACTCTGCTTGTCTAATTTCTGAGGAATTCCGGGATCCTTAGAAAAAAGGAATAAAAATATTGTATTTGATGAAACAAAAACAAAAATAATTTCAACAAATTTACGGTATTAAAAGTTATATTTTACATAAGTCGTAAAATTGTAAGTGAAACAGGTTATATAAAGTCCATCTTGACACAAACCAGTACATCCTTGTCTTTACACTTGTTTGTCTAGTGTTTCATTAACGAACTCAGTACATAGCACTAATCGGAAGAATAAGACATGTTCATAAACATTCAAATGAATAAGAATAAAATCAATAATAACCTAGACACATCCAGTACATCTTGCATCATATTACATTTGTCAAGTGTTTCATTGCCAAACTCAATACATAACACTAATATGAAGAACAAATCATGTTCATAAACATTCAAATGAATAAGAATAAATCAATCATTAGTATAAAAATATAAATTACTACAGTAATTACAATAAATAAATATGAGTTTGTTACATCACATGCATCCAAGTCAAATAAATGTTATAATTTACAAGGTAAAAGATTTGTTAACACATTAAAACACACTTGTCTAAATATTAAATAAATTTGAAAATATCCTTAGTGAATACGTTATATCACAACTGGCAGATGCATCAAGTGACAAGTTGGTGGTAGTATTCATATGCAATTTTCCTGTATATCAATCACACATCAAGTCCAGATATCTCTTGATATGTTTCGGTAAAGGTAGCGAACAAATAAGATCGGGTAGGATGGATGTGAATGCACATTGTTCTTGAAGAGATCGTCGAATAACGCACCTGCTGAGGTGCTGCAGAGATCGGGGGCCAGACAGCAGGGACATGTCCATACAGCTAGCCAGGCTAGGGTGAAGGTAATACACTTTGCCGCTAGGTGTTCCGTGCAGTCTTTCTTCATCACGGTCATGTTCCTGGGGCCGGAATTCCCGACTCTCGGCCATATGGATATGGGAAGTCGATCGATAGAAATACTCCAAACATAGCATTCCTCGATTTTCCTCGTCAGAGAGGGCCTCTTTGGTCTCCCGGGAAAATTCAGAATTTTTAAACATGGTTATACTATTGAGACCCTCGATCAAATTCTCTATAGGGTCACAACAAGAGGCAAAATCGGAACCTTGTGCACAGTGGAAAGGATCTGCTCCGTATCGCAGAAGGAGGAGGACTAGCTCTGGGTCTCGTCTCATTGTTGCTGCTAGCAATGGTGTGAAGGATTGACTGACATCAAATTCCCGGTTCAGAATAAATCCATCTGAAGATGGCTGGCTTCCTAAGTCAGATGACTGACAAATATGCCGCAGGTAAAATTCAAATGCTTCAGCAATTCCCTTCCTTCTGAATTTTGCCTTTAAACCTGGATATAGCATGTGCATGTTGTTGTTGGTGTTACACGTGTTTCGAATCACATGACCAGGAAGAAGAACGCTAAAAATAGATTGAAGATTCCCCTCGCACTTGAAAATTTCCAATATGATATCGTTGATCAATTCTTTATCATTTGAGTTTTTCTCAAAGCCTATTCTCAAATTTACATAGAGAAATCTGTGTTCACGACAGACACCTTTCAAACGACGTCGATATTTGTGCGTGTTTATTTTTTCAATAATGTCGGTTTCGCCACTGACGTCACACACATGGTATTCCCCTTGTTTACATCGTTTTGCAAAGCTATCGGAGCGTTTACCAAAGTCATTTCTGTGTCCAGCTCTTCTTCTTGCCGAATAAAAAAATCTCATGTTTTAACTGCACTAATATTTCACTACACTCGTATGTTCAGATAATTTACTTACATTTTATATCACAAATCAGCAGCTCGTAGGGGAGAGGCGCTTTGCAGTCAAACAGCTGACAGGTTATCTAGCTGTTCAGTCTTCGTGTCAAACCTTCTACAATCTACCTTTCATGACCGAGCAGGAAAGTTTATTCACCTGCTGTGGTTGGACTGTAATCTTGTTTCGCTCCATAGTTTTGAGGCATACTAATAGTGTCGGCTATGTGTTAGGTATTGTACAAATACAGACAGACGGCTCACTGCCTTTGTGACGTAGGCACATGTCGGATCATGTTCGTATGTATAGAAAACTTCAACTTTATTATTTCATATATATATTCCTTATCTATATAGATAGATAAATATGTATATATGAAAAAAATATCAGAAGACCTATGCAATTATCTTTTTGTTTTACGAGGAGAATAATCAATATTTAAGTTGATTTGCTTGCACTTTAGAGTTACCTCCCGTATGCCACAGACGGTCACTGGTTGTCCCGGTTTGGTCAGTGTACATACCAGATGTTTTCTTGTATACAGGCGTGCGGGTGATGTGTATCAAATATTCTTATTGATTTGATGAAGTAATTTATGCTCATGAAGAAGATAGCAGAGTCCTGTCTTTCAAGTGTTTAGGGGGGAAAAAATTATTTTTTTAATGAATTTTTTTTTCTCCCCGTGAATTAGGACACATTTTTCCATTGGTGTTATCTTTCTTAACGAAGGATACTTTACCTTTTTAGAGCTTTTTTTTTTGAACAAATGAGTGGCGGATCCAGAATTTCCAAAAGGGGTGGTGGCACATGAAGTCGAGTACTGAAACCTTAGCCAGAGTACTGAAACCATTATGGGTGCAAAATCTGGAGTTATACTCAAAATATTTTGTATACCCTCCCCCCCTTCCTCGTAAATCTGCCAGTGCAAATACCACTCACTTACGATCTGTTTTCATATTAAATTGGCAATTAATTAAAATATAAATAAAACTAGATTTTTTTTTTTTCTAAGAGGGTCTATTGGTATCCCCCCCCCCCCCCCCCCCCCCCCCCCGCATGAAACAAACATGCAAGAGAGAGAGAGAGAAAACAAACATAGAAGTTTTAGTGAAACTTGTTTAATGTGTATAAGTTTTCATACTGAATAAGTATATTAAGTATATTTTAAAATTTAAATTCTAGTTCTGAAATTACAAAATAAATAAATAAAGTTTCAGTGTTACACCTAATCATCAAAAGTATATCGTAACCGTCTTTTCTTTCTTCTTAAAAATATAACCAACACGTTATTAATTTCTCATCTCTTTATCTGGCTAACGACATTTAACAAAACACGTGTGTGTGAATTATGACCCGGAAAACCAGATGATTTATGAAATTCTAACACTTACGATTCCTATTTCTGATAACTTTAATGACCAGTCTTTCCAAAGGCCAATTAACAACTTTTTCCATATCAAAACTATAAAAGAAAGCGATATCAAAATACTGAATAACTAGGTGATATAGCATCTTGCCACCCAAGTGTTTCCCTGCCTAAGATCACAGGAAGTATATTAGAATTTATTTATTTGTCCGATACAGTGTGGAAACTGAGACTAAGTTTTTATAGTTAAAAAAATCATATGTGTCTTATCTTTCGTTCATTTTAATCCAATTAATGTGATTCGACAATCTCCAGGGTTAAAGGTCGAGCATCCTCATGACGGTTTGAAGAACATAAGTGTCAAATTGTAAGAGCACCACGTTCACCTTTCTGCCTCAGAAATGCAGCGTCTATCACTTCTGTCGCTCAAGCAAAACAATAAAAACCCTGGCACTCTGTGTCTGTGATCCTATAACATACACCCTTATCATTGCCCCGTTATTTTTAATGTTGTAGTTTCTTATTATAAAACTTGAACACACTGTAGGAGAAATGAATCATTGAAATGATGTCATTTCTTTGCCATTTCCTCTATCTTGTTTATAACGACTTATATTACATCCATATCAAATACGTTTTTAAGGTAATTGAATTTGCTTTGAATCATCCTTTTAACTTGGGAAAAAAAATAGCCTGACAGCATTGACCTGTATATTATATAGAATAGTATCAAATGTGAAGTATATAATTAATAAATACAAATGAATTTAATTAAATGGATTATGATTGTTGTCAATAGATTGAGAGTTATTGTGTTTGCCTTTGGTAAATTGGATAGTGTATGACAAAAATATCATAATTTGTGGGGTTTACTCTCTGCTTTACTAATGTAATATAGTGCCGACTGATTGTTGCCCCGATGTTAGTTACATGTAGCTTCGAGTATATATATATATATATATATATATATATATATATATATATATATATATATATATTATAACACTAATGAAACATTTCATACAATTATTAAATGCATGCTTACATTAATTGCAGGTGCGGATAGGAGGCCAATTTGGGGGGGGGGGGGGGGGGGGGGGGAGGAGGCACAAATCATACACTTGAACATCAGTTTGTTATTTTACAAGACGTACAATCACCTGTTCAATCCCATCTTGGGACCTTTTATGTGTTTTAGGAGAAAGCAATAAGAGGAGAGAATATGTTACTGCATACTCTTGAGCTTGACCATTCGGAAAGGAACAACAATCAACGACAGAGCTTGGCACTATATTAAATAACCACAAAAGATAGAATAATTTTCTGTATGTTTACACTATATTACATAACCACCAAAAATAGAACATTTCTCGGTATGTTTACAGTAGTGGTCCGCACTATATTACGTAACCACCAAGGATAGAATATTCCTCTGTATGTTTGTGGAGTGTTTGAGGATAAAATATTCCTCTGTATGTTTGCGGAGTGTTTGAGGATAGAATATTTCTCTGTATGTTTGCGGAGTGTTTGAGGATAGAATATTTCTCTGTATGTTTGCGGAGTGTTTAAGGATAGAATATTTCTCTGTATGTTTGCGGAGTGTTTGAGGATAGAATATTTCTCTGTATGTTTGCGGAGTGTTTAAGGATAGAATATTCCTCTGTATGTTTGCGGAGTGTTTGAGGATAGAATATTCCTCTGTTTGTTTGCGGAGTGTTTGAGGATAGAATATTTCTCTGTATGTTTGCGGAGTGTTTAAGAATAGAATATTTCTCTGTATGTTTACGGAGTGTTTCGTTCTACATAACATCAATAAATTACAATCAAATGGTTTAGTATAAAAAAAAAATCTGCAGGAAAAGTCGTATTTGAATCTTCATTATTTATGTTATTTCGAGTATGCATACCAATAAAGGTTTCAGGCCCCTGACTCTTTAGGAGGGTCCCCTTTGACAGTTGACATTTTGGTGTCTTCTTTATGTTGAATACCCCGTCTAAATTGATCATTTCCTGCTATATTTCTTCACGTTAATTTCATCTCCTTAGCAAATGAGTCTTATACTGACAGTCTTATTAAAATTCTCTGTATGTATATTTCATCATTTAGCGATAATTCTATTCACGAAAGCGTTTTCCCTAAGCCATTTATTTAATTCCAAATGCTTTATCGAGTCTTATTGTGATGTCTCTTGTACTATTTTGCAAGTTCCATTGTGTATTCAACATAAAGAAGAGCAAAATGACCATATATGCCGATACAAATAACAAAGAAATGGGTTTTATTGCGAGATGAAATTCAATCTCCCGATTTGAATCGAGTTGCCAGGATGCAGACGACTAGCGGACAGATAAGAGACCTTTTGAAGTTGTTGTCAACTTGTTGCAGTGTCTGTTCAATAAGGCTGGAATGTGAAATATTTGTCGTCTGTAAAATACAAATGAAAGAGAAAAAATCAGTAAAGTTCTTTCTGCATTACGTCAGTTTAATTATGTTAACTGTAGTTATTAATTGATACAGTGTTTTTATCTCCAGTGCACTAATACCACACACATTCGTTATTATCATTATACGCTTCCTTCCGAATGTATCCATTGTAATGAATGGTTTCAGTTTCATTTCTTCGTATTTTGCAACGATAATTTTTAGAAAATTCATGAAAATACCAAATATCTATACACGGACACAAGCCATACGAATTGGAAAGTTTCGAATGTGTTTTCACTGTGATTGATGATTTCCCTGCATTAGTGCCTTTTCCTGTGCGTACAAACGAAAATAACACGTTTTGAACATTATAAAGCACGTACTTGATGATTTGTTACATACAAAAAAATTAATATAATAGATTTTTAAAACAAGTTTTGGAATGGGAAAAAATCGCAGGGATTATCATATTAAAATATTAAAAGCTTTTTTCAGCGTTACGAAATGTATATTGCATTCTTATACCTATTGTTCGGGTATAATTCATATCAAAAAGGTCTGTATCTGAAGACCAACTAGCAATATGAAACAAAGCACCTGCAGTCTCTTCTTTTGATTCAACGTTTATGATTTACCGTCATCTATTAAAATAAATATTATTGGTAAATAGTGCGCCAATGATAAAAAATAAGTTGTCATTTGTCTGGTGCTTAAATCCCCTGTGTCCCGTTAAATCAAAATAAGTAGTACCCATTTAGTACAAATTGCTGAGATCTATTTAGACATTTTCATGTGTATTCTTAATTCAATTTGATTAAACATGTACACCATGTTGACTTTAACATGGCGATGAGGACAACAATATGTTATCAGTTTTCTTATACGAAATTGTGTATATCATAAATATTTATATCATAGCTGTGTATTACTCGGGTCATTAAAACAAAACTTTCCTATTGAACGCAGATACTTGTCACGGATGTCAAAATCCTGACCAGAATTGAAAGCCTTTTTAGGATGATGAATGTTGATAGTTTATTTCTTCAGTTTTCACTGATAAGTGTGATTTCCTCCATAAGAGGTCATAAGTATTGCATTTCCTCTAAAACTGATCCTCATGTCAACGGAAAACACATCTTAAGAACGGTTTAACCACTACATTGTATTAGAGCAATTTAGGCAATATATTGTCGTATTCAAATGGCACCAAGCCATCGAGAATGTCGTGCTTCTTCTCCCAAAAATATATTAATAAAAATATGACTAGAGAGAGGTTGGACATCAAGTGAAAAAACCCTTTCGGTTCGTTCGATCAGCATCTTCTCTGATTCATTTGATGGAACCAACCGACCAACCAAAAAAAAACCCCCAAAAAACCAACAACAATAAACACAGTAAAAATTAATTACAATCTAATTATGTCAAGAATGTACATGAAAATACAACGTCATGCTACAGATATTACAACTTATGAGGTTGAATATGAAAATGTTCTTTATATTATTTGCGGCATGCTCTGTTTTGTGTTTATAGATTGCTACTATATCTTATTGATGGCTTTCTCACCTGTTATTGTAATGTATGTTCTTTATAACCTATAAACAATATTGAAAATAAACAATACAATTACCACACCATATTAGCTTATATATTGTTTTCATATGTACAAATCAGCAAGTCAAAATGTCTTGCGATGACCGCAGATCTGGTACAAACGCAGTTTTAAATACGATGGAAGTTAAATTATGTCTGGGGTTTTATTTGGACTACGCTCGTGATTGTGGTAAATGCCAATACTGTATTTTAAAGTGCATGTAGTTTGTAGTGAATTTACAGATATGTATTCTAAAGTTACCATATATCAATAAATCAAAGAATGAAATTGTATTTCAAATTAAAATTCGATTATTAAAATTGCTTTTTTTTCCCGTGATAGTATTACGAAGAACAGATGGAGAGCCTCTGTTATGAAATAGAAATTGGACTCTCTAAGTGGATTTGAATAAATGACTGTTCTTATCCCTTTAAGGTGGTTGCTACTGCACTGACAGACAAACATATTACAAACCATTGCAGTCATTGCGACAAAATGAACAAATATATTCAATACAGAAGATGATGTCGGGTTTTGTTGCTTGGCGTTTGGAATAATTATGAACACCTAACCCGTCGTTTTCATAATTATACATCCCGAATGTTATTGTTGCTATAAATTAATACAAATATCTTAAAATTCGCAAGGAATGAAAAGTTTATCATTTCGATCTTTAAACGTTTTTTTTTTCCGTAGACAGAATTTTCTTCTCTTTTGGGTAGGATTACATTTTTACCCTATTATTGGTCATGCTTGACGGATTTGATTTTAATTTTGTTTCTCCGTAGGTAGTCAAACGGGCACTCGTCAGCACACCTCCAAACAAACTTCTCTGTCAGTGTAAGCGCATCGGTGCAGGGATTGGAGGTAAAATCCAACGCGGAGTCTGAAAGGTTATAATTAAGGCATTACTGTTCAACAGGATAAAGGGCATTGTCTCACTAGAAGTAATAGTATTTTTATTGAGCTTGACGACACAGAGTTAGACAGAACACTTAAATGTGAATTTAGAAATCTCGAAATTAAGCGTTTGCTTGGTATAAAAAGGGAATAACGCTGTCTTTTATACTTATTCTAGTCAGATATGATTAATTATAGATTGTATAAAAGACGTGAGTTTAAGTGATACAAAATTAAAATGATTGCTTCCGGGATGAGTTGTTCTATTTCCGAGTACATATCGACGCCTTTATGACACTTCCGGTTGTTGGCAACCAGAATAATTTCATATTTAATATTATTAGAAAGAAGTTTCGCCCCAGACAAGGCTCTCTTCTGGTCGAATTCAATCACATTCATGATTATCGAATCAAATGTCAAATCTTAAGAAACCTTTTGGATTCATAACGAAGAGATTCGTTTTCTGAACCATGTGAGTTGGCGCCCAACTCATTGAGTTTGAATTAAACCAACCACCAGAAACTCTATATATAATAGTCTATGAATTAAAGAAAATTCATTCTCTTCAACAATATTTCAATTCCAATCAGTTAATGTAATGAAGAAATTCTTCGCAATTATCAACTTGTGTTGCAGACACGCGCGAACAGCCAGAAGACTGAATAGCCCCTTGCGTCAGTGTATTGTTTAAGTAGTCATTACTTGCTTATTGCGATGTGTTATTTGTTGTGCACGCTGGGACCACACGGGAAATCTCTACCATTTTTTCACGCTATAGACTGCTTTCTCTTTCATGTCGTGTAACCTACCCAGCAAAAAACATAGAACTAGTTATCATTCTGCGCTCCTACAGGGACGCGAGGTGTCCCAGATGTACTATCCCCCATGGGGACGACTCGCAAAATTTGCAGATATTGTGTTCTAACAAACATTTAGACGCGTTTTGCCAGGAGCTGCTCAGGTTTGCTTTATCTTGTTTAGTAATGACATAATTAATTCAATATACCAAAATATTTCCGTTTTTGCACCATGCTATGGCAGAGAATCAGTCCTATTGATATTTACCACTCTGACCCGCACGTTTGTCTTGTCTTCTTGGAATCTTACCTGTAAAATTCTACACTGAAATAATGTTGAATTGATTGGCAATGATTGGAAAGTGTGCTGCCTGTTGCTTTGCTAGTGAACGTCTAATTCAAACACACTGTTCCACAACACCTAGGAACAATCCTTCAAGCTTGGAATGTAATTTTTCCTACCCATATTAGTTTTTCCCCCCTGTTTTTATGAAATTTGTTGTTATTTATTTCTAGTAAACATTTGTTAAAATACATATCCTATTGATGCGGGTTGATGGAATACATGCAATTTTTAATTTCTTGTAATGCTTTGTCATTTTCAATTATCTAGTTCAATGAGCTGTTTATGATAGATACTACTTAAAACTGACTCAATTACCATAGCTTCCTGTAGAATGACAGTCAGTTAGGCTTCGTAAGTGGAACATTATGGTGAACTTTAATATGAATTAAATTTCTAGTAATTTCCGTACTTTGGTGATGTACGTAAACACCAAGACAAAAACACAGGTCTGTAAATACTGTAAAAATAGCAACACCCCCCCCCCCCCCCCAAAAAAAAAAAATATTTATATCTTTTAAAAAATTCCAGCAATCTTATGACAAGGAATCTTCTTTTTCGGGTTGAAAATTATGAACAAGAAACACATTTCTATCCGGAAATAGAATATAGATGAATATTTTTTGGTATCAGAGTTAGCGTGACGCCATGTCTTTTCCGACACGTGCAATATTTACATTGTTTCATTCTGGTGCACCCAGAACCCCAAAAGACATAGTGTGGTAGGGCTCGACTTGTGATGTTTTACTTATGAAATTATCCATTTAAATCTTTTTGGGGTTTCAGCTTCATTTCATGCGAGGGCGAAAAGAGTCGAGTGCATGTCTGGTGCACCCAGCGAACTCAGCATCTGACTTGAAACACATATAAAATTATAAAATCTTTGGTATTATGTTGCGTTTTATGATCATTCATTGTAGCTTGGAGTTTATCCTTCCTCGATTCGTCATCTGAAACGTAAAAACTGCGGATAACAACCCTGGTCCTTGAATTTTGCTTTATGACCAATTTCCCGAATATTTTCATTCTAATTGATATAAAATACAAACATTCAATCCAAACAGCCCATTATTTGAGAAATTCATGTATTCAAATTGCATATATTTCTTTTGTTTTCCGTTTTATATTACGATTTTAGTATACAATTACTAAAAATGTATGCATTTTTTCTCAAACTTCAAAAGATGTGACGCAAAAAGATATACCATCAAGACTGCCTCTCGCTGTGAAGTAGATTCAATTTGTATTTAATCTTTACATACGAATTTTAGTTATGGGCATTTCCTCCTTGTAAAAAGACGAATATTAGGCTACTCCGAATGAAAATAAAAGATAACGTTTGTTTGGGGTGCCGTCATCATTAACAAAGCTCATTTCTTGATATCAACAACATAATAAATATAAAGAATGATTTTTTTAACTATCTAAAACTCAAGTTCCTGTGATGTATGAAGTGTTTATTCCCGTTTGCATTAAATAATCGAATTTTTAATATCAGCGATATCTATATATCAAAAATTCTAATTACATCTGAAATCAATAAATTGAATTTTTATTACAAATAAAATTAAGATCACTGCCAATAGATATCAATTTTCTAATCATCGTTATTTGTTTATTATGGACATCAAGAATTCGAAATGGTATTAAGAGTTCGAATGACGAGATTAATTATTAACCACAGATATTGATATATAATCATTGATATAAAGAATCGAATGTTTGATATCAATAATTTTTGGTATCTTCTTGATACCAAGATTTAAAACAATAAATGGTAAAACGGCGCCCCATACATCTGATTAACTGTGCCGTTTCGGAACATGAATTCCCAAGAGCCACTTACTCACATTTTATATAAACCTTCTGGTAGTAATGTTTCAAGAGGAAAGTAAAGGATAGACGCAAAGCGAAGTTGTTACTAGATATTTTATAGCAATTCTCGGGCCTTTCCGGCAAGCGGAAGCACCTCGAGGCGCCTCTCTAGAGCTTGCCGGAAAGACCCGAGAAGTTGCGATTGCAATAACCAATAGATAAGTGTTTTTGGATTTTTCTCAATTTAAAATAGTCTTCATGGAGAAAATTTAAATATCATACAGTCACTGCTCTTCTGGGTGTGCGTCGTCATAAAGGCAGGTTAAATGATAAAGGTCAAGTCTAGAGGGATGTGGAAATAACATTTGAATATACGTAACTTATGTGTCCTACAAACTATTGGACCAGAGCTTCTGAAACTCAAGATAATTTGGCCCTCTGGTGTACATGGCATTTGAAGTTTTTTCTTCCATTGGACAGATTTCATTTTACCAGTTTCTTGAATAAGCGTCATTACCGTTTGTAGAGTTCGGTGTTTCAGATTAAGTGATATATGGCAATATACCCTGTTTGGCTCAGCAGAAAATTTAATTTGGTTTAGTTTTATACTCCGATTTTAATTAGGAATGAAGGAGATTTTCAAAGTGACTTGAAATTGAAAATGAGAGCTCTGAATTTTGATTGGCTGACTCATCTATCATAGCTTCCAAATATCTGTCTGTCAAATACTACTTTTAAAACTTAAATACGTTCATCTATTGGTATTACAGGTGCGTGCAGCTTTATTTGATAATTAGGCATACACTACAGTTACGTATGCAGTTCTTTGCGTGAAAACTTAAAAATTGTCTTCTTAAAGTTGTAATGTTACATACTCGTACGTCTCACATTCAGACGTTGTGCGTCAACTTCTGGTTATATGTATACAATTTGTGATACAAGACAGCATGTCAAATTCCGAGATCTCGACGTTCAAATAATCACTCATTCAACAACACGTTTAAGGACGCTGTCTGGAAGGGAGTACTTAACTCACGGATGGCGTGAATAAAAAAACTCAGTTTTTAGTAGAGAGCAGATCGTCTATTTTGATATCGAGATTGTAAACGTGTTCCGACTCAAGGACATAACAACCGTGACATCTTGGTTTATATTTCTTGTCATTCTAGACCTGTAAATGATCATACATGTTTGTTAACAAATTATGTTCAGCATGTTACCTGGGCTTCTGTGCAACTGCAATTGTACAAGGGCAGTATTAAATGTATAGTCACTGCAAATTCGTCTGTATTCTCCTGCTCATTTACCGCAGTCTATATGCTTCATATTTGTATTTGCTAACATCACCACTTTTCCGTTTTTCAGAATTTATTTGTTTTTGTTTGTCTTTTTGAACTTTACTTTACGACGATTAACAAACAAGTTCTACATCTTGTATTAATGGTTCTCGTCGATATTCGATATTGCCGCAAATGGGTCATTGATGTGGGTGGAAACCGGAGTACCAGGAACAAACGCACGCAATACCCCACCCCCTTATAAAAACACTGCCGATCCGTATGATCGAACTCAGATAGCAGCGATGAGAACCGAGTGTGTTAACCACTACGCTACCCGGACAGCGATTTCCATAATATGACTTGCTACTTACATCAAAATATGAAATATCTATCTTATATTATGAAGATCTAAACCATTCATCTACTTTGACACTATTGAGGAGGGGGGGGGGGGGGGGGGGGGTGACAATGTAATATCTCAGATTCTTGGATTCCTCATATACAGAAATAAAAAAAAAAAAATCTTAGGTTACTTCCTTTTATTATTTTTTTTTTCACGTGACAAAATGAGGAATGTCAACATATTAAGATATACATGACTATATTACAATATAATCCAACACAATGGGACTTTTACCCAAGTTGATTGCGGACTGCTCTATGCATGATACCAACAGGGGTCGTAGCACCTAAAACAAACTATATACTTAATGACACATATTGCACAGTCTTCTCATTTATGACAACAATGAAACTTAAGGAAATGATTGATCAAACTATAACAAAACTAACTGTACTTTTCATGTTTATGAATACATCTAAGACCTTTCAATAATATCTGAATTTATACCTCTATAAATCTAAAGAATGCAAAGCACCATTACTTTTCCACCCAGTACTGAAATCAAACAATACTCCTTCCAAAAAAAAATTTATTTTTTTTTTTAAAATTAGACCATCTCTACAGAAAGAACTGAATCAACAAACTTTTTTACATATACGTATTGAGGGAAGTAAAATGCACAAGAAAATTCAATGTTCATATAACTATCATTACTTTGTCAACATACATATGTACAACAGTAAGAATAACCATCACTATTCTAAGCCTTTACTGTCTTGTATGCTTTATGGGTGAGCTCTGAAAATTGAACAAAACAGTACTGAGGTTCTCTAAACACAAATACAAGCAAAAACTCTCCTGTTGTTCTGATAGCTGGGTAGTTGAAACAAACAAGTCGTCCTTTGCATGGCGACGAGTATTTGTGAACTTCTCTGTCTAGGGATAATGAAACAATCTGAAGGTATATCTACACAGGTCCTCAATAGGAAGATGACCGTGTTACTGCCTAGTGCTCATCTGATTGGTCTTTTATTGGACTTCTCCTTTGAGGGGGGTCATATAAGGAAATCTTGTGCTGTTGTTGTTATGATTGATGAAACTTTCAAAAAGGTGGCTTGATCTGTCCTGGGAAACATCTGAAAATAAAAAAAGAAGAAGATCATATTCAGTATGAAAATGTGGCAACCGGACAGAAAAGTCTTTGAAAAAGTATATAGGAGACTGAACAAGAAGAGCAGTTGGTACCATTACAGTGGGTTTGCTACTGACTACTGTGGGTTTTGTACTGACTACTGTGGGTTTTGTACTGACTACTGTGGGTTTTGTACTGACTACTGTGGGTTTGTTACTGACTACTGTGGGTTTTGTACTGACTACTGTGGGTTTGTTACTGGCTACTGTGGGTTTTGTACTGACTACTGTGGGTTTTGTACTGACTACTGTGGGTTTGCTACTGACTACTGTGGGTTTTGTACTGACTACTGTGGGTTTTGTACTGACTACTGTGTGTTTGTTACTGACTACTGTGGGTTCGTTACTGACTACTGTAGGTTTGTTACTGACTACTGTAGGTTTGTTACTGACTACTGTGGGTTTGTTACTGGCTACTGTGGTTTGGTACTGACTACTGTGTGTTTGTAACTGACTACTGTGGGTTTGTTACTGACTACTGTGGGTTTTGTACTGACTACTGTGGGTTTGCTACTGACTACTGTGGGTTTTGTATTGACTACTGTGGGTTTTGTACTGACTACTGTGGCTTTGTTACTGACTACTGTAGGTTTGTTACTGACTACTGTGAATTTGGTACTATTATTGTGGGTAGGGGTTTACCTGAGGATCTTCTCTCTGATTCAGAATTATTCTCTTTTTCTGTTTCCTTTTCATTTGGTGTGTCTAAAATGAAAAAAAAAATCACAAGTAAATATTTTATTCTGCATTTTTTCTTTCTTCCAATGTAAAACCTTGTTTCCTCTAAAAGCAAGAGACAAGGTCTAACCTGGTACATTTTTGTCGGAGTCTTGGCTGGTGACACTGGCAGTGTCATTAAGATTGCTTTTGTTTTCTTCACTCTGGTTGCCACCAATCTGTTCTTGAAGCTTGCGACGAGCTCGCTTCTCCTTTTTGATTCGTCGTAATAACATGGCTGTAAAAGAGGAATCCAAACAGTGAATCGTAACCATAAGTAGAGCATTTCAACACCGTTTTCTCAACAAAGAAGTTTTAATAATACATCATACTTTTAGACATTTCAAAAATGTGGATCCATAAAAGTACCTCTGCTTTTTTGTTCCTCTACAAGCTGCTTCTCTAATCCCTCCCTCACCTCTTTCTCCCTGAGTAATTCCATTTTAAGCTCAGCTGAAGAAGTAAAAAAACAATACATCATAGATTGTTGGCATTTGTATGACAAAACCCGTAGACTGTCACATCCATCATAATGATGAGCTTTGCTTACAAAGGACAAATTACCAATGCCTCACAATCATAATGCTCTTTGCATGTACTAATATCACCATGATTAGATTATTTGACCTCATAATTACATGGGAAACACTTTTCTTTTAGTACGCATGTAATGGTCATTTACTGAAAAATTGAGGGTGGGGAGTCAATTATTTCTGAAACAGATGAACAATATCCGATTGTGTAAATGTTTTCAAAAGAAAAAAGAAATATTTTGTATCAGACTATGATTGATTGAGAGAGGGATATCAGAGTGTAATGCTTTACAGATCCTCCTATCAATCAAGTCATTAGAATACAGATTCCTCTTAAAAAGCCCTCAGAATGGTAATGGTGAACTTATTACAAATGATAGGTTTGGGATCCAAGCAGCACTGAATATGATAAATTACATGTATCATCCTTCAGTTCAATATCACAAACGTATTGAATTTTGTTTTAATTAAAACAAGAGATACTACAATGAAAGTTCAGATTCGGGTACAATATTGAATTTATCGTCGTTGTGTTAATCAATCTTGGCGATTTTAGGGTTTATTCATTTAGAAATGCCTGCTAATAGCATAGACTCTGGAATATAAGAATTGCACACACTTGTTGAAATGAGCAAAAGTAGCTATTGTGTTGGATAAATAGTATTCATAAGACAAGAATATTGCAGACAGTGATTATTTGTAATGCTGCTGGGTGTACCAAATGTTTGGCTTTAATGGATAACCGTCATTGTTACTATTAATTACAGATAAATCATTTGATCTGAATCACAGACGAGAAAAAAACCCTGACAGACTCATTCCAAATAATGGATCATTTAATAATGTCCATTTCCATATATCATGTTTTTACTTAAATTATTTGTCCAATCTGATATATGAAACTAGCTTTAGGACAATATCCTAGCATTAGAAATATGGAATGGAATCTCTTTCTGTCATTCATAGAGTCATTTAGGATTTCTTGTCACTGGAAATATGAAACAATGGCTCACAAAATGCCTGGTGGAGTATCCCTGTGTTGACCTGAAACTGATCAAATCACTTGATACCTCTAAAAAATGACACAATTCCCATTTCCTCTAATTAATGAACAGAAAAATAACAAAAAGGTATAACTCATCAGATTATTTTGCAGATGAAAGACTTGTATTGTCATCTAACAGACTCTATTACAATTAATCTATACATCTTTTTAATCTCTCTATGATGATGTAACTATCATTTCAATTCCTCAAAACCACTAATCCTAATTGTGTTTCAAAATGAAAAATTCTTTTCTTGTTCTAGAATAGGATCTTCTCTATTCCCATCGCTAGGTATCATCTGATGTTCTGATTCAAAATAATGACAAAGATAATTGAAAACTGAATTCATTGATATGAATTGCTGCAAGACTTGTCCCACAATTCCTTTGGGTTTGGTTAATTTCCTGCTTAACCAATTAAAATGCTAGGATTTCATTTTTGTTTTCGTCATCTATCATGAACTGACAAGCACAAAATGAACATTTCTTGCAGTCTTTTTGCCTATGCATTAATGTGACCAGAGGGATAATCATATCGCAGCTATCACACCATGCTCCCAAAGGGACCAAACCAAAACTGTTTTCATTAGTATCAATATAAAATAATTGTAATCACAAAATCATAAATGTCTGTCAATTTTTGTTGTCTTCTTCAACATACTAGCTTTAAGAAATAAGGGGCAATACCAAAAATCACTTTACCTTACTGGGCAATTCAGTTTAAAATCTTATGTATCTTCCTTGCAGATAATTTATGCCATGTCACATGTCCATTAAAACTATGGCGAAAAGTGTCACCTATGTAAATTTCTTTCATGGTATGTCTGTATCATTCTTTAATAGATATGGACACCTTATGGTATGTATATGTATGAAGCATTATAATGCTAGATTTGAACCTAAATTACTGTTGCTATCAGATTTCCAAATTCCATTCAAATAACATTGTAAAAATAATTCTGCATTATAGTGAAAGTTACATGAAGTTTCATTTTATGAATGAAGTCTACCTGCTATCTTATAGAGTGTTTAATAAACAGTGATTTAGAAGTTCCGTGATCAAGCATTGTAGTATTAGAAAAATAAGTTTGCAAGATGTAGGGTATCATTTCACAGATTTGAAACATATGAATGCTAAAACTCAGTAATCTTGTGTGTGGTAATGAATGCGAATATGAACAGACAGCAGATTAATATCATTAGCTGGTTACATTAGCTTGTCAGCTTTTTAATATAATCACGTGCCTTTTTACTCTAGTGATCATTCTTTGTAAATGTGTTGGAAGTTGTAAGATGATGGGAGGAGACAGGACAAGTGAGAAAAGAGGCACATTGCCACTATTGAGGAACTGTAACAGTCGCACAATAGATGCAAATTAGCACAGCAGCCTCGGTCTGCTGAAACCTGAGATTTTCAATTTTTCTCGGCTTCTATGGATGAAAAGTACTTTATGTATCGCCAGTGGACAAACGAGCAGATGATGCTTTTTTTCTTTCTTTTTTACAAATCCAAACATATTTCCTATGCAATAGACATGCCATTAAAAAAATATCATCAGTTGCCATAAAAAATTACTGGAGGAAGGCTCATGCAAAATGCATGGTATTATCAAAATGTGAGATCATTTTTTTTTTATTCATTGTACATCTGAATTTGTAAATAAATGTTGGGTATTTGAAATATACAAATTCATACCAGATCCTAGTTGGAGATATTCATATTTCAAATTAAATATTCTCAAAAGTTTATAAAATCAGAGTTAGGTTTTATCAAAGTTGAATAGAAGATAATTTATTTATATCATCCATATAACATAGTATAACATATGTAATATTTTTTCATGCTTGGATGGTTTTATAGCTGACATTTAACACTAACTTAGGTTCAGGTAGTGAGTAAAGGCTGTTTGCACGCCCATCTCATCTTCACATCATTCACAAATCAAAACTAGAATAAATTCTTTTTCTCTCTTAGTTCTTTATTATTTTGATTTTGTATAGTAAATCTGAAACCCAGATAATATCAGTGCTTTATACAGATTTCCATCATTTTCAGTTTATAATTATTTTCAGTCTCTACAATGTTCCGACTTCACTGTTGCATGAAATAATGATCGTGAAGAACATTCATCTTGTTCAGCATAAAATCAGCATCAGAGAGAAATCTTTCGTTTATGACTTTAAATATGTATTCAGCTGGCATTTAATTATAAGAACATAAAAAGCTTTGTATACTTGGATTCTGGGCATGATGTACTCTGACCTAAAGATACCATTTTAATTGAAAAAAAAAATATCTAGTCAGCTTACAATTCTGGAATCTAGTTCATCAATTTCTTCTTTATATAAATGAATGTAAATACTAATGATTTTTCTAAATTTGAATTATAGTTGTAAATTCTATTTTATTTATCTATCCATAGTATCTTTAATTATTTGTATGGCTTAATTCAATATGCAAAAATTGCACATAAAAATGTAAAACTATTGTTAACAGTGGTAGAGTTGTTGACTAGTACTTTTTTCTTCCCATTCCCATGCATGCGTGTTAATACCAAGTATTGACTCCATATACGGCTCATCGAAGCCACTGGTAAAGTTCTTTATTCCAATTAATTGACACCTTGTGACAATACTGATTTATTCAAATACTGCTAATTCCAAAGCAAACATTTAAATGAATCAGAATTTGATTTACAGCTTTCTAAATAACAGCCACTTAATCATTCTGAACACTGTTTTAATTTCATTCCAACTGAATGTTCTTTTCGATTTCAGTTGAGCGAAAAATTTCTTTGGGAATAATGTATTGAGAATTAGAGTAACACAGCAATAGTGGATTCAAATAAGTGATAAATACAAGATTTTCTTTTTTGAACAAAAGTAGTATAATTTGGTTGGATTGTCAGACTAGTCTGGGTGATTGGGTGCGGAATCAATGAAGCATCCGCAACAACGGCTCAAAACGCACTGATGACCCTCGGATCACAAGATCCAAATGTTATTGCTCTTGTTTCAGTGCTTTTTACAATCATTTCATTCATTGGTTTTTAAGAGGGTCAGCCAGTAATACATATATTTGATATTTTTTCAGTGCACATTTGCAAGATGGAACCGGGATTAATGGCCATCTTTTCACATTGATAGTAGGCTATGAGATTTTTATTGTACCAAGGAATGATGTAAAACCCATAATAATTGGTTTCATACAAGAACATTCTGTAAGTGTATCTTCCCTTTCATTAAAGGTCATTCTTCATCCCCCAAGACCTTGTGATCCCTAGTCCTTGCATGAGTGACATAATTATAACTCTTCTTTTCCAGATGCATTTAAATGCAAAAGTTATGGGAGAATTTCTAACTAATTCAAATGTTTAAGATAGCAATGATGTAATACAAGTCAAACAGAGATAAAATCTCTGCAGCTGAGATGAAACGATGAATATCGGATATTATTACCAAATTCTGTCAAAATATTGTCAACAGGAGAATTTACTATTACCACTGATAAAGTGTTTTCTTCCATTAATGGCTGAACTCCTTGTAAGGGTGAAAAATAATTTGATATAGGCATCAAAAGAATGGTCCTATATGTGTCAAATTTCTCATAAAAAGGACAATAGCTACTTCTTGACTATTCGAGCATTTTGCATGTTTTTTCATTCATTTATTGAAGTGCAAAGTCTGCATTTCAGGAATAGGAAATAAGGCTAATGCTAATGGGACTTATTATGAATATTGGGGACTATATTTCAATTTCTGTCAGATTGTGAAGGTCAGAGGGTGAGAGGAATATATACTTACTCTTTTCAATGCTGAGTTGCCGCTCATGGTGCCGGGCATTTTCTGCAGCAACTTTCAGAAGTCCTTGGATGTTCAGTAAAAGGGTTTCTATGGAGGAGATGTTGTGAATTTCTCCGTTTTGAATCTGGGTCTGGAATGAGGATACTGGGGCCACTTTATCCTCTAGGTCGCTTGTGTTTAGGGAGTCGCTGCCCACCAAGCTGTCATCCAAGTCTTCAAACAAAAGTTGAAATTAAATTAGGCACAGAATTCTAGAATAAAACTGTAACTGCTGCTCAAAGAGAAAGAATGCGATGGGGTGCACCCTCACACAATACAAGTAAAAGTATCATAAAATTCAATGCAACAAATGAAATACCACCAACCAGTACAAGTTCTGATCATTTGTAACTTCTGAAAGCTTATTAACAACTTACACTTGGAGTGTTGGTAAGGAATGCATTATTTTATTAAGCTACACTTAATCATTTGTAGAAGTGTTTGGCTTGAAACATTCTCCGTATTTTCTTGAAAAAAACGACCTCGGATAATAGCCATTAATTCAGATCTGCCTAATTGAAAACACAATTCGTATCAATCCATACATAGGATTCATACCCCACAAATCACACGTATGACTGACCCTGATAAGAGCATGCTGTAACACATCAAATGCATATAGCTCAAAACGTATTAACGACTAATGTGCATATTTACAAGAATTCTAATCGACTGTCATCTTTTGTGTTGGAATGGGGCTTCCCTCCTTCCTGATGACTGATTCGTTAGAGCTTCACTTCTTCTGACAGAACTTGTTTATTATTTATATGGATGAACAAATGTTTAACACCTGCACAAATGTTACATCATATCTAGAGAGTAAAATTCATATCCAAGGATCTGACAAAAGTCCTAACCATTTGTTGTATATCAACTGTATAACTAGGGTGACAGCAGGTCAACTGCTTGGCTTTACATGGTGAGCATTGTATCAGGATTGTCTTTCCCATCTGTCAGTTAATAATGAGAATATCTTTATACCCCAAATCCATTAATTGTAGGTCTGGTATTGTGAAAATCGGAGAATGTAAAAAAAAAAATTCTTTCCATGCTTTAAAGGAAATTCATTGTGTATGTTGGATGTCAGAACTCTTCGATATTTTACATACTTTCAGATTTTGAATGATGATTAAATAAAACCTTTATAACCTTGAGATTTTTAAAGATCTTGCCTGAGAAATAATTCAGTTCTTCATGACAGTAAAATGACAGGGCACCCACAGTCATCTAATTACTGAACAAATAATCTTTCTCTATCACTGATTTGATGATCTGCCTTGTGGCCAATCAATCAGTAAGGGCCTAGGACTGAATTTATTCAACTGATAAAAACAATGTTTTTCTTCATCTGATTGAAACAAAATTCTTATTTCATGCATGCCAGCATTGTCAACATAAAATCTCTAGTCATCAAAAACCATCACATACCTTCCAGGGACATGCCGTTTCCAGCAAAATGGTCACAGAAATGTTTGCTGGACTTGAAAATGCATGTAACATCTAATTGTGTATAGTTATTAACATCCCTGTGAGGAATCTACTATTTTTCCTGGGTACTGGGCTCAAAGTGAGTTTTTCATTATCTAGCATTTAATTGCATTCCATCTAAAATGATCAAATTTGTGGTCAGCTCAAATGATCAGATGACATTAGCAGCCAAAGAACCTGAAGGATGCAGAGCCAGAAATTAAATTTCCACATCAACAATTTCTTAATGTATTGAAAAATAGTCATTTGTGTTACGAAGAGATTTTTTTCCATCCACTTTTTTTCTTTCAAATGTATGTATGATTGCATTTTATTAGGCTCAGCAATTCAATATCATTCTAATTTTTTTTTTCTTCTAGAGAAAAAACTCCCTTGTTTTCAGCAATATAAATCTTGGCATGCGCTTGAACACCTGCAGATATTTTCTGATAATCACAAAATTGTTTGTTGAATAATTGTGTGGATATCAATCCCTAAATTTGTTTTCTCAAATTAGATCTTAAGATGAGTAGAATAACTCCTGACGTGAGGACACAAGATTCCAGTGGTCATTTCTATTACTCTCAGTGTAGAAAAAAATTGTGGGGAAGTATCTCTTTGGGAATAATAAAATCCTTGATCTTACAGGAAATTAAACTTCAGTAAAATAAAACTTGTATCAAAACTATATGTAAGATACAGATGTGTTATTCATGTTTACTGGTTCCCAGACCCTCCCTTCTCCAGTGGTAACCAGCAACCAGAGTATACCTACCATCGTTATGATCATCAGAGAGCCTGTCATCATCTTCATCTTCGCTTTTCCCATGGTATTTAGTAGAGAGATCTTTGGCATGGCCATTCACTTGTAAATTCAAAGGTTTGTTATCTGAAATAAAGAAAAAGAAACAAGAAAAATTAATCTTGTTAAAAGACTTCTGCGCAGTTAACAATTATGCCACTAGTTATTAAATCTTGTGAAGCTATATATTAAATTTTATCAAAGAACTGCCTGAGTCACATTTTGTTTGTTCCTTGTGAATTTCATTCTTGCACAAATGGTATAAAAGAATGCTTCTTTTTTCTCAAATGTTGAATATAGTTTATCAGAAATGTAAAGACTACAGATTTGTCTTTAAAGTGGATAATCTCCAAAGCTTACTAAAGAAAAACAGACTAAAGACAACTGAGCAACTGCTCTATCATCCAACACAAAGAGGTAACCAGTAGAAAAAGATTTTTTTTCTTCTAAAATCACAAAACCCCCACAACTCTGAGCTGATGGGGAGGGAGTGAAGTCACAAATAGTGGAATATCTACACCAAGTTATTAGTATGCTGCACTTTCTATACTTGAGGTAGAAATATTAACTACATGAAACAGTTTTCCATTAACATGTAATTAACCCCCTGTGATCTGCCTGAACACAGACAGAAAAGCGAAATTGAATTAATTTTACAAGTGTAAAAGAAAATTAAAGTTGGGCAATAAAATAAATACATTTAATCATTCAATTCAATAAAGTAATTTAGAGGCTCATTAAGAATCATAAGTTGTAAGTGTACTAATCAGAACGGGGAAGGAGCCCTTCCTGGCATGATATAGCCGCAATACCTTTGAATGGCAAATACGTGTTTAAAGATTTGAAGGCAATTTATTTTGAATTGATATTTGTTGTGAGACTTGAGTAGTGGCATTTCTCTGACGACTTCAGAATCAAAATCACAGTAGTAAGCAAGAGTTTCAACAATCTACGATCCATGGAGTTATCTCTGAGCTACTGAATATGTTCATTTCTTTGCAAAATTGTACTTGTGATAATTCGTAGAAAATATCATTTCATATCGTGTAATTAGGGCTTCCACTTGACGGAGACTGTAATATAAAGCTTGCACAGTCTGGGGGATAGCATCCTGGAAACCTACATAATAGTTACATTTCAGATGATTTTCGATAATAAAAAGAATTGAATTATTTTTTCTGATATGATGAAAGCCACAGTAAATGCTTCTTTTAAACAAATGTTCTTTCAATTTAGCAGTAAATTGATTTTGGTGATACCATGTGAAAAAATCCTGTACAATGAAAAAAAAATAAAATCTGGTAAGCTAACAACGACTTCTTCTGATTTCCTCCCACCACACAAATGATATTTTTGTTTTAAATTTAAATATTTGAAATATTTTTAAGATAGTCTTACTGTCATAATCCAAACTTCGAAGTCTGTCTGAGTCATAATGTGGAGATGTCAGGTGACCTCCTTTTACGGAATTGTCCATTCTCTCATCTCGACACCTGAAAGAAGAGAATCTTATCCATAAATTCACATCAAATTTCTGCAATTCCAACCTTGCATGTGGTTATGCATTGTTATTAATTAATTAGGAAATTACTCATGTAACCTGCACATATCAAATATGATCTGTAATTAAATGACATCTTGCTAGAATCTATACACCAAATTTTCAGGAATACGGTTTACAGCATATTAAGTACATGTATATATCTACATTTGTTCAGCTATGTGCAGTTAAATATGATACATAACATCTGTAGTGCTGCTAGCTTGTTTATCATAAAAATGCATCTATCCACATCTTGTAATTATTCCCATTAATATTTCATCTGACAATTTTCTTCATTTGAAATACATTTCTTCACATCCTATTTTTTTTCCCTTGCTGCTGGAACAAACAGATTAGCTCATGTCAAACAGGTTTTGTACCTTCAGATTCAAACAAAATTTCAAATGTTGCGGAGTCTTTCATCTGCAATCTCCACAGTGCTTCTGAGGAAGTGCAAACGTTTCTAGCTGAACAATCCATTAGAAACAAACATTGCTTCGGACCAGTACATTTTCTATGATATTTCATTTTCTCACAAAGAGATTTTGATCAAAACTGAAAACTGTAATTATGCTTTGCTGCAGGTTATATGAAACTGAATGTTCCCAAATTTTTTTGATTTCATCTGCTGATTAAATAACTGAACAATATAATCATTAGAGACACCATTTTAACAAGATAGAATCTGGAAGCCAATTCAGATATCACAGGTACTAAGAAACCCAGAAATACGCTTCTAGTTAACTCCTTTTGATTATCTAAAGTATTTTGAAAGTGTGTGTTTGATTCAGTAAATTTTACAAACTCTTTGTAATGAGAAGAGAGCATCTGTCAAGCAAAAAAGAAATTATTAATTAATAGTTTCTTTTCTTATCAGTTATAATATGTGTAACATCTATTTACAGAAAAAAAATAAATTAAAAAATCTACCGTTAATTGTACAGATCAAAAAGATGCCTTCCTTTACATACACAATATAACAAAATACAAATCAGATTTAATGAAAAACAATTTCTTTTAAGTCAATGTTGAATTTAATTCTGCACATTATTTATTAGAGATATTATGGATTTACTTTGAATAGATGAATGCGCAAATTACCAATGTCGTTGTCATATTAGCTTAATATCAAATATTTATTGTGGTCGACATTTACAAGATGGTATCTAATAATGCTCTCTCTAATCTATGACATGTACAAAAAGTTGCATATAGATTTTCTTTATTTCTGAGAAAATTCAATTTTTTTCTTATCAATAATTCTCACTTCTGAAGTGTAACATTAACATAAAAAATGCATTTCCTCCTCTATTTATCTGTGACATCTGGACAGGAAAACACATGGATGCTTAAAATTCATATCCTTATATTGCACAAAAATTAAATTTTGTTAAATCAAATCAATAAACAGGAATTGAATGGGAAATGAGATAAATGCAGCTTTGGTTTCTTCCTTCTAATTCAGAGGTCATCTTCAACCCTAATGTCCCTGTTCTACTCCAAAAATACACCAACCCTACATCTAACTTGATTATTTGAGAAAAATTATAAATATATACACTGCAAAATATTTAATGAAATCCATGTAGTATTTTTGTGTAAAAGTTACAAAATAGGCAAAGGCGACACTACATCTAGTTTTTCTTTAGTCAATAGTAGAAAGTGACAGTGAATTTAAAATTTCAAATATTAAAACAATATTATTAGGTTACCTTGGTGATATGAGGTCAGAATCTGTGCTTGACCTGTCTTTTATTATAGAACCTTCATGCCGCAGTCCAAGGTGGGTGGCCATTGCCATGGAAACTGGTGGGCTCATTATGTTTACAGGGTTAAGTGGCATAAAAGGAGCAAGTGGGCTCATAGCATATGGATGATGGGCAAATCCATTTAAGAAGGCTTTCCTGTCTGCAAAGAAGAAATAAAGATGGAATTATACTGACTGCAAGGTTTGGTCTTCATTTACAATATCAAAAGCTTGAGCAATTTCTTCCATAAGAAATTGATAACAAATGACCTTGAAGTTTGGTTCAATTCTTTCTGTCCTAATTTAGAATGTTAACAGAACTCTAAACTATGTCAAGATACCTAAATAACTTTTGATAATGAAAAAACGAATTATACAAAGCAGTTTCATGTTATGACTCTATCCGGAAATGCTTCTCTTTGCAGGGCTGCTTCGGAAGCTGGCCTTGCGCAATCATCACCTGCAGGAAGCTTCATAGTGGTACTCACCATGGGAAGTTAAATAGAACCGGCCCACTTCAGCCCCCCCTTGTTTCACAGCAATCAATAATTGGTTGCTATATATTCTATTGAACCAAAGTTCCCAACAATTGAAAAGCCAAGCCTTTTCCATTTAAAAAGATTTTTTACAAAACCTAACTATTTACTAAGAGTGATAAAAAGTTTGTATCTTACCATTTATAACACAAGACAGATCAATTGAGGCAACTTATTGGATGTTTCATAAATACCCATAATGGACTTCTCTTTTTTCATTTTTAAAAGTCATTTGTATATTTTCTTTGCAAGCAGATGTCTAATGGTCAAAGGGTTTTTGTTAATATACGAGATTTCAGTGTAGGTCTAAACTAGCATACGTTTTCATCAATAATTCCATTCACTTAGAGCTATTATCACATTGTTTAATTAGTTGTAACATACTCATTTATTAATTCAAGCAATGGAAAAAGACCACCGAAGGAAGCCATTAGTCTTAACACAAAAGTGAAATTTTGGGCTTCCCTGACAACCTATGCTCTGTGATAAAATTTCATGACGAGTTGGTATCTAATAAAAATCATAAATACTTTAATTCTAAATCAATTGATCATGGGGCTATATTTTCTTTTATTAAAACTAGTAAATAGATGATTTCTCTTGGATAAAAAGCTATGTATTGATTTTAATGTCACAGACCTAATTTTGACTGTTATAAAGAGGGTTTGTGCCCAGCGGTTAAAACATTAAGGTCACAACATTTGAAATGAAATAGATTCTTATTTAAAAACACCTTTGAATATTGCATGACAATTTTAATACACCATTATCGAAATCCATCAAAAACAAATCCTTTTGGAAAGTAAATTATTTCTGGAAGATATGGGGGTTTTGTACATGTCGTATCATATAAATCCGCTGCGCTAACAAATCATTTGATGTTTCAGGTGCAGGTCAGTTAGATTTACTGTCAAAGTACACCAGTGCTGGAACTCTAAGCTTTTAATATGAATGAAAGGTCTGAATTAAACTACAAAATGATTTGCTTTTGTACCTTTTAATGACACATGTTACATGTATTTCAAATTCAAAAATTAAATGAAGTGTTTTATTCCTGTGGAACTTCTTGCTATAAAAATGAATTAATTTAGAAACTTGTTTCTCAAAGATTGCCATTATTTATTTCACTGTCTTGTAGTTACATTTGACAATGATATTAAGGATGCATGAGAGGCAATCGTTAATCTGATTGTGAAATCTGTGTTAATTGACCAGTCAACCCAGAAAAAAGAATTCTATTTCCCAGCCTAGACAGATAATGTCATCTGGATATATGTTTACATTTTGTCATTTCCTGGAATTCAAAGAAATCTCATGTAAAATTTACATCTAGCTGAAAACAAGTCATCTGAAGAAATGAAGACAATTGTTCTTTTGTCAAGTTGTGACATATTTCTTATTCATGACCACTGAACATCTAAGGGACGCAACTTACATAATACAGGATCAATGAGTTGCAACGAGTTGAATGTGTTACCTGATTTCTCTCATTATTAATCAAAGACGCACAGTCTTAAAGGATTTTATGACATTTACACCACCCGAAAGGAAATAAACACCAGTTCAGTTATTGTTTTGCTCTCTGCAGTGATATACTGACGCAAATGTACTCTCAGAGTTCAAATAGGTCTGCAAAAAAAAGTTCTGAGGGTAGACCCTTGGATCTCAATAGACTGTGATAAGCATGCATCATGTTTATTAAGAAAACAATAGTGCTTGCTTGATTGATTTTATGTTTAACAACCCTCTAGAGAATTTTCCACTCATTTAGAGACATCTAATAGTACTTGAGATCTGTTTTAATATACCATGGTACAAAATATGCATTATAAATTTGGTACATGTATTACTACTGTTGTATAAAATCTGTGCTCTGTAACTTTGAACAAAATTCTCTTCCCTCTCTGAGTTCTCGCCTCCAAGAGGATTCTTGTGGGAGATTATTCTCTGCACCTAATAGGGTGACTTAATGATTCAGTATATGAACAAAAACAATTTATGTTTTTAAAACACTGTGCCTCCTGATTGCGGCCAGTTTTTTTTCTTAACCTCAATAATGACCTTGAACTTTATTGGTCACATAGATTAAACCTTCACATTTCACAATGTTTCACATAGATTAAACCTTCACATTTCACAATGTTTCACATAGATTAAACCTTCACATTTCACAATGTTTCAGATTACCAAGTTTAAGGCTGCTATCTTATATAGTTTAAAAGTTATGACCAATTTAAAGCTGCTGACAAACAGATTTAAGAAGAACAGAAAAAGAGATGGTGCAATGTTGGAAGGATAGGTAATTTTTTTTCTTTAGAATAATTTTTGCCTATCCTCTTATGTAGATGTTACACTACAATGGTCACATTGGGAGTAAATTACACAGAATTTCTACATTAACTTTATGACTTCACACATCTTTGAAAAAGTTCCATTTATTTTAATGTTGCAATGATATAATTAATAAAACAAGGCAGGCAATGATAATGTGGTCCATTAGTAAATGAAGGCAAAAGTGTGGGCTTCACTAATGTGCAAATAATCTAAATCATATAATAAGTTTCAAACCTTTTCATTGATAAAGCATATACCTTTCTCAGAATGTGTTCTACAAGGTCACAAGATTTCATGAAAAAACATGAATAGTTTTTATCACATTTTCTTCATCTGATCAACAAATTCCTAAAGTTAATCTCAAATAGCATTGGCATCAATAACCCTGGGTTGTAATTTTGTTACCTCTGAGGCGCCCTTTGTATTTGTTAACCATAAAAACAATGTTTTTCTTCTCGCATCTATTTTGATAGAAGGACAGAATTCTTTCCAATGCATTGACTTCATTGAAAAAAGATCTGTGTGTGTTTCAGGGCCATAGGTATGAGAGAACAGAACGATTATAATTACAGGTTGCTGTACATTACATCTGTAGAATTTTCCACCGCCATGACCATGTGACTAACAGTCCCTCCCATGACTGAAAATTGACCGAATTCACCCCACAGTAAGCTTGACAGACAGTCGTTGTCTTGGCGTGACGTGTTCACAAGGACAACTAGTTGAATTGTAATGATTGCCATCAAACATTCTTGATTAAATTTGTTTTGATTTATTTTGTCAATCTTATCAAAGTTATTTTAAACAAAAAGGCAAATGTTGAAGAAAAGCTATATAAGTAAATAAGTATACTGAAAACACCCCACCACAGTCATGATACTACAGAAAAAGGCACAGTTATGGGTAGCTGGATCCAAAAAAAAAAAAAAAAAAAAAAAAAAATGACTATATGTAATTATTTACACTGAAATCCATCTGTAATTCAATATTTTTTTTTTGCTCATTTTTTTTTTTTCTCATTTGAGTTCTAACATGTTTTGCTATAAATTAAACTGTAAATTTGTTTAGTGTTGACCATTACTGTTAATGACAGATCCTCTGACCTGATCAGTCCAGCACAAATTGTAGTTGTCACAGAGAGACTGTCCAGTGGTCTCTAATCACTGGTCATATTACATGCCT
Source organism: Ostrea denselamellosa (assembly GCA_024699665.1). NCBI lineage: Eukaryota > Metazoa > Mollusca > Bivalvia > Ostreida > Ostreidae > Ostrea > Ostrea denselamellosa. The sequence continues at coordinate 7,385,277 of JAMZEH010000023.1, read as the reverse complement.
TCACTGCCACCAATTGAAGAAAAACACAGAATTCCATTTATTTCATATAAATAGGAAAAAAGTCATTTTCCTGAAATATCAGTGGCCAGATAAGAAAATAGGGAAGGTGGCTAAAGTTAATGAGTCTGTCATGCCAAACTTGTGTTCTGTCAATGTCCTAAAGATTTAAGATTCAATTAATGATGCTTGATAAATACAATTATATGCAAAATAAATTATACTGTGTTTATTTCCTCCATCCACATTTAAAAATAATTACTGTTTTGTTTAGATATCT